>CM049804.1:1665834-2155367 GCA_027422405.1 Ptychobarbus kaznakovi
TTGAGACGACTTTTATCTGTGTAATCTGAGCAGAACACAGACAGCATCACCCTAATGACGGCATCAGCTGTGAGCTCTTCACTAAAGTCAATAACACTCCTTCAAACGCATGCCTATTTTACCAAGAATATAAAACATGTAACATTCCTCTATAAAACAGGGGTGTTTGAAGAAGAGGTTGATTATATCCTAACATAATTACATACACAACATATGGGGACGTCCACAACCTTTAAATAAGTCTAATTAAAATGCATCTGCAAGTTATTTGAGGTATAGTCTGTATATGGGTTTTATTTTTTGGGAAAGAAAGAAAGAAAGAAAGAAAGAAAGAAAGAAAGAAAGAAAGAAAGAAAGAAAGAAAGTAGTGCAAACAACTTTTCTTTCTAAAAAGTTCTAAAATATACATGTTTTCATAAGCTTATATCAATGAGAGAGATAGTAGGGCACCTTTTATCCAGATATTTGATTGATGAGGGTCATACAAATTCCATCTCCCCCCACCCCTCCCTTACACCCATAACTGGACACCTGTTTGTACAGCCCCTCACCCCGTCTAACCAGCCATCTGGTTAACCACCCCAGCGAACCTGTGGAATGTGTGTTTTGGAAAATGTGTTTTTGTAAATAAATTAATATCATGCCGTTAAGTAAGAAGATACTTGTCAGAAGTTTGTAACAAGGTAAGTTGGAAAATAAATAAAAAGTATTAGATACGCTCGTCAAAATCTTGTAACATTACAATTTAAAATCTAGCTTTTGTCACAAGAAAAGTTAAAGAAAATTAAAAATTACCACGCATACCCAACATCTAAAAATAAATTAATATAATGCCGTTAAGTAAGAAGATACTTGTCAAAATCTATGTTGTCTACAAGTTAGAAAATATATATAAAAAGCATTAGATACGTTCGTCAAAATCTTGTAACATTACAATTTAAAACTAGTTAGTTTGACAAAGTTAAAGAAAATAAAAAATAACCACGTATCTACCCGCCATCTAAAAATAAATGTATATCATGCTGTCAAGTAAGAAGATACTTGTCAGAAGTTTGTAACAACGTAAGTTGGAAAATAAATAAAAAGCATTAGATACGTTCGTCAAATTCTGTAACATTACAATTTAAAAGCTAGCTTTTGTCACAAGAAAAGTAAAGAAAAATTAAAAATTACCATGCATTACCCAACATCTAAAAATAATTAATATCATGCCGTTAAGTAAGAAGATACTTGTCAAAATCTATGTTGTCTAAGTTAGAAAATAAATAAAAAGCATTATGATACGTTTGTCAAAATCTTGTAACATTACAATTTAAGAATAGTTAGTTTGACAAAGTTAAAGAAAATAAAAAATAACCATGCATCTACCCGCATCTAAAAATAAATTATATATAATGTAGTTAAGTAAGGAAGATAACAATAATAATAATCATTTGTTACATGTATATAGCGCTTTTCTAGACACTCAAAGGTTTTACATAGTAAGGGGGCTATCTCCTCATCCACCACCAATGTGCAGCATCCACCTGGATGATGCGAGGACGGCAGCCATAGTGCGCCACAAGATACTTGTCAAAATCATGTAAGATTACAATTTAAAATCTAGCTTTTGTCACAAATAAATTATTTATTTCTAACAAACAACAAACAAAAACATCATATTTCAGTAACTCAAACAATAATCCTAACAAGTAGCATGTTTCAGACATGTTTTGTTTGGAAGCATCAACAAATCTTGCAGTAGGACTTTGATCTGGCTTTGAAGAGAGTGGGTGTGTGTGTGTGTGTGTGTGTGTGTGTGTGTGTGTGTGTGTGTGTGTTGTGTGTGTGTGTGTGTGTGTGTGTGTGTGTGTGTGTGTGGTGTGTGTGTGTGTGTGTGTGTGTGTGTGTGTGTGTGTGTTGTGTGTGTGTGTGTGTGTGTGTGGTGTGTGTGTGTGTGTGTGTGTGTGCTCAGTCATTGGCTTATTCAAATCTTTGGTTTTGTAAGTGACTGTTTTTATTCTACAATATTACAAATAAAAAACCTGCTTTGTTATAGGCTCCTTCAACGCTTTGTAAATGGGTGCGTGTGTTTGTGTGAGTGTTTGCCACTTTGAGAATGTTGTATAGGCTCACCCCATCAATTCATAGCTTTCAGTCATGTGATCGGCTCGAAGACTTGGAGGGCAACACATACATAGAATAATTTTTCATCTATTTCCCAGCCACAAATATTTTGATCACCTCTCAGAAGAATAAAACAAATGTATTTCTGAACAAAATAGAAGTTGTGGCCATTTGTAATCCATATTTAAGCACCCGCGGCAATATTTCAATCATAAATAGTGTGACAAAACGTTGTAAAACACTTAAAGTGTCATAATAAATTTAAAACGGTAATATTAAAAGATACAATTCTATATTCACCATATTCATGATCCATAGTTTACATAGGCAAGCAGATGAGGACGAATATGAATGCAATCCGGTTAACGGTTCAGTGTTTTTCTTCTAATGTTTTTCTATGGGAAGCCATTTATTTGTGAAACTTTGCACACTGCATTTATATTCTGGCTTCATCTTCTTGCCAATACAACATATACATAATCAATAAGGCGTTTACTCAATATCACCTTTTAATTAGTGATAGACCGATTAATCGGTTTTACCAATTAATCGGCACCGATAGTTGATTGCAAATGCCATTTAAATACAGGCCACAGAAGATCCTGCGGCGGAACAGAGCGCCATTTACATAGTTTTCTGTTAAATTACATTATACTTGTCCTAAATCATTGTAAATGTACATAATGACTTCACTCTAGGCTATAAATTATGTATTGTGCATTTTTTAGCAAAACGTTTTGTCTTTCTGTGGCTCTAATAAAGTCTGTATGCTTCATATAGAGAGCTGTAATAGATCGCTCTTTCTCTTACACTTGCTGTTTTTTTTTAAACCGAAATTCTAACTGTTTAATGCCACATTGTTCATTCTAGAAACAAACTTCTGTCCGTTTGGTGATCAATTAAACTGTTTTAGAACGCCACTTGAATTGAACGCAAAGCATTGTGTGTGTGTGTGTGAGATTACCTCTGAGTTCTCCTAACACAGCGCTGCACTTTTCCTCATTTTTGCTTTTGTGTGACTAACTTTTTCTTAATTATTAGATAATTATCAAGTGTTAAACTAGAAGCAAATAAAGTGTGTGAGTACACAAACAATATCCAAATTATGTAATTTTAATGGTATGGCCGTGTGTAGATATTTAAAGATGGCCATCTTTAAGCATGACTGTTGAAATTAATGGTAATACTTAGCAATAAGAGTCCATTCGTAGCATTAATGAAAACTGTAGAATATTGTTTCTTGTTAGTGTTTCATTTCAACATTCGCTATTAGCAGGCTAATTTTTTATTTTTAACGTTTTTTTCTTTTAAAATGAGCAAACTATGAAATAACTTTAATGATCAATATAATAAATAATATTCATATTTTTTATTAATTGGCAAAGTATGGTTCAGTACTGTTACTGCTTATATTTTTTTAAATAGCAACGCTCTAGTTTTATTTCAGTATCCATTTAAAAACTACCGGTTGATTAATCGGTATCGGCCAGTGTGGTCCAACCTAGCTATCGGTATCGGTAAAATCCACTATCGGTCGACCTCTACTTTTAATATCTGCATTTTACTACATTATTACTTGATGCAATCTGCTTAAAAATTATTGGCGGTCAAAGCTTTGTTTTGTCCGCCAGGTGGGCGTTCCTATAAGGGTGTGACATCACTTGAAAACTATCAATTATGTGTATGTATGATCTGCATTGTTTGTTGGATTTATTGATTTTTATTGGACAAAAAAAAAGCTCTGAATTACAGTATTTCACAATTAGTTCCTATAGATTCCTATGGGTGTGACATTTTATTTATTTATTTTTCTCCAACCACTTAACTTTGCTGAATCTAATCTAAATGATTTTGGCCAAACTTGTCATGAAGGATGCTTGAGGGTTAAATTAAATAATACACCATTTCCTGAGAATGTCCCGTGCCCAGTCCATGCATGACATCTTTACATATCCAAAGCTCAAAAACACTAGAGAGACAAACTAAAGTAACAGCCAAACTAAACCCAGAATCATGTGCAAGATACTCTGGCTTTCAGATACACCTGATAGTTCCCTTAATAATTACATGAATGTGGGGAAAAGCACACTATTCACTAAGACAGCTCTAACTACCTCCTCACCTCTACAGGTTGATTTTGGATTGGGCTACTGGCGCTTTCAAAACTGACCTGCCATCAACAGGAAGTTGTGGTAGTTACATAAAGTAATCAGTTGGGCTGTAGTAGAGCTTCTTAAAAACCTCCTGTCGGGTGAAGTTTCGGAGGATCCAGGCCTGAAGGGGGCTATCGTCACAGTACTCCCACCGTTGGGCGTATGTCCCGTCCTCCAGCCGACTGATGGTCAGACACAACTGGTAATGATGTGCAGAATGTGTGTTTCTGATGGTTTCCATGAAAACATGATGACAATAAACCAGGTATGGGTATTGATGATAAGGAGGTCAAAATGAGTATTTTACATTATAAATCTTTGTTTTAATAGAAGTAGGCTTTAAAGAAGTGCACTTTCTTTAAGGTCTGACTAAAACATTAAAGCAAATGTAAAATACTTGATTAGAATTTTAGAGTTAGTGTTTCAGTATTACATTTAAAGACAACATGTTTTAACACTAAAATCATCATTACTAATGTGCAATTACAAATGTATTATAAATTCATGAGATACACATTTCAATAGAAATTACATTAAAGTATGTTTTAGTTTACCATAAAGACTTGTCAGTACATTTGGCACTTTAAACCATTTTTCAAAGACAACAGAATGATGAAATCACATATGAAAATGTACTTAAAAAAGCATTCTAAAGGTCAGCTAACTGGATTTAATATAATTGTAAACTTTAATTTTTTTTATTTAATTGTAATTAATATGCAATTGAGTGTCCAAAAGGTAAATAAAAGGGACTGAGACCTCAAAGGAAAAATCCTCTGTTTTACTACATAAAAAAATTTATAAAAAAAATTGCATTAATGACAGCAGTACTTGAGCTGACATGGACAAAGCCTGATGATCCATGTTAACTTGTTTATCCCGAGGTTTCAATTTGGCTTTTGAATCCCAGATTTTCAATGTGGTCTCAGACTCCAATGTACAGTATATGTGCACACAGAGGCTCTAAACAAGGGCACAAACTAATGGGGGTCACGGGAAAAGGTCAGATGTGGAAATGTAAACGTAGGGCTGGAATGTCAGGGAATAAGCGTGGGTGTGTAGTTTGTGTTCACTTGTGTCTGGTAATGACAGAAATAAACTGTAATGGGGCTGACTTATGTGGAGCAATGTTGCATTAATGCCTCTTTACCTTCTAAAATAGCTATTTAATTGGAAACAGTGCCAGAAACTGAGCAAATGGCTCAATCTCGGTAAACCCAAATCATCAATTTTCACATGCAGTGTGAAAAACCTGAGAGGTATTTTTAAAACAAATGCCTGTCTATCTGGTTGCCAGTAGCTTATGGATTAATGGGAAAAAGAATCACAATTTAATGATGGGAGATTCTAAGATGAGAAATGTTTTTCAGTAGCATCTTTCTTCATATTTTGATCATTAAGTCCTGCAGCACAAGTCTCCAAGCGGTAGAATAAATACAATGCCCTGCATTACAGACAGCTGAGAGGTGAAAACCAAACCCTGACTACGTGTTTGTGTCCAACATCAAAATCAAAGCCACCGAGGTGACGGAGATCTATTTTTAGACGGCTTCTGATTTCTCGAGCCCCTTTGTGATTCAACACTAAGGTCCCTTACGGCTCAAGTATGATGTCCTCTTTTAAATCAAATGACTCATTTATTTGAAAATATAAGCACTAGTCAACCCAGCTGACAAAGAAGTGTAATCTGTTATATTAACAGAAATATCATTAGCACCAATGATCTCTAAAGCTTCTTCTTTATTAAGCTGTGGTGTATGTGGTATGTGTTTCTTGATATCTTGAGAATGCTGTAATGAAACTCAGATATTCATTACGTTATAGTCACTGAAAATCAATGCCTGGAGAGGCTTGTGGAAATGTTATAGCACTGTATAGTAAACAAATACATTCCTCTATGCCAAATCTCTACGAGTACAGGCCTACAAATATGTCTGTATTTACACAATTGTGTTTCTAAACCACTCACAGTGTGACTCAATTACAGTGGGAGTCTACTTCACAAACACTTCTACCAGAATATTCAAACAACACACAGCAAAACACAATTCAGATGATCTTACCTTAAAGTCATACTCCCATTTGCCAACATACTAAGATATGTACAGAAAGAATAGTTTCATCAATTTCCAAGGCCAGTAAATGCACATCAAATACACAGTACTGCACCAGGACGTTCAATATCCAGAGAAGGAAGAAATACAAGATATCCTAAAAATACAGAAAGTGGATAATAATGTGACATACAGCACCATCTGGTGGTTAAGAGCAGGTTTTCAACTAGCTGCAGGTCTAATGTGATATTGGTAACACTTTATTTTAAGGTTAAAGGTTCAAGGTTTTATTCGTCACATGCTCAATTATACAGAATATAATCACTAGTGAAATGTAAATCAGGGCAGGTCCGCTCAATGGACAGTGCAAAACATGTAACATGACACAAGAGAATATACATACATATAGGTAAAATAAAATAAAATAAAATAAATAAAAATTAAGGAAGAATAAGATGTGCAATACAATAACATGTTCAGGACAGTATACTGTGGACTTAATACATAATAATATAAGCAGGGATGTGCAAGAGATATACATAGCAGCAATGATGGAGAGTAGTGGGTATCTTACTGTTTATTAAATTGAGTCATGTTGATGTTATTTGACCGAGTTTGAGTTTAGGAGCCTGATGGCCTGAGGGAAGAAGCTCCTCCTAAGTCTCTAAGTTTTTGCCATCATGCTCCGGAAGCGCTTGCCAGATGGCAGTAAATAGAAAAGACGGTTACCAGGGTGGTTTGAGTCCTTGAAGCGAACAACTCTCTGCAGAGCTTTGCAGTCCTGATTTTAGGCGTTTCCATACCACACTGAGATGCGCTGAGTCAGTACACTTTCTATGGCCCCTGAATAGAAAGTTTTCAGAATTGCTGGTGAGACCCTGAATTTCCTCAGCTGTTGCAGATGGTACAGTCTTTGCCTGGTTTTCTTAACCTGTGTTTGAATGTGTGTAGTCCAAGTCAGGTCCTCTGAAATGTTTACACCGAGGTACTTAAAGCTGCTCACCCTCTCCACAGGGGTCCCACTGATCATAAGAGGAGCGTAGGACCGCTGCTGTCTCTTCCTGAAGTCCACGATCAGCTCTTTAGTTTTGCTCACGTTCAGAGAGAGACCTCCATGGTTGTCCCAGCACCATGATGTAAGTCTCTCTACCTCATCCAAGTATGCGGTCTCATCATTGTTGGAAATGAGGCCCAGAACCACAGTATCATCAGCAAATTTGATGATATATGTGGAGCTGTGAGAGGACACGCAGTCATGTGTGTAGAGAGAGTAGAGCAGGGGTCTCAGGACTCAACCCTGTGGGGCTCCTACATTCAGGGTGATGGAGTTGGAGGTGAACTGGCCTACTTTCACCACTTGAGGTCTGCCGGTGAGGAAGTCTTGAATCCAGCCACAGAGTGAAGAGTTTAGGCCGAGGTCTGTGAGTTTAACAGCTAGCTTGATGGGGACTATTGTATTGAAAGCTGAGCTATAGTCAATGAATAGCAGCCGTACATAGTTGCCATTTTTGCTGTCAATGTGTGTGAGGGAAGAGTGCAGGACCTGAGAGATGGCATCGTCAGTAGATCTATTTGGGCAAACTGAAGAGGGTCCACAGTAACATGGATGGAGGAGCAAATGTGGTTCTTTAAAAGTCTCTCAAAAACCATCATGACTATTGATGTGAGAGCAACTGGACGATAGTCATTCAGGCAAGAGGGTTTACTGTTCTTAGGCACAGGGATGGTGATAGATTTTTTAAAGGAGGTGGGTACCACAGAGTTAGCAAGGGACTCATTAAAGATTGAAGTAAGCAAACCAGCAAGCTGATCAGCACAGGACCTTATAACATAATAGCCATCCGGACCTTATAGCCATCCGGTCCGGCTGCTTTCCTGACGTTCACTCTCTTTAGTTCCCTCCGAACCTCATCTTCCGACACAGTGATTACATGATCATGCGTTGGTTAACTGCAACACGGATTGTTCTGTCCACCCACGGTTTCTGATTTGAAAAAGTCCTTATTGTTACTGCTTCAGTAGCTTGCTCGGTTAGCTTGTTGACGAAGCTTAATGCTACATCCGTGAACTCGCTGACGTCAGATGAACTCGCCCGGAACATGTCCCAGTCGACGTCATCAAGAGCCGCCTGTAGCATAGCTTCTGGGTGGGAGGACAAGCGCATCACTACTCTCTTCACCGGGGGTTCCTGAACGAGCCTTTGTTTATATTCCGGTGTGAGGAAAATGGTGGCATGGTCCGATTTGCCAAAATCCGGTAGTGAGCGGGCAATGTAGGCATTTTTAAACTGAGTGTAGCAATGATCCAGTGTATTAGGTTATCTAATTGGGCAGGATACATGTTGGTGAAAGTTCGGCATGACCTGCCTAAGGTTGGCTTTGTTAAAGTCCCCGCAATGATAAAGGCAGCATCAGGGTGTTTGTTAATGTAACCGCTGATCACATCGTGGAGTTTGGACAAAGCCAAGCCAGGTTCTGCCTGTAGTGGAACGTAAACAGCAGTAACAATGATCGATGAAATCTCGCGGGGCAGATAGTATGGAGGACAGATAATGGAGAAATGTTCCAGATGAGGCGAGCAGGAACGTGACAGAGTGGAGATATTTCTGGGGTCACACCATTTCTTGTTGATCATGAAGCACACTCCACCGCCTTTGGTTTTACCGGCCTCGGCTGTTCTGTCCATCCGTAAAACAGAAAAGTTAAGGGAGCGAGGGTGTGAGCCATGTTTCAGTCAACAAAGGATGTTACAGTCCCTTATGTCCCATTGGAAACTTATCCTGGCTCTAAGATCGTCCATCTTATTCACCAAGGATTGGACATTAGTGAGCAGGCTACTCGGTAGAGGAGGGCTGTGAGCCCTTTCCCTCAGTCTGTTGCAGATTCCAGCCCATTTCCCACGGTGCTTCTTGATCCGTCGCCTCCGGGGTTTATTCAGTTGGCCATTGTTCTCCTCCGTGTTCCGAAGAATCTCCAATGGCCACGTTGGATTCGTGGATAAAGTGTCCTGAAGCAGGTTAGTGTAGCCGTGTCCAATGTCCAAAAGTGTTCTTTTCTCGTAAACAATCAGTGCAGACGTTATGCGTATAAGAAGAGAAAACAAAAATACGTAAAGAAGTAGATAAGAGCACAATCTGAGCGGAGCTACCCGAACGGCGACCAAACATAGCGGCGCCATTGTAGGTTCCAATGTGGTTTAAGAAACAATTATCACTATTACCTAGCCTGCTAGCACACTGGCTGTTTATTAGTACTTATAAAGCACAGTTTTTTTCAATGTCTCGGTCTAGTCATGTAACCATGGTTCCCCTTCTAGGGAACTCAACGCTACGTCCTCGTGGACACTTTGGGGAACACTGTCTGCGTGACCGGTACCTGAAGCATGCGTAAAACAACTCCAATCCTATTGGTCCACGTGGTCCGTGATGTCATAGGCGGGTACCCTAAAGTATAAAAGGGCACCTGCTGAATACCTCACCAACTCAGTTGTCTGAGGAGACATAAAACAGGCAAGGCGAAGGCATGGCAAGGGAATGCAGCATCTCGTTCCCTCTCGGGGGAACCATGATTACATGAGTAATCCGAGACGTTCCCCTAGATGCTGCATCCTGGTGGACACTTTGGGGAACGATATCCAATCACGCCATGCCGAGGCGCATGCCTGTCCACCTGGTGAGAGAGCACCAAGGAGGTGACAGACATACACCAAACCTTTACTGAGAAAGGGGCGAAACCACTGACGCATTGGGCCACTCACATAACCTGGTAAAATGAGGGAGCATGGTACCAGATAAGGTTGAAATACCCTAACCAAGCTAAGAACACAGCCATCCTCAGATTTCTATGATATGTGAGTGTAACACGGGGCAACAGAATATATATTCTGTGTATTACACTTGATGAATTTTACAATGGGCCTAGGTTCGACTCTGGGAGGATTTAATAATGACTCGTTGGGCCACTTATAGTAAATTAATTAACAGCCGGCACTTTTTAATACAAACACATGAAAATAATATTTTGAACCATTCTTTTACAATTTGAAAGAATACTCAATTTTCCTGGTTTCCACTCAACATCCGTGAATGAAGTGAAAATATGTTTTGGGATTGAGTCCAATGTTTATGAAGTCCAGGAATAAAAAAAAGAAAGTGTCTCTAGTCCTTCAGCTCCTTTGTATGTATGTGCAATCTTCGAATGTCAGTGTGTGTAAAGGCCTTTTTATGTTATTTACTACCCGGGTAGTGTGTATGTGTGTAGGAAATCTCAGCTTAGCTGTAACTTCGGCGGATCCGTGCAGAATCACGATTTGAATCGCAGATCAGGGCTCTGGCTCGCCATTCGAACAATCATTCGAGCAGAATCAGCGTAAAAAAAAAAAAAAATCTGCACAAAACAATGCAGTCACATTAAACATCTCTGAATTTCATCACTTAAAGCTGCACTGTGTAATATTTATGATGATCTATAGAGAGAAATGCAATATAATATACATAACTACGTTTTCAGAGGAGTATAAAGACCTTACTTAATGAACTGTTATGTTTGTATTACCTTAGAATGAGCGATTTATAACTACATATACCGCGGGTCCCCTCACATGGAAGTTGCCATCATGTTTCTACAGTAGCCCTAAACGGACAAACTGCTCTACAGAGTGCGTATCGTCACTATGTTGTTCTCGCGAAAAACACGGACACAAGGATGAAAAAGTAACAGTAATATTCGCAATGACATCGTTTATTGAAAAATTAAGTAAATATAATTCCTTAATTTACCTTTGTAAAGAAACCTCATTGCTCTCTGCGGTCTCAGACGACGCCATCTTAGCCCTGTATCGGCCACCGTAGTTTCTCTAAAGGGAGGGGTGAGCGCGGGACTGAGCCGTTGGCTGCAATTTGCAAACTCAACCGCTAGATGCCGCTAAAAACTACACACTGCACCTTTAACAACGAAATTTTCTATCAGTTGCACAAAAATGTCTGTAAGTACATGTAAATCATGCTCATGAAAACATTTGTCAACAAAAAGAAGCTTATAATTACTTAGAAATGCGACACCTCTCTGTATTACGTATTTCTTTTCACTCGTTGACATTTACATACTTGTGAATGATGCAATCATTCACCCGAAACGAATTAACAAGCGTCATACACCAATTAACTCCGTACCAGTACAAACCCTCTTTAAACATAAAAATACATTCTTCACATCATATATAACTGTGATTGTTTTTTTATAACACACATACATAAAGATGAACGTCTAGTAACTCAAAGTAATGCGTAAACAGGCAAAACTCACCAGAGTTCTCACAAAAGAAAGTCGTAGTCAAAAGACAGTTTTCTTTATCCCTCAGCGACAGGATGAAATTAAATTTGTGCAATAGTTAACAATCTTAAAGAAAAAAAAGACACGCATTAAACCTGAGAAACATAACATTTCTTAATTTTCTAAGACCGCATGCGAACCTCATACGTTTTCAGCAGGTTTCTTCGTCTGAACTCGACACAACTGGTTCAACATACAGTATATATCACAGCGTTAACCGCCCTCTAGTGGCAAATCATAGAATTGTGCCAATTTACAAGAGTTTCTTAGTGATATACCAACTAAAGGGAGTGGAGAATGAATTTGCATATGTTTAAACCAATTTAAATGTGCAATTTTAAGGGGGTTACATGAGCAATAGTAGCCAGATACATAAGATCACTGAGAGGCTGGAAGCCTAGAGGAGTTCTCAAGATTGCTACTAACAATCCCAGCTATCCGCAGATAGCTATATCCAAAGAGTCTTATGAAAAATGATCTTCCTAAAGAGCTGTCTAGACCCAGGGAATGCTATCTACTTAAAACCCTGCAGGGGAGATAGCACTGTCTAAGCCATGGCTCAGGGAGACTGCTACATAAAAACCCCAAGAAGGGGAGCAGTCACATAACTATCCTCAGATAGCTATATCCCTAGGAAGGGGCTACAGGACCAAAAACTAAAAACCCTAAGAAGGGGAGCAATCACCAATCTATCAGCAGCTGGTCCCACACAGCTAGCCTGAAACCCCCGGTAAACCCTACTATGAGGCTGCCCAGACCAGAAGAGTGGGCTATCTACTTACAACCCTAGCAGGGGAGATAGCGCTATCTAGGCGAGGGCTCAGAGAGACCGCTACCTAAGACCATAGGAAGGGGAGCAGTCACTGAGCTAGCACATAAATATCCTCCGATAGCTATGTGTATAGGAAGGGCTACCAGAGGTGGAACCGACTGAAACTACCCAGACCACGGAGAATGGGCTGTCTACTTATGACCCAGAGAGGGGAGACAGCACTGTCTTGGTAAGGGCTCATTGAGACTGCTACTTAAAAACCCTAGACAGGGGAGCAATCACCGATCTAGCACATGGCTATCCTCAGATAGCTAGGCTCTGGGAAAGGGGACCACTGCGACTGCCAATACCACCAGTAGTGGGCTGTCCAATTATAAACCCTATAAGGTGAGACAGCACTATCTAGGCAGGGCCCAAGGAGACCGCTACTTAACAACCCTAAGTAGGAGAGCAATCATTATTCTCAGATAGCTACGCTTCCAGGAAAGGGCAAGTTAACACACACAGCTAGCCTCAGAAAGCTGTATCCAAGTAAGCCCGTCATGCCATGGCAATGGCTGAAATATAACCACCCTTAAGTGGCTATCCTAAAGAGGTCCCCAATCCGTGTCAGTCCCACAGTAGGCTACCGAGTCACCAATATATTGACCAGAGGCTCACAATAGGAAGATCCAGACTATAGTAATGATTCGCTAAGGAGCGAACACATTAAACCACTTGTACAGATCAAAGCCTGATGCAAGCAATGGCCATAACACTAGGTGGCTGGACACAGCTATCCTCAAAAAGTCTTTCCTTCAGATAAGGCTGAAGTTTGCCCAGGCCAAGAAGTAGGCCATCTACTTAAAACCCGAACAGGGGAGACAGCACAGTTTAGGCAAGGGCTCAAGGAGACAACTACTTAAATACCCCACAATGGGGAGCAGTGTCCGAGCAAAATAAAGCACTGCATTCTAAATAACACAAAAACATATCAAAAGCAAACATTTGCAAACACCTTTGCCATAATATGAATTCATGTTAGATTTGTTTGTGTTACATAGAAAATTGTGTGTTGTGATTTAGTGTATGGTTTTGCAGATTTGGTGTGTGGTTCTGGTGTTTGTGTGTCAGATTTCAGAAATTGTGTGACAAGTAAAGATTTTGTGTGTAAGCAGTTGAAAAAAACACTGAAATGCCCAATTCTGCATGACTATATTTTGGATCCCTTCATCCTACCCTATACCTAAACTTAACACTAAGCAGCAAATTAGGAGCAAGTGTGTTTATATAGAGGTTTTCAAGGGCCGGTGTGACGATTCAAATTCTAGATTCAAATTCAAAGAGACAGGATAGTCTGTGCATTTCCTGATGTTTTATTCGAATGAGCCGATGTGAACAACACGGATACCGCAACATGCAGTGCCTGTTTCATTCATTACTGACACCAGAACCTGTTGCACCGTCACACAGAAAGTCCAAGACAGACTCATAGAAGTAATAACAAAGCCCCTAGAAGGCAAGCCTGCAACCTTTAGCCAAAAAAGAGTAATGGCTAATGTTAACAGAAAGGAGACCAGAGGCCGTTTTGTTTGAATGGATGTCAATGGAGGAAAGGCTTCAATACGCTGAACAAAGAGCTTTTTAGAGGAAACGGCTTATCATTTAATGAATCGACAGCATATCTGCTAATCTTCAACATGTTTTTCACTAAACAACACATTTGGATTTATCTATCTTTAGAGTTTACCACACTCTAAACACTCTTACCACATTTCTAAAGGAACTGGTCTCCCAGCATTTGCAAGTCATAAAAATTAATACATGATCGATCTTCATTGAACTGGCTGGCCAATTTCCGGCCCTAAAATCTCCTTATCTCAGGAGATTTCTAAACACCAGGAGAAACTTGAGAAGAAAATTGTTCTTATCTCCGCAAGGACACAGGAAGGGAGAGATTTATAAAACCACATCCTGCATCTGGGCGTATATAAGAGCAGAACTTCAATGTTGTTTGTGACTGGCTTACCATAAATAACGTTAGCGTAAGCAACAGTACAAAAAACGGTGCATCTGGAAAATGTTCCAGCGACAGATACTCCCGGGATCCCCTGATCGTTTAACGCCTAAATTTATGATTTAATCAACAACGAGGGATATACGTTGATGCAGACGCTCAACAGATCTCCACAGAAATTACATTCCCATGACCTTAGGACACCTCCCCATTTCTTCCCCGGACATTCCAAGAAATTTTTTTTGTCTTTCTCTTCTCTCCTTTAGCAGACAAATAGACTAAAACTTTTATAAAGTGCTCCAAAAGGACAAATAATAATCGCTGCTGCTATTAATGCAATATACTCAAGAGAAAATATATATAGTCAAGTTGTATTTTATGGCATTTATGAGCTTGCTGTGCTATTGGAACCGATGGTATTTTCTTAATATGTGACGTATAAACTTTTCCCTGTGTTTAGTACCAGGTGCTTGGTGCGATTAGTTAGAACTTAGGATAGTTTAATCTATGCCTTAACCGCATAGTAGATAAAATTGATATATGCACTTTGGGTATGCCAGATACCTGCTGTTTGAGTTTGAATGAAAGCTGATTTCATTGGCAAGAATTTGGTATGGATGAAAATGTACTTTTATCATAATAATGTATGATTACAACACATATAGAATGTGTTAGGATATTTTCTTCATGGGATTAAAGCAACTACGCAAGAGGATTTACTGCATGGAAAATGAGCCGTGTGGGGCGGGGCTCAGCCCACAGGAAAAATGTCATTGGAAGAGCATCAAATGGAAGGAACCAAAATCCGCCATCTAAAACAGACCCCCAGCTCTCTGCTCTCACGCGCTGACTTGCAAAGACTTTGGCTTCGGCTCACTGATCGTGCTTTGAAGCGCCCATGACCGTAACATCTGGTCGATAATTTAACAATACTACAAATACTTAGTCAAACTCCTGAAGAAACCTTGAAAGCCTGAAGCTACGCGGAAGGAACTCAGAGAAAAACGTCTAGTTGGCTACCTGTGTAGTTTAATAAATCCATTACCAGTTAAAGTAACCAAAAAAAAGAAAGTATCAATAAAAATCAATTTTTAAAAAACATCAATGATTACTTCAATTATGTATGACACTTCAGCAGATTAACCCTTGAATTAGGTATAAAATGTTAATTAAATGAACAGTTCAGTCATAAGTGCTCCCCACTGATTATAAAATATATATATTACTGATTAAAATGGCTTTATATGTGATTGTAAAATATTCCATTTTATGTTATAGATTGTTTAAAAAGGAAAAAAGCATCACCAATGTCAAGGAATTCTCTGTCAGTTTTTAACTGGTTTAATATCATTGTTAGAAGCGTTTCAATTGTTTTTGTTCATATATTTCATTACATAAACAGTGAACTAAAATATAAATTCGTATTTCTACTTTTAAAAAAAGTCTACCAACAGCACACTTGAAGTATCTTCTTTTTTGTAAGGGAACCTATGTGTAATTTTATGTTTTTATTGCATTGACTTGTTGGTGTACATGAGTTATGTTGTTGGTATGCGTGATATTTTCTGTGTGATATGTACCTCTGCATCATACTCAAACATCTGGTTTCCTTTCATGTGGTGGCACTTCAGCATAACAACCGGTCCATTAAGCCGCGATGCATCCAGACACAGGTCATCGGTTCGAATCTCTTTGTCAGCCGTATATGAGAACACCTGCAAACAGATTAATCAGATGGGAATTAATTACTCTGTATATATATACTTTTTTTGTGACCCTCTCTGTGAAAACCCAGCTAAAGTCATTTTTTTGTAATATGCTTTTTTCTACAAAAAATTATCCTTCATATGGTAAAGAACGTTCTGTGAAAATGTAACCTTTATATCTTTAATATTGAATGAGTATAGTCATGTCAAAGTTTGAAATTATAGTGAAATTAATAGTAGAAATCGAACTTTGATGCTTGTTTTCTCATAATTAGATTTTTAGACTTTAGCCTGGATTTCACAGAGAGGGTCACATTTGGTCGAACTATTCTGTTTAGTAGATTTTTAATTAGTTTTATGTTACATTTGAATTTATTTGTACAGTTACCCTTTAATTTTACAACTTTCTTACCTGGTTGCCACCCATTCCATGACAATTGAAGAAGCCGACCTTTTCATTCTCTTTACGGCCCATGTTATCCACACACTGATTTGTCTCAACATTTCTGATCTAATAACATAAAAGGAAAAAGTCTGAGGATTTCATAAAATGCAGTGTTCTTTTTAGTCAAGCACTGTGTGTAAGTCATCTTTTTTATAGCTGAACATTGTCCTTGGACTTTATGAGAAAATATAACTGGTGAAAAGCTTTAAACACATGTATTGCAGACAGTAGAACTGCTCAACACAACAAGAACAATACTGGCTGGGCAGGAAGTGAAACTGTTTTGTATTGCAGAGGTCTTGGCATAACCGCACACATAAAGCTGCACATTAAGTGTGCAAAATTACAAACTGAAGCAATTTATTAACAACTCTGAATCTTTTAATTGTGACGTCAAACAAGAAAACAGTGAAAACTCTCTTACCTCCCCAAGTGAGTAGTATCTGCGTGGAATCTGAGAGTTGGGGTAGATGTTCTCCAGGTACCATGAGAAGAGTTTACACTTCAGTGATTCTCTCAAAGCCTTACGCGAGGAAACATCGCCATAATCCACACGAACCACACCTGGAGAAACACACAAAATCAACATCCATAACATTCATCATATACTGGCCTTTCAAATCAGTGAAATGAAGAGATAGAAGAGGACAGATACAGAGATAAAGAATTCACAGAAGCATCTAGAAGACCCGGAACCTTATCCAACCCGAAGTACATTTGTTTAAGTGATATTTCATCAATCTAGAGCTGTAAAAATGAACCAGCACCAATTAGGAACATGTAATAGATATAGATCATACAAATAACAGCATTGAAGTATAATCATGGATGCAGTGTTTCAGAGTTTTTTGCTTTGTAATGTTTTATTTTGGCCATTAGAGGTCCCTATAGTGCTCTCATGCCAAACTTGTGCCTCTTGTAATAAGTGCTATTGTTTTCACATGTGCCTTGTTCTGGGCTGTGTATTTAAGCTGATCACTTCTTTTGAATCTTTGCTTGGTTATTGTTGCTCCGAAGGCAGTTGCTGCCGTAAGTCTGCTCTAGTTCTAAGAACTATACTTTGAAAACATTTTGGATTGTTTTCCTGTGTTTAGTTGTTGCTGGGTTTTTTGGTGTCTTTTCCCTGAGTTTTTGATTTGGAGAATATTTCTCCTTTTGGATCTTTTTTTTGGACTTAAGGTTTTTCTGTTTTTTTTGGCTTTCATTCAGAAAAGGATTTGTGTACCATTTTTGCTCTTTTTGTTAAATAAACTCTGTTAATTTAAGAACGCGTCTGACTGTTGTGTTCAACTCCCTTCTGTGGCTCAGTGGTGGAAATTAAGACTTGCTGTCAGGGTTTGGCAAGGGAGGACCCAGATGCAGAATGAACAGGGGGGAATAGAGTTTATTAACAACAATGGGTACACAAAAGGACGAGGCAGGCAGACAGTCCACACAATGGGGCAGGGCACACAACCGGAGAACAGGATGATCGGAGAACGGGGGGTAGTTCCAGACTCTGAGGCAAACGGGAACTAGGTCGCAACTCAAGCAACCCCAAGCTTGGCCCTGGGGGATGATAAATCTTGAAGCCCCAAATGACAGTCAGGTCAGAAGAACCAGCAACCAGGGAAGACTCGTGGAGTAGAGCAGGAACCAACACAACAGACACAGACAAAAGACAAGACAACAGGATGGACAAGAGATAGTCACCAATCAAAAGTAAAAACTTGCAAACTGTGACTATGAAAAAAAAAAAGAAATAAAATAGAAAAGTAAAAATCTAAACTAATAAAATAAATACTAGAAATGATTAACTGGAACTTATGAAACCTAAGGAATATGCTAGGAATAAACGGCTAGAACTACAAACAAAAACGAAGAACTAAACCAAACCTGGAACTGGACTATAGACTAAACACAAGCACAAATACAAACTAAAATACAACAAGAGGGGAAACAAACAAAACTTGATAGAATGCAAAAGGCTGAATAGAAAGCTCTAACAAGACTAATGATACTAGCTAGGCGCAAGCACATTCAACGTACACAAACGAACCAGCAAAGACAATAGGGAAAAGGAGCACCATATAATGGAGCAGAGCACATGAGGATCAGATGGACACAATCAGGTAAATGAGGACTAGACTAGGACTAAACAAGGGGGCGGGGTAACTAGAAACAAGGAGGCAGGACAAAGGGAGCACATGGCCAACACAAACAAAGACACAACCATGTGCTCAGGCACAAGACAAGCAAAGAAACATTAAACAAAGACAACACAGACAAGGCTGCCAGGGCAGATCCCTGACACAGAGACCAAAGTTCGAATATCGGCTCTGACACATTGACACAAAAAAATAGAAAACAGAATACCAGAGCAGAAGAGATTCCAAGACAAATGACCAGAAAAGTACTGTATATATGCCTTTATTTTTCCACAAGTGTGTGAAAAGTGTGTGTATTCAATTATTAAAAAACAAAGATATTGTGAATAGTGTAATTTGCTATGAATGAAGTATTCAATTATTAAAAAGTGACAAAGATATTGTGAATATGTTTGTCTTTTTGGTGTAAATGTCCGAGAGTACCAAACAAAATGTTAGAAATGTTTTCTATCTATCTCTAATGTTAAAATTTAGAAAATTATATTTGTTTTCAAAGTAGAGTCTGTAAAACTTATTTTATTTCAAATTTTTATTTTTGTTATTTATTTATTATAGTTGACAATTTTATGTAATTTTCATATAGATGCTTAAACACGTTTGACAATGAGTTATTTCAACACTAAAGACATTTAGGAATAGGTTTTCTGATTTAATGCTTTCAATTATGTTGAAAAAAAAAAAATCAATATGATTTATTGATTGATTGATTGATTGATTGATTGATTGATTGATTGATTGATTGATTGATTGATTGATTGATTGATTGATTGATTGATTGATTGATTGATTGATTGATTGATTGATTGATTGATTGATTGATTGAGGGGGAGGAGGGGGGTTATGAACTGCTAATCCAAATATTCCTAAAGTTATGGTTTTTGTTTTGTTTTGTTTTATTTTTTAATGAAAAGAAAAATTCTCAGACTAACATTATATACCTAAAATAAAATGCAATGGTATATATTCAGTCATGGAAAAATCTCAATTGTCTCAATTCAAAAGCACCACATCTTTCACTACAGACACTAGAGGGGGCTTCAACATCACTTTTTATCACTTTTCTCAGTAAATGCTCAATTTATATAAATTGATGAAATAAAATTCCACCCATTCATCCTCCAAACAGCATGTCCTCTTGAAGGTCGCAGGGATACCGGAGACTATGCCAGTGTTACAGTAAAATTGTGCGTGTATACATGTATATATTTAATCATATTCAAATCCATCAGCAACCAAATTCTAATTCTCTGTTTTTCATTTCAATTCATATTAAACAAACATGCACATTTTGGGATGATCTAGATGGGTGGTCTCTTCTATGTTTGTGACTCTGCAGAGAGGGTAAAATACATCTGCACAGCACACACACACACACACACAGAGCTGCTGACTTCCCAGAGGCCTCGGCGATCAGAGAACACACTGACAGGTGAAGCATCAGGCGTTTGTGTCTTTCTGCTGTGTTGAATTCCTCTGCATTTCTTCAGCTCCCTCCACAGATTTTCTATGGGATTAAGGTCTGGAGACTGGCTAGGCCACTCCAGGACCTTAATATGTTTCTTCTTGAGCCACTCCCTTGTTGCCTTGGCTGTGTGCATTAACCGCTTTACCACTGTCGGGCCAGTGCAAGTCAGTGCTTTAAACGGGTTGGGCGGAGCTAATAGCCTCGGACCTGTAGCACTGAGCTCAAAATTACGCTCACAGCTCCGCTGTGCTTCACTAAAACCCGCCATTTACACGCCTCTCTGGAACAACATCACACAACCCCATTATTTCCCCAACAAAGAGAAGTTATCAGAAAACTAATAAGAAACAAGTCACTAGAACTAGCACGACCACAAAACGAACATGTTAAATAAGCAGCAGTTTGTTTGCATGTTTTGTTAAAGATTTAAATCCAAAAGCATCGATGTTTTACAATAACAAGTGATACATTGATCATAATGAATTAATTTATCAGGATTGAAAATTAGTCACACAGAAATAAAGCGTATGAACAGTTATTTCACAAAAGAATAAGAACACATACCCTATTATTCAGTCGAGTCTGTTTCTGTTTATTTGTAGTCACAGTATACATCACATCTATGTTTATTTACATCAAAAATACGACCTGAGTAGTAGAGGGAGCTCCCAAACAAAAATATTATTATATTTTTATATATATTAGATGAGACTTATGACAGATAAAATACGTTACTAAATAAATACATGATTGTGATAGAGAATGAGAAGCTGACGTCTGATTTCTTCAACGGTAGCATTTGGAATAACTTTTTGTTCTTCTAATAAGCCATTTTTAGCTGTCCTCTTAGGTTTTTTTAAGAATGCTTTGTAGGCAACTAATAAAAATAGGACCTCTGTACATTTGTTTTTTGAAAATGTACAGACAATGCAATTAAAAAAAATATATTGGCTTGTTGGGGTAATACTGCTGTCAACTGACAACAAAGTGTCCCTCCTGAATTAGCATAACTGCACAAGTTTTACAGTTAATAATATCTTTAAAAACAAATTACATTAATTATTCTTTGATTCACTTCAATAAAAATTAAATTGAGTAAGACCGTATAAAAGGTGTGTAGATGTGGATTAGTAATCTGGCCCTTTGGTATACAGGAGAAAAAAATCTGTCCCTCGTCACTATCAAAGTTGCCCATCCCTGCCCAGAGGATACTGGGTTGTGCAGCAGAAACATGCAGCCCACTGTGCTCTTCAATATCTGAGCCATTTAATACAATGAGTGCCGGAATTTGCTTATTAATATTAATATAATAATTTATTTTGAGGTGCTACATAAAGCTTATGATGGAGCAGAAAAACAATGTAGCATACTGTTGCCAGATAATGTATACAGAAAACCATCTAAATGCAACTGATGCCATACTTGTCATGAATCTGGTTGCCACTCACCACACCTGCACCTCATTCACTCACTCACATAAAAGCAGCACACAAACACTCACCCAGTGCGAAGTCTTGTTTTCCCCTGGCTAACATTTCCGAGCGTTTTTCATTCCCTCTGATTGCTACTTCTGTGTGTGACCCCGGACTGCCTTCCCTTGGAACTCTGAACCTGTGCTTGTGACCTCGACCCCGCCTGGTATTGTTTACGTCTCTGCTCTGCCTCTGATATTCCTGTTATTGCCCGCTGACCATTGCCTGTCTGATTCTGCCTCTGTCTGAATAAATATATATACTGCACTTGGATCCTCACGCCTTTGACCAGTCTGTTACAGAAGACTTCGCCACAAATGGATCCAGCAGTGAAAATAATGTTGCTCCGCCAAGGTACCCGTTCCATTGAGGATTATGTGGTGGATTTCCTCGAACTGGCACACCTGACTCATTTAGATGATTTGTGTCTAATGATCTTTTTCCGAGGAGGCTTATCAGAACCTCTCGGTTCAATCATGCCGCTGCATGATCCTAACTGGATGTTGGAGAGTTACATTGAGGTAGCACTACAGCTGAGTGGCTCTCCTTTTACCGTGGGAATCGCAGAGTCCGCTCCAGAGCCCGCTCCGTCCCAGGAGCTCGCAGAGTCCGCTCCAGAGCCCGCTCCGTCCCAGGAGCTCGCAGAGTCCGCTCCAGAGGCCGCTCCGTCCCAGGAGCTCGCAGAGTCCGCTCCAGAGGCCGCTCCGTCCCAGGAGCTCGCAGAGTCCGCTCCAGAGGCCGCTCCGTCCCAGGAGCTCGCAGAGTTCGCTCCAGAGGCCGCTCCGATCCAGGAGCTCACAGAGTTCGCTCCAGAGGCCGCTCCGATCCAGGAGCTCACAGAGTTCGCTCTAGAGGCCGCTCCAATCCAGGAGCTCACAGAGCCCAGCTCTCCTTCGTCTCCGCTGGTCCCGCCCAGCTCTCCTTCGTCTCCGCTGGTCCCGCCCAGCTCTCCTTCGTCTCCGCTGGTCCCGCCCAGCTCTCCTTCGTCTCCGCTGGTCCCGCCCAGCTCTCCTTCGTCTCCGCTGGTCCCGCCCAGCTCTCCTTCGTCTCCGCTGGTCCCGCCCAGCTCTCCTTCGTCTCCGCTGATCCCGTTCAGCTCACCGATGCCTCCGCTGATCCCGTTCAGCTCACCGATGCCTCCGCTGATCCCGTTCAGCTCATCGATGTCTCGGCTGGTTCCGTCCAGTTCACCGATGCCTCCGCTGGTTCCGTCCAGTTCACCGATGCCCCCGCTGGTTCCGTCCAGTTCACCGATGCCCCCGCTGGTTCCGTCCAGTTCACCGATGCCTCCGCTGGTTCCGTCCAGTTCACCGATGCCTCCGCTGGTTCCGTCCAGCTCACCGATGCCTCCGCTGGTTCCGTCCAGTTCTACCGAGCGCCCAAGAGAGTCAGAGCCGCCCGAGCGCCACCGAGATTCAGCGCTTCCAGAGTGCCCCCTCGAGGTAGTGGAGGTCACCAAGAACTTTCATGGAGGGAGCTCCCCTCCATTGCTCACCCATCATGGCTGCCCGAGGCCCCGGATCTACCATGGCCGCTTAAACTCCCTGCCTCGGTTCCTGAAACCAAATGTGCTCTCTCTGCCTCTTGTGTCTCCGTTTCCTCTAGGTCCCAGTCTCGGCCAGTTATCTCTGCTCCGCCCTGGTGGGCGTCTGTCTCGTCTGCTCCGCCCTGGTGGGCGTCTGTCTCGTCTGCTCCGCCCTGGTGGGCGCCTGATCTGCCAGAGTCACTCCACGTCTCCGTCGACCTGCCAGAGTCACTCCACGTCTCCGTCGACCTGCCAGAGTCACTCCACGTCTCCGTCGACCTGCCAGAGTCACTCCACGTCTCCGTCGACCTGCCAGAGTCACTCCACGTCTCCGTCGACCTGCCAGAGTCACTCCCACGTCTCCGCTGACCTGCCAGAGTCA
The DNA here is from genome assembly GCA_027422405.1 of Ptychobarbus kaznakovi. NCBI lineage: Eukaryota > Metazoa > Chordata > Actinopteri > Cypriniformes > Cyprinidae > Ptychobarbus > Ptychobarbus kaznakovi. The sequence continues at coordinate 1,689,388 of CM049804.1, forward strand.
CCTCACGTCTCCGCTGACCTGCCAGAGTCACCTCACGTCTCCGCTGACCTGCCAGAGTCACCTCACGTCTCCGCTGACCTGCCAGAGTCACCTCACGTCTCCGCTGACCTGCCAGAGTCACCTCACGTCTCCGCTGACCTGCCAGAGTCACCTCACGTCTCCGCTGACCTGCCAGAGTCACCTCACCGCTGACCTGCCAGAGTCACCTCACGTCTCCGCTGACCTGCCAGAGTCACCTCACGTCTCCGCTGACCTGCCAGAGTCACCTCACGTCTCCGCTGACCTGCCAGAGTCTCGTCACGCCACAGCAGTTTACCCAGTGTCACTTCACGTCTCTGCTGTCTCTTCCGCCCCGCCCTGGTGGGCTCCTGTCTCATTGGCCCCACATGGACCTGGCCCTCCGTTCCCTCCCCCGGTTCCACCTCCGCTCCACCGCCCTCCTGGATTGTGCCGGGTGTTTGTGAAGCGTCTGGAAGCCGCTCTTTGGGGGGGGGCTCTGTCATGAATCTGGTTGCCACTCACCACACCTGCACCTCATTCACTCACTCACATAAAAGCAGCACACAAACACTCACCCAGTGCGAAGTCTTGTTTTCCCCTTGCTAACATTTCGAGCGTTTTTCATTCCCTCTGATTGCTACTTCTGTGTGTGACCCCCGGACTGCCTTCCCTTGGAACTCTGAACCTGTGCTTGTGACCTCGACCCCGCCTGGTATTGTTTACGTCTCTGCTCTGCCTCTGATATTCCTGTTATTGCCCGCTGACCATTGCCTGTCTGATTCTGCCTCTGTCTGAATAAATATATATACTGCACTTGGATCCTCACGCCTTTGACCAGTCTGTTACAATACTACTCAAATAAATCAACCATAACTGTATATTTTTTCAAATAATTAATTAAAATGCATGGGGGGGAAATCTCCCACATTTTAGACATACACAAAGGCTACATTATCTGGAGACTGGAGATATTATAAAATATGTGATATGAGATAAAATAAATGTCATGAATCAACAAATAATTTAGGAAGATGAGCATAGTTTTACATTTAATTTGCCGCTAACACTTTATTTTTATTGTCCACTTTAGACATTCTACTAAGAGTAACTAGTAACTTTGCAACTACATATCAACTAGTAGTCATTAGAGTAGACTGTCTGCTTAATACCTTCTAACACTTTATTCTGATGGGTCCACAACATACTGACTATGAGAAACATTGCAAGTATATGTCAACTTATTCTACTAACCCTAAACTTAACCTAACAGTCTACTCTGAGAGTTTGTAGACATGTAGTTGCAAATTAATGATAATTAGATGACATGTATGACAATACATGTCTAGTGTGAATATAGTTCTAAACATCTGCTTGTGTATTTCAAGCTCTGAATACAGGCAGTCTAAAACATTAGAAATAGTGTTCAAGTAAGTACAGGTAAATGTTGACTGAACCTTCTTTGTGGGGTGGACTATTCCTTTAAATGTGTAAGATTTGACACTTCCTTTTGTTGCGCCCCAAATCGCTTCAATTGAAATAACCTCAGTCTTTCTCTCTAGAACAGCCACTGCCATAGACTCTAGACATACCAGACCACACTATTTATTCATCACACACACACACACACACACACACACGCCCTACACCAACCCTACACCTAAACCTAGCCCTCACAGGAGACATTTTGCATTTTTAGATTTTCAAAAAACTTCATTCTGTGTGATTTATAAGCTTGTTTCCCAATGGGGACCTCAATTTAGGTCCCCACCGTGACACAAGTCCCCATGAGTCTGTGTGTATTCAGGTTTAAGTCCCCACCGATATATAAAAACAAGCACACACACACACACACACACACACACACACACACACACACACACACACACACACACACACACACACACACACACACACACACACACACACACACACACACACACACACACACACACACACACACACACACACACACACACACACACACATATACACACACACATAAACACACACACACGCTTCAGTCCGCAGACAACACAGCACCACTGGGATGCCTTTCCAGGAACAATCAACTCCTGTGCTCCACATTACCACAGAGTCCCTCCTGAATCTTTCCCTCTCAAGCGAAATGACAGAGGTTTCAGTAAAGGCTAATCTTATTATTTTTCTTGTACAGGATACTGAGGCTTTCTAACCCCACTATAGCACTACATTTCCCAGGTCTCCCTAGGGGTGAGATGCAGAAAAAAAAGCAGAACGTTCATGAATACGTGAGCAGCAGAGCAGAACTCAGACACTTAGCACAGTCAATGCCAGACATGAATAAAAGATGGAAAATCTCTAATCAGGGTGAAATATCTATCCCGCTGATCTCCGCTTATAGCAGAACTGCTTGCGGACTGTCACGGAAACATCCATATCAGCACATATGAGCAAGACAGATGGATGCAAAAATGTTTTAGGGGGATGTGGCACTGTAGTGGCTGTTAAAGTTGAATGGGGATAAAATAGTGATATTCCATGGTATGAATAAGAGGAAAACTGTCCTTTGTAGAAGAACATTCACTGGAAAGGTTGTGGAATAGAATTTGTAAATGAATGGTAACAAAGCAAACATTTACATTGTGCCACAGCTGACAAAGGTGAGAAAATGTAGACAGTTTTTGTTTTGTTTTCCATATATATATTTTTTTTCTTCATTCTTCATAAAAATGTCAACAAAATGTTCACACTTCTGTCTTTCCTTTAAATAACTTGCAGGGATCTTCATTATTTCAATATCACTTTAAAATTATGTTTTTACTTTTAGCTTTAATCTTAACTATGTTTGGTAAATGTTAATTTCAGACCCTGATAGTAACTAAACCTGAACATTTGTTTGCATATTGATTGCATATTGTTGTACCATCAACAATAAAGAGACATCAAGCTTGGACTTATTCTGACATTGACTAAAATACTATAGCACATGTATACTTGATTATAATGTAAACTGCAGTGTCATTTGTTATATTTAAAGTTATTTGTTTAAAGAATATATTTAACCTCCAGTTTCACTGACAAGGCTTAAGGCTAGTCCCACAAGCCTAGTCTTGTGCTGGCATATTTTATAATATGTCAGTGCCATTGTTCTGTCTGAAGATACACACCTGTAACATTTTCTTCTAAGGCATTTTTATAAAAGCTCCTTATATACCTTAATTTAACTAAGGCCTAGTCCTGGCTTAAGCTAAGCCCTGTCTGTGAAACCGGGCTAAAATGCACTTAATTGCAAATTCGTAATGTAATTTTGTCTTTTTAAAATTAGGGTTTTGTGTGTGTGTTTGTGTGTGTGTGTGTGTGTGCCTACTTAAACATATTTTGGGGACAAATTTGTACTGAAAAGTGAGCTAAACCAGATAAAATCTCCAAAAACCTCCCTTTGGAGACATCCTCATTCGTAAAACTGGTGTGTGTATGTATATATATATATATATATATATATATATATATAGTCATGGCCAAAAATATCGGCACCCTTGGTAAATATGATCAAAGGCGGCTGTGAAAATTAATCTTAAGCCTTTTGATTTTTTATTTAATAAATGCACACAAATCTACCCTTTCATTGGATAATAATAATTTAAAATGGGGGTAAATATCATTATGAGATAATAGTTTTTTTTCTCAAATAAAAGTTGGACACAATTATTGGCACCCCTTGAAATTCTTATGAGTAAAATATCTCTGAAGTATATTCCCATTCAAATTCACAATTTTGAGCACTCCAGGGTGATTATGAACATGAAATTATCCAGCCATGGCTTCCTGTTTCCCAAAAATATAAATAAGAGGGAAAACAAAGCCCAAATTCCCTTAATCCTCCATCATAATGAGAAAAACCAAATAATATATTTCTGATGTGCAGCAAAAGATAATTGAGCTTCACAAATTAGTGAAGTGGCTTTAAGAAAAGAGCTAGAGCAGTGAAAATTTCCATTTCCACCATCAGGGCAATAATTAAGAATTTCCAATCGACATAAAATGTTACGAAACTGCCTGGAAGAGGACGTGTGTCTATACCGTCCTAATGCAGTTTGAGTTTGAGTGGCTAAAGACTCTCCAAGGACCACAGCTGGATAATTGCAGAACATAGTTGAGTCACAGGGTCAGAAAACCTTTAAAAAAAGTGTCAAACAGCACCTACATCACTACATGTTGTTTGGGAGGGTTTCAAGAAAAATTCTCCTAGCTCACCCAAAAACAATCTCCAGCAAATTCAGTTATCAGACACGACTGGAACTTCAAATGGGAATGGCTTCTATGGTCAGATGAAACAAAAAAAATAGCTTTTTAGCAGCAAACACTCAAGATGGGTTTGGTGAACACAGGGATAAAAAGTACCCCATGTGTGCAATGAAATATACTGCTGTATTTTTTATGTTGTGGGCCTATATTTCTGCTGGAGGTCCTGGACAACTTGTTTATACACATGGCATCATGGATTCTATCAAATACCAACAGATAAAAAATCAATAAGTGACTGACTCTGTTAGAAATCTTATAATGGGCCATGTTTGGATCTTCCAACTGTACAATAATCCAAACACAAACCTCAAAAACAACACAAAAATGGGCCACTGAGCACAAAACCAAGCTTCTGGTATGGCCATTCCAGTCCTCTGACCTGAACCCAATAAAAAAAAACGAGTGGGGTGAACTGAAGGGAAGAAGCATCAACATGGAGCTGGGAATCTAAAGGGTCTGGAGTCATTCTGGATGAAGGAATGGTCTCTGATCTCTTGTCAGGTGTTCTCTAACCTCATCAGGTATTATATGAGAAAATGTAGAGCTGTTAAACTGGCAAATGGAGGTTTCAAAAAGTATTGAATAAAATGGTGCCATTAATTGTGACCAATATGTATTAGAGAAAAACATTTATTTCATAATTATACCCACCCCCGCCCATTTTAAATTCTTATTATCCAATAAAAGGTTAGATGTTTGTGATTTTTTTAAATAACATATCAAATTAACAATGCAGATTAATGTATATGCCTATGGAATAACCCATTTAGATAGTAGTAAAGTAAATGTGTGTTTGATTCTGGTAAACCCCCCAAAAAAGAAAAAATGTCCCCACAAAGATGGTGATATCCGAAATCCTTGTCCTTGTGGGGACATTTTTTGGTCCCCATGAGGAAACAAGCTTATAAATCATACAGAATGAAGTATTTTGAAAATTAAAAAAATGCAAAAAGGTTTCTGTAAGGGGTAGGTGCGAACTATGGGGGGGGTCTGGCCCCCCTAAAGAAGGCTTGATACCCCTGATGGACGTCAAAACTAGATGTAGGAGGGGTCAGATAGAAAAAAGGCTAGCATATGCGTAATATAGAGATTTACTTGTAAATATTAATATGCATTTCTATAGCCCTGGCTGATTTTAAAATATAATTTTATTTTCGTATTGACATTACTTGAGCGGTTGAAGAATGCGCTACAGCGCTCATTCGAAGACGTACATTTACTGCTTGGATGGAGCAAGAAGACCTAAAATGCATGTGTAGATTCAGTCGAATGATAACGTTTACCATCTTAAAATTAATGCTATTGAACTGAATTTATGGAGCAAACTATTTGCTAAAATAACCATTAACAACAATACAGCGGTTCTGTCAGTCAGATGTGCATGAAAGCTGCGTTACGAAACGTTTCGTTTGTTATGTGTTACTATAACAAACACTGTATGTTTTTCTTTCAGAATCATCATTGGCTGGTAGAAATACAAAAATAGGTTACATAACAGTTTTTTACGTAAAAATTAAGATATGTTGTAATGGTGTGAATTATTACATTTTAGACACATTGTCAGTAATTAATAAAAATAAAGCCCCAGTAGAACTGTTGTGCGTCTTTGATCAACATATAGAGGTGTCACTTTGTAAGTGGATCAGCTGTTAGCATGAAACTGGTTCCCTCGACAAAAAGGCCAATAGGATTTTTCCATAGGCTTTTGGATTATCGCAAAAAAATAAGCTCTGTGTTCAATCACAGTTCGTGAAATTTACATGTTTTGTCCATCAAGATAATCTTCACAAAATTACACACAAAACTGGTGTGTTTTATGTCGTAGAATAAAACATTAAAGTATCTCGAGCTTGTGTGAACCACAGACTTATTTAAGGTATTTAACCAATATCCCACTCAAAAAACCCATTGACTTTGGGATGATGGAACCGGAAGTGCTAAAAAGCTAACTCCCTTCCGGGTTTTTGCCTACAAAGGGACATCATAGTTCCACCACTCTGTTAAGACAGAGATTTACTGGCGGTTTCAGTTGTATATTTATATTTAGTTTTGTTTATATATATATATATATATATATATATACAGTGCTCAGCGTAAATGAGTACACCCCCTTTGAAAAGTAACAATATCTCAATGAACACAAAAACCATTTCCAAAATGTTGACAAGACTAAGTTTAATATAACATCTGTTTAACTTATAACATGAAAGTAAGGTTAATAATAACTTAGATTACACATTTTTCAGTTTTACTCAAATTAGGGTAATGCAAAAATGAGTACACCCCACAACAAAAACTACTAAATCTAGTACTTTGTATGGCCTCCATGATTTTTAATGACAGCACCAATTCTTCTAGGCATGGAATGAACAAGTTGGCGACATTTTGCCAGATCTATCTTTTTCCATTCTTCAAGAATGACCTCTTTTAGAGATTGGATGCTGGATGGAGAGTGATGCTCAACTTGTCTCTTCAGAATTCCCCATAGGTGTTCGATTGGGTTCAGATCAGGAGACATACTTGGCCACTGAATCACTTTCACCCTGTTCTTCTTCAGAAATCCAACAGTGGCCTTAGATGTGTTGGAATACATGTTGGAAAAGTGCACGACGACCAAGGGCACGGAGTGATGGTAGCATCTTCTCTTTCAGTATAGAGCAGTACATTTGTGAATTCATGATGCCATCAATGAAATGCAGCTCCCCGACACCAGCAGCACTCATGCAGCCCCACATAAGGACACTGCCACGACCATGTTTCACTGTAGGCACCATGCATTTTTCTTTGTATTCCTCACCTTTGCGACGCCATACAGTTTTGAAGCCATCAGTTCCAAAAACATTTATCTTGGTCTCATCACTTCAGAGTATAGAGTCCCAGTAGTCATCTTTGTCAGCATGGGCCCTGGCAAACTCTAGGCGGGCTTTTTTGTGCCTTGGCTTTAGGAGAGGCTTCTTTCGTGGACGGCACCCATGCATGCCATTCCTCTGCAGTGTACGCCGTATTGTGTCATGGGAAATAGTCACCCCAGTTTGGCTTTCTACTTCTTTAGATAACTGCAGTGAACTTGCATGTCGATTTTCTTCAACCCTTCTCATCAGAAGACGCTCCTGACGAGGTGTTAACTTCCGTGGACGACCTGGACGTCTCTGTGAGATGGTTGCAGTTCCATCTGTTTTAAATGTTTGTACCACTTTGCTACAGTATTCTGACTTATAAGTAAAGCTTTGCTGATCTTCTTGTAGCCTTCACCTTTCTTGTGTAAAGAAAATTATTTTCTTTGGGAAGTGGGAAGGGGTTTTCTTTAAGTAACACCCTTTTATAGTCAACTGTCACCTGTGTAATGAATAATTAGACTTACCTGTGGTTGAATTCTTGTTAAATTAGACATTTGTAGTCTAAAATGTAGCTTTGTTCCAGAGACTTTCAGTGGGGTGTACTCATTTTTGCATCACCCTAATTTGAGTAACACTGAAAATGTTGTTCTCTAAGTTATATTATTAACCTTACTTTAATGTTATAAGTTAAACAGATGTTATATAAAACTTAGTCTTGTCAACATTTTGGAAAATGTTTTTGTGTTCATTGAGATATTGTTTAAAATGTTACTTTTCAAAGGGGGTGTACTCATTTACGCTGAGCACGGTATATATATATATATTGTTTTATAGTTTAATATTTCAATATTTATTTGTATTTTTGTATGATAGATTAAAATATATCTTTCTAAAGCTACTTATATTTCAGCTACTTTTTTGTAATGTCTATTCAGGGTTTTTTTTGTTTTTTTTTTATGAACACAATGATAATTGTTATTTTAATGGCAGATAGTCTTAGAGTTTGTACTTGACTAACTGGGGCCCAGGTCAGGAAGCAGACAGACTGCCTAAAGCGACCATCTGCTAACCGCCTCACGTCACAGAAGTCAGTTAATTCTCATAATTCTCTGAATTCTCTGAATTCTCAGTCTGTTCCCCGATCTAGAAAATAAAAAACACGTCCAAACCAATTTATGAGTAATGATTTAATTGATATTCAACAAATACAAAATGTATATGAAACAGAGAAACAAATGATAAAGCTTGGCCTACTGAATATCAGGTCCCTTCAAGATCAAGATTCAAGATTCAAGATTTATTAGTCACATACACAATTATACAGGATTTAACCAGCAGTGACATGTAAGTCAGGTCTGCTCCATGGACAGTGGAATTATATGTAACACAAGATAATATACATAAATATAGGTATGAAAAAATTAAGAATAGAAAAATAATAAAATATAAGATAAAATGTGCAATAAAATAAAATGTGCAGGACAGTATACGGTAGACTTAATAAATAATAATATAAGCAGGGATGTGCAAGAAGAATGTGCAAACAGGTTATACAGGGTATGTACATAGCAGCAATACAGATGGTGGAGAATAATGAATATTTGACTGATTATTAAATGGGGTCATGTTGATGTTATGAGTTTGAGTTCAGGAGCCTGATGGCCTGGGGGAAGAAGCTCCTACTAAGTCTCAGTTTTTGCCACCATGCTGTGGAAGCGATTGCCAGATGGCAGTAAAATGAAGAGACGGTTACCAGGGGGATTTGAGTCTTTGATGATTTTGACAGCTCTGCTTTTGCAGCGTTTGAGGTAGATGTCCTGCAGAGAGGGGAGAGCAGACCCTCAGATGCGCTCAGCTAAGCGCACAATTCTCTGCAGAGCTTTGCAGTCCTGATTGGAAACGTTTCCATACCACACTGAGTCAGTACACTTTCTACGGCCCCTGAATAGAACGTTTTAAGGATAGCTGGTGAGACCCTGAATTTCCTCAGCTGTCGAAGATGGTATTTGCTTGGCTTTATTCACCTGTGTTTGAATGTGTGTTGTCCAAGTCAGGTCCTTGGAGATGTTTACACCAAGGTACTTGAAGCTACTCAGCCTTTCTACAGGGGTCCCACTGATCATAAGTGGAGTGTAGGGCCGCTGCTGTCTCCTCCTGAAGTCCACAATCAGCTTTTTAGTTTTGCTCACATTCAGAGAGAGAGACAGTTGTCCTGGCACCATGATGTAAGTCTCTCTCTACCTCATCCAAGTATGCGGTCTCATCATTGTTGGAAATGAGGCCCAGAACCACAGTATTATCAGAAAATTTGATAATAGAAGTGGAGCTGTGAGAGGACATACAGTCGTGTGTGTAGAGAGAGTAGAGCAGGGGACTCAGGACACAACCCTGTGGGGCTCCTACGTTCAGGGTTATGGAGTTGGAGGTGAACTGGCCTACTTTCACCACTTGAGGTCTGCCAGTGAGGAAATCTTGAATCCAGACACAGAGTGAAGAGTTTAGGCCGAGGTCTGTGAGTTTAAAAACTAGCTTGATGGGGACTATAGTATTGAAAGCTGAGTTATAGTCAATGAATAGCAACCTTACATAGTTCCCATTTTTTCTGCCAATGTGTGTGAGGGAAGAGTGCAGGACGTGAGAGATGGCATCATCAGTAGATCTATTTGGGCGATAGGCAAACTGAAGAGGGTACAAATAATCAGGGATGGAGGAGCAAATGTGGTTCTTTAAAAGTCTCTCAAAAACCTTCATGACTATTGATGTGAGGCAACTGGACGATAGCCATTCAGGCAAGAGGGCTTACTGTTCTTAGGCACAGGGATGATGACAGGTTTTTAAAGGAGGTGGGAACCACAGAGGTAGCAAAGGGACTCATTAAAGATGGATTTAAACAAACCAGCAAGCTGATCAGCGCAGGACCTCAGAACACGGCCAGTAATCCCATCAGGTCCGGCTGCTTTCCTGACGTTCACTCTCTTTAGTTCTCTCCGAACCTCGTCCTCTGACACGCTGATTACATGATCATCACTGCTCTGTCTGCTGCTTCCTGACGCGCTGATCGGCAGAGTTGCGCTGCCGCCATTGCATTCAAAGCGGCCGTATAAGCTGTTTAGATCTTCGGCGAGCAACGGATCTGCTCTCCCCTCTGCGGAGGATTTATTTCCAAAGGAACAGATGGTCCTCAGTCCCTGCCACATGCGTCGGGAGTCATTGAGCTGAAAATGAGACTCAATTCTCTCCCTGTATCGGAGTTTAGCGGCTCTTACTGCACGTCGGAGTGCATAGCACAATGCTTTGTACACGCTCATGTTACCTGACAAAAGACCGGCGTTGTGTGCGGCAGTGCATTGGTTAACTGCATCACGGATTGTTCTGTCCACCCACGGTTTATGATTTGAGTATGTCCTTATTGTTACTGTTTCAGTGGCTTGCTCGGTTGGCATGTTGACATAGCTTATAGCTACATAGCTACATAAAAGTTCGGCATGACCTGCCTGAGGTTGGCTTTGTTAAAGTCCCCCGCGATGATAGAGGCAACGTCAGAGTGTTTGTTGATGTAGCCGCTGAGCACATCGTGGAGTTTGGACAAAGCCAAGCCAGTGTCTGCCTGTGGTGGAATGTATACAGCAGTGACAACGATCGATGAAATCTCGTGGGGCAGATAGAATGGGAGGCAGATAATGGATAGATGTTCCAGATGAGGCGAGCAGGAATGCGACAGAATGGAGACGTTATGTGTGTAAAAGTAGACAGCAAAAATATGTAAAAAAGTAAACAAGAGCACAATCTGAGCGGAGCTACCTGCACGGCGACTGAACACAGTGGCGCCATGGTGAGTGTCACCTTTCTACAAAAGCACTTTTTGTAAATGATATGATCACTGATCATTACCTAGATATGCTCTGTTTGACAGAAACTTGGCTAAAACCAGAAACGAGTCTACCCCGAATATTACTGTTATAAAAATGAGCCGCGTCCAAAGGGCAAAGGGGGAGGTGTTGCTAGAATTTATAGCAATATTTTCTAAATTTCTCAGAGGTCGGATTTCAAGTATAATTCATTTGAAGTAATGGTGCTTCAATAACATTATCTAGAGAAACAAGTGTTAATGATATATCCCCTGTGATGTTTGTACTGGCTACTGTATACAGGCCACCAGGGCACCATACAGACTTTATTAAAAGATTTGCTGATTTTCTATCAGAGTTAGTGCTGGCTTCAGATAAAGTCTTAATTGTTGGTGATTTTAATATCCACGTTGATAATGAAAAATTATGGTCATCATTCATCGACATTCTGAACTCTATTAGGGTTAGACAACACGTGGCAGGACCTACTCATTGTCGAAATCATTCTCTAGATGTAATACTGTCACATGGAATTGATGTTAATGGTGTTGAAATTCTGCAGCAAAGCGAGGATATCTCAGATTATTATCTAGTCTTGAGTAAACTCCATATAGCTAAAACTGTAAATTATACTCCTTGTTACAAGTATGGTAGAACCATCACTTATACCACAAAAGACTGCTTTGTAAGTAATCTTCCTGATTTATCTCAATTCCTCAGTATATCCAACAGCGCAGAAAAACTTGATGATTTAACAGAAACTATGGACTCTCTCTTTTCTAGCAGTTTAGATACGGTTGCTTCTTTACGCTTAAGGAAGATTAAGGAAAAGAGTACAACACTTTGGAATAATGAGCACGCTCACATCCTAAAGAGAACAGCCAGTAAAATGGAGCGCAGCTGGAGGACAACCAAAATAGAGGTATTTCGTATTGCTTGGCGGGAAAGAACCCTATCCTACAGAAAAGCATTACAAACTGCTAGATCTGATTACTTTTCATCTCTTTTAAAAGAAAACAAACATAAACCCAGGTATTTATTCAATACAGTGGCAAAATTAACAAATATAAAGCATAAACAGGTGTTGATATTTCCCAACAGCACAGCAGTGATGACTTTATGAACTATTTTTACTTCCAAGATCGATACTATTAGAGATAAATTGTAACCATTCAGCCATCAGCTACAGTATCGCATCAAATAGTGCACTTTAGATACCCCGAGGAACAATTCCACTCATTCAGAAGAAGAATTGTATAAACTTCTTTATTCTTCCAGAAGTTATAGACCCTATTTTGGCATATATTAATTCATCATTGTCATTAGGATATGTCCCCAAAACCTTCAAATTGGCTGTTATTAAGCCTCTCATTAAAAAAACACAACTTGAACCCAAATATGTAGTTAATTACAGACTGATCTCGAATATCCCTTTTCTGTCAAAGATACTAGAAAAGGTAGTATCCTCACAATTATATTCCTCCTTACATAAAAATTATATCTGTGAGGATTTCCAGTCAGGATTTAGACCGTTTAATAGTACTGAGACTGCTCTCATTAGAGTTGCAAATTACCTGCTCTTATCATCTCATCATGGTTGTATTTCTCTGTTAGTGCTACTGGATCTTAGTGCTGTGTTCGACACTATCGATCACAATGTTCTTTTGAATAGACTAGAAAACTTTGTTGGCATTAGTGGATGTGCATTAGCATGGTTCAAATCGTACTTATCTGACCGCTATCAATTCGTAGAAGTGAATGAAGAGGTATCATATCGATCACAAGTGCAGTATGGATTACCTCAAGGCTCAGTACTAGGGCCGTTACATTTCACGCTTTACATGTTACCCTTGGGAAATATCATCAGGAAACAGGGTGTTAGCTTCCATCGTTATGCTGATGATACTCAGCTCTATATTTCTTTGTGGCCCGGTGAAACACACCAAATTGAAAAACTAATGGAATGCATAGTCAATATAAAAAACTGGATTATGAGTAATTTCTTACAGCTAAATTCTGAAAAAAACAGGTGTTAACTATCAGACCTAAAACCCCCACTTGTAATAATCTAGAACACTGTCTAACACTTGATGGCTGCTCTGTAAATTCTTTGTCATCAGTCAGGAACCTAGGTGTGCTATTTGTTAGCTATATTTCCTTTGACAGCCACGTTTATAGCATTTGTAGAACTGCATTTTTTCATGTTAAAAATATATCTAAATTGAGATCTATACTCTCAATGTCAAATTCAGAAATGTTAATTCATGCGTTTATGACCTCAAAATTAGATTATTGTAATGCTTTATTGGGTGTTTGTTCTGCACGCTTAATAAACAAACTCTAGATAGTTAAAAATGCAGCAGCTAGAGTTCTTACTAGAAACAGGAAGTATGACCACATTAGCCCGGTTCTGTTAACACTGCACTGGCTCCCTGTTAAACATCGTATAGATTTTAAAATTGTATTAATTGCTTATAAAGCCCTGAATGGTTTAGCTCTTCAGTACCTGATCGAGCTCTTATCGCATTATAATCCTCCACGTCTGCTGCGTTCTCAAAACTCTGGCCATTTGATAATACCTAGAATATCAAAATCAACTGCGGGCGGCAGATCCTTTCCCTATTTAGCACCCAAACTCTGGAACAATCTACCTGACACTGTTTGGGAGGCAGACAAACTCTGTCAGTTTAAATCTAGATTAAAGACCCATCTCTTTAACCTGGCTTACACATAACACACTAATACGCTTCTAATATTCAAATCCGTTAAAGGATTGTTAGGCTGCATTAATTAGGTCAAACGGAACCGGGAACACTTCCCATAACACCCAATGTACTTGTTACATCGTAAGAAGAATGGCATCTACGCTAATAATAGTTTATTTCTTATTCCGATGTCACCGTAGCCACCTGATTCAGTCCGTATACAGATCAGATGGTCACTGCATTCACCCGGATCCAGTCCGTATCCATTTACATTTACATTTATGCATTTAGCAGACGCTTTTATCCAAAGCGACTTACATTGCATTCAAGTTACAGTTTCTACATTTTATCTGCTCTTGCTTTCCCTGGGAATAGACCCCATAATCTTGGCATTGCTAGCGCCATGCTCTACTATTTGAGCTACAGGAAAGTATCCAGATCAGATGGTGGATCAGCATCTAGAGATGACCTCTACAGCCCTGAACGTCAGCAGAGACCAGGAGACCTAGATGAGCCCCAGAGATCCCAGGTGAAAGACCTCATCACCTATGGCGCTTTTCCACTGCATGGTACGGCACGGTACGGTTCAGTACGGTTCACTTTTGGGGGGTTTTCCACTGGGTACTGTACCTAGTACCTGGTACTTTTTTAGTACCACCTCGGCCGAGGTTCCAAGCAATCCGTACCGTTACCAAAACGTGACGTGTAAACTCTACTGATCACTGATTGGCCAGAGAAAATCATCTTTACTGCGTCACTGAACTTGCGACACAAGACCCAACATAGACCAGCTCGATTTAAATAAGCACAGCCAGCGAAGGATCGAACGCAACTTTTGTTTGAACAAACGCACCTTTTTGTATCAACCAAAAAATAGCTGTTTCGTTGTCTGTTGAGGAAGTACAGACGTTCCTCTCGTTGATAGCCGAGGAGCGGATCCAGCGAGAGCTTGATGGGGCGACGACGCGGAATGAAAAAGCCTTATGTATATACTTTTTGCACTTTGTATATTTTTAGAGTATGTTTTCTGTTTATATTTTTAAATATATTTATACATATCAATTAAAAACAATGTGATCGAATAAGTGTACCTCCAGACTATATAAAAATATTATTGTATGAGCACGTAATGAACCTCTTGAAAAAGACAAATGATTAATGCCATGATGATACAAACCAACACATAAATAAAAAAACAAGGGATACATTGTAAATTTTGCAATATTCTAAAGTTTATTGATAATTCACTTTACAGACCATTCTAGATGAATAGTTAACTATTCAAGTAACGCAGCACACCTGCACGAACATCCCTGCCCTCCTCCTCTACAGCCTGTGGCACTGCCACCACAGTCTCTGCTGCTGGGGGTAAATCTCAAGCATTTTCATAGGCCTCTCCATTGCTGTTAAAAACATCCACATGCCGAGAATGAATAACACAATTCCGTCGATATGCTCCTTTGTTGTGTGTTTGTTTGTGGTGCGTTTACGATGATGTCACGGCAGTAGAGGCAGTGCAACTATAACGACACGTGAATAATCCCGCCCACTCTAAAGCGGTACTAAACTGCGGTGGAAACGCAAACCGACCCGAACCGAGCCGTGCCGTGCCGTAATGAGCCGTGCTGAACCAAGTCATACCACGCAGTGGAAAAGCGCCACTAGACGGCCATCGGAACAAGACCACGGGAACCAGATGAGTCCTCACAATCTGACTATGCTGCAGTTGGAATCGAACTGCGATTCAATTCCAACAATTCAGTCCCCCCCCCTGATTTAGCCGGGTTTCTCCCAAGGTTTTTTTCTCCATTCTGTCACCGATGGAGTTTTGGTTCCAATTTTTTGAGACCGCGTGAACGGTGCGCGTACAACAGTGCATGCGCAAGAAAAAGGCAGCATAGATGCAAGAGTCCAAACAATTGTACTGTGCATGTATCGAACTCGGCAATCCGCACTCATCCGCAGATGAGTATGCTTTGAAAGCTGTGAGGACGCGGCTGTGCATGACGGACCGTTACCAAACGGAACGCGGAAAGTGAAGTATACGCGGGCCTTTAGCTTGAGGAAGGCTGGATATTTACAGGGATATAGAAGGCAAATGACAGATCACAGCAATGGGTCCAGGAGGCCAAGGGATAAGATAATTATAGCCTTTCAAAACAACCATGACCACAGATGCAAATCAGTATGCTATTTATAGAAACACCTCTGCATCTCTGTAAAGACAGCCATACCTCACGCTGACACTAATGAAGACCTGTGAGAACACGGTTACTGCTTTAACAGGCCATATTCTGAATTCACTAGTTCACTAACGTTAAAGAATTGGCTTGATAGAAGTGTGATGTCATCTCATTTTCACTTTTACCCTATATTTTACATTTAGTTAAAAAGATATGCTTGAGAGTAGTCAAAACAACCAAAATTTAAACTACAAAGATAATGTGATGGTCCATCTCAGTAAGTGAAGTGTCATTTATTGATTTCCTGAAGAGTATTACCTGGTGAGATGATGTAGAAGAAATCTTTGAACTCATCCATCCAGACTTCAGCCAATCGTCTGTTGTTCTTGTTGATCACCTGGCCAGTTCCACCAGGGAAGCTGTATGGTGTGGCCTTCCGGAAAACATGACCTACATGAGAACATGTGACTATCTCTAGAGATCCTCCACACTGCCAGATCTATTCACGCACATACAAAAGCAATACAATTAGAATCATCAAGGATCCCTAAAACTTGGCCACATACAATTACCATATGACAATTCCAGCATGTATTTATGAATATAATATTGCAGAAAATCATTGTTATGTAAGACATGAATGACCCCTGCTATTTTTTTATGTTTTAAAAACTACCGAAAAATGGAGCTCTTACCCTAAAAGACATCTCAAGATTTTCCCCTCCCCATATGTCCATGCCTGAATCATAGGTGCCAATCTCTTCGAAATAAGTTCTGTCAATAGAAAACAGACCTCCTGCCATTGTGGGAGTTCTGTGTAAAAGATTCAAACAAAACCTTAAAATCAATTAGTATTACAGGGTGTATAAACTGTAGGCTCTATATATATATATATATATATTAGTGGTGGGCCGTTATCGGCGTTAACGTGCTGCGTTAACGTGAGACTCTTATCGGCGATAAAAAAAATATCGCCGTTAATCTATTCTCAAAGTTGGGTTGGGAGCTGGGTCTATACTACGCAAGCTATGATGACTTTCACCCTGATATTTTAGCGCGGATGTATACCTAGCCGAATTGCACTGTAGGGGGCGAGAACGAGTCTTCGAACTAGAGGCTCGCAGTCCGTGATGGACAGATTGTTAACGGCTGGTCTGTGTGGTAATACAATCGGGCAGGACATCCAAACGCTCACCTATCATTCATCAACTCAAATATGGCTTTTCATCTGAAAGATGTATGTAGTAGCAACTTTACATGGCCGCTCAATATGATGTTAACCTAGAGAAATGTGCGCTATTGAAGTGTTTGTGTGGAAGCGCGTTTGCACAGGACAGGCTCCGGTGCGCTCACTTGCTCTTAAAATCTCCGTCATTTTTGGTCATACAGATAAAAGTAGCCTAATACATCTTTCGAATCTGTAAAGACTCTACGTTTATTTGTGTGCACTCAGAATAACAACGAAACGTTGCGCTTTTAAGCAAACAGGATGCGCTTTAGGTCTCATGTGAACTTGAGCGAGAAACTTCGAAACTCGAATATATCTAAAAATACAGTACATAGAAAAATATATCTATAGAGTGAAATGTCAAAAAAAAAAATAGAAGACGTGTGTGTTAGCATGGATGATTTACATGAAATTTAATCTGTGCAACACTGTGCATAATAAGATGGCTTTCAGTTCAATATAATAACAAAAAAACGACATTTTGGGTTTTTATTCAACTAATAAGGTGGGCACGCTGTGATCTGTACTATATTTTTACTGTAATTGACAGTTATCGGCAAAAAAAAACAAAAAAACAACAACACGGGAGTGGGAGGGAATGGGAGTCATTCTTCCGGGAGTGGAACGGGATTTTCCTCCAGTTTTTTCGTGGGATTGGGACGGGAAGAGATTAAAGTTTGTGATGCATTTTGGAAACAGGAGATGAGCCCCTGGTCTAATGCGCCACCTGGCTTGAGAAACCCGTTCTCAAAGACTTACTTTTAGTCATTATTTGGGTAGCACACATATTCTGAATGCCTTCGGCAGAATTCAAATGAGCCATTTTAATCTAGATTAATCTAGATTAATTCCAAGATTAATCTAGATTAATCTAGATTAAAAAAATTAATCTATGCCCACCTCTAATATATATATATATATATATATGTACCCACCATCAATAGCTAGGTTAAGTGATGTGAACTACTGTAGTCTGTGTAAGAGAATACTCTGATCAATAACCTTCTTTATAGGGGTGTAACGATACACCGATAAGGATCAATAACTATCAATAAAATGACTAACAATACGATGTAAATATTAATTTATATATATATATATATATACTGTATATATATATAAGTATATATTTCTTTATAAATGTACACATTTTCTGTATACATTTTATTTTATTTGTTTAAATTGCATACCTCATTTTGTTGTTTATTTCCTAGTGTGGATACTAGATGTACACATTTTAGAGGGTACAGAAAAATGACAGAGTTTCTTCACAACTGTCATTACTTGTCCCATTGAACAAGCCAATGATGAGCTGTCATCAGATGACTTCTGATCTCATGCATAACTAAAGGTTTGGTTGTTGTTATTTTGGTTACATTTGTGAGTTGTAATAAAATCGTAACTGTGTAAAAACAACATTCAGGTTGATTGCAGGTCTCTAAATAAAAATAAAATAAATAATCGTAATCATATTACAGTATGTTTAGACGTACAAATTGCAAGACTTTTGAACTGACAGCTCTTGACTTTTGACTTTTTTATATGTTTGTTTGGAAAACATATAAAAAAGTAAAATGAGTTAAGTTTAAAACAATCCTTTATAAAAATCCTTAGGATAATGAAATAATTGGTTTAAAGAGTTGATGATATCAGATGTTAGATTCACATCTTACTTAAATGATAATGTAACTGGCGGTGCTGAAGTGACAACAACTAAACCATTGTGGCGCCTACATCACTTGCTGTCTGCTTAACAACAAAAATAATCTGACATTATGTGAAGGTTTTGATTTATTTGGATCGAAGGCTCTGTGTCTTTACCATTGTAATGAATGGTGTGTTTGAAAGAAACAATGTAGCACAGACATTGGGATTTCATGGGTCATTCTCACAGCCATTTGTGAATAATTTACAGACTAATAATTATCGTCAAAATTGAAAATAAAATGTTTTAAAGTTTATTACCTAACAGGAAGGGTTCTGTCCCCCTTGCGTCGGTCCATCTCTCTCTGAGGAACTGGATACCATCTGAAGTTGAGCTTCCAGTTGAATCCCCCATAGGTCATATCTGAGCCGGCCATGTACTCGAATGTCTCATCACTGATCACATCAATGATTGGGCAGACCACAGCCCTCCTAGAATGACAAACAAAAATAAACCTTTCACCTTAAGCCCAGTATTGCAGTGGAAAATAGGGCATTTTGACAAGAATTGCATCTATTTTTTTAACATATCAAATTATAGGCTTATACAAGTGATAATTACAAAAATAGCATAAGAAAGATATGATAAAAATTGAGAATAAAAAAGAATAGTTAAAAACTTCCCTCTCTGCCAAATAAAATAACTTATTTTTAGTTTACTTTACTTTAAGATTAATACGTTTTTAAACATTTCCATGTCCATACCTTTTCATCAACAAACATACACCTATAGAATGGCTGGTAACAATTTAGTATGGACCAATTCTCACTATTAACTAGTAGCTTATTAGCATGCCTATTATTAACATATTGGCTGTTTATTATTATTTATAAAGCTCATATTCTGCATGACCATATTCTACATTCTCACCTAAACTTAACAACTACCTTACTAACTATTAATAAGCAGCAAATTAGCAGTTTATTGAGGCAAAAGTTGCAGTTAATGGTTTGTTAAAAGTGAGAATTAAACCTTAAAATAAAGTGTGACCGAATGGCTCAAATGGTCACACCACCCTAAGATCCTGGATTCAGGTGAATTTCAGGTTTAAACTGGAGGCTTTAGCTAGTTAAAACATTTTAACAGTCCAAAATGACTTTGCATCAGGTCAGCCTGCATGGGTGTATTTTGCAATAATGCCCAACTTACTAGACATTATCCTTGGTGTAGCAGGAAAGAACCAGAGACATTTCCAAATAGAAACAGTCCACATTGTAGTTCATGCTTCCAGAATGTTAATTGGATAAACACCTCCAGCTTCAGCACCACTAGACCAATTCTGATCAATTCAAACTCAATATACGGACCGCATAATGCTATAGACGCCCAAATGACCAACTTATCCCTTACTGTTTTGTGATTCGGCTACACAGGGAAATAACAATCTTTAAAGCATGCAGCACGAAGCACATGCTCTCACAGATAGGTTTCCTGTATCAAAGCACCTGAGCAAGAGGCTGAGTGAATGTGAGTGTCTGAGTGAGTGTGCTTGTAGGAGTAACAACATATCCTCAGTAATGTAATTCTGAATCTATGTTCTGTACCTGAATCTGTGTGAACGTAATAAAGATCACTTTACAAATGGAGGACACATCACACTTACTGACAGGTAACAGGATTATACTTTGAGAGAGAATGTACTAAAGCAGCTGGAAAGGTAAGCATGCCAAGCAAGGTAAATAAGCAGTAGAACAATTTTATGCTTAAGTCGATTACTGGTTTGAATTGAATTGTGTATGGACATGTATGTGGACTTTCACCTAAACATCCAAACATTTACCCAGACACTTTAGCTATTTTTGCTACATTAAACCACAGGCAACATCACCACTGAATGTGTAAGTATCTTGGTAGTGATGCATTTTTTTCTAAACCAGGAGTCCGGGACCCACTACGGCCACAAGATGGCTTAAAATTATAAAATATTAGACAAAACACACTTTAAAATAAGCTAAAACAGCTAAAAATCAAGACGTAATCTGACATCATATTTTTATTGTAATTCATTTCCTCAACAACTGTCATATTTATTGAAGAACCAGGGTTTCACAGTTAAACTTATAATTTAATTTACATTTTAAAAAATCCTATAATCTTAAATGACTGGAAAAACCAAGAAAAGTAATGGTAATACAAGGTCTGAAATAATGGGACTGAATTAATTTGAATTATTTTAATCTATTGCCACTCCTAGTGAAAATAAAATCATACTTACATGAAGATCTTGGAATATTGTCTTTGACAACAGGGTGCCTTGGATTCAAAGAGGCTGACGACAACATCTGCTCTACAGTACATTCTCTGCTGTCTGACTAAAAGTGTATTGTAAACAATCTTTTGCTGAGTACTATATTTAGTTTCTGTTATGGCAAAAAGCACGAGAAAAGGAAAAGTAAAAATAACTTGTCTTGGAAACAAGGCTTTGTCTCAAGTCTTTAACATGTAAAGTTTGGGGCTCAGGAATATATTGTCTGTACACAGTCAAGCACACTCACCTGTCCTCTTTGATCCGGGCCAGCAGTGGATCCAGCCATCCTACAGTGCACTCACAGTGGGCATCCAGGAAGGTGATGACCTGTCCTCGCGTGGCGGCCGCCCCTCTTAGTCGTGCTCTAATCAAACCGGATCGCTGCTCCATCCTTAAAATTTGCACCGGAACCTCAAGAGTCGCAACATGGTCCTCTAATTTTTTCTTAAGAAAATCTGCATTCATCAATCAATAAAGGCAGAGGTCATCTACAGAGATGAAATTATGGTGGAAAGCTCTATGTTACAAACTTGTTTCCTCACTCAGGTCTCTAAGAAGCTGAATGACATTTATGGACTAAAAAATGTACTGCCAACATTCACATAAACGATGACACTGAGGATATTCTCCCATTGGCCAGTATAGTGATACTGATGGAATAACTCAACATACAAACGCAATTAAAATGATCAGTTAATTAATTAATTGATGTGATTATGACCTCTCTCGCTGGCATCATCTACTAGCAGTATTTCGAGCAGCAGGTGTCTGGGTGAGCGGTTTATGGCGCTGTGTATGGTTCTCAAAAGTGTACTCCAGGCTTCATTGTGAAACACGATCACAATGCTGGTGTTTGGAAGATCATCGGGGTACGTCTTGGTTTTACAGCTGAGGAACACACAAGAACAGAGTTAATAAGACAAAAAAGTGTAAAAAGTGTAAAAACAAACCAGACAAACAGAGTCAAGGGATTTTTCTTTGCATAGCGCTTTTCACAATAACCATTGTTTCAAAGCAGCTTTGCAGAGAACCCTGATGTTAATGTTTTTTACAAGAGGGCTCTGTGGAATACTCAATTCTGATTGGTCAGTCACCACATTCTGAGGTTAAAAAACAGTAAAAACTAATGACACTGGCTCATCCGGGTAACTGCAGTAGGAACTATTCACTTGCTGTGAATATTTTTTTCTTTGTGAAATCTTTTTGTTTGGTTGGCTAATAAGATATTACAACTCAAATCAATATTTAATTATGTCATCCTGGTATCACGGACTCGCTCTCTCTTGTTTCATAATGCTGCCATTTTGCGATGATTATTTTGTATACTCTAATGGACGGTAAGATAACTATTAAACTGGTAAGAATTTTAAACAGTTAAATCAGTATCTTTTGTCGCCATTATTCATGTGTATGTCTTTTGAAAATCGTTTTTCTCATGTTACAAAAACAGCATTTTTTCATCTTAGAAACATTGCCAAGCTATGGAACATGTTAACTGTTTCTGATGCAGAAAAGCTAGTTCATTCATTTATGACCTCTAGACCGGCCTATTTTAATGCACTGCTATGTGGTTGTCCTGCATCTTCAATAAACAAGCTACAGGAAGTCAAAAATGCAGCTGCTAGAGTCCTTACCAGGTCAAGAAAATATGATCATATTACCCCAATTTTACATTCTCTGCACTGGCTACCTATTAAGTTCCGTGTCAGTTGCAAAATATTACTACTTACTTATAATCAGGGGTGGATTAAGGTGGTCAGAGGCCCTAGGCTGCTCTTTGTGTGATGTTGATGTTTCTGATCTTGTATTAGTGATCATTGTGTTGTTGCAGTAGTAAGAGATATAAAAATGTTTAAGCAGAAACCACGAATTATCACCAAACGCTGTATGAAACACTTTAATATACAAGGTTTTTTATTCGACCTTGCACAATTTGATTGGGAAAAAATTACGTTAATCCCAGATATTGAAAGTACTTGGAATTATTTTTATGATAATTTTATTCTGATTATTAATAAGCATGCTCCTTTAAAAAAATTAGAGTTAAATGCCGAGATAATCCATGGTTTTCAACTGCACTGTCTGACCTTATTCATGAGCGGGATGCTGCATGGGCTAAGGCCAGACAAACCAACTTAAATCCTGATTGGTTGTATTTTAAACAGCATCGTAACAAATGTACAGTTATGATCAGAAAGGCAAAATCAGAGTATTGTCTTGATAAAACGAAGAAATCAGCAAATGCAAGTAAATTCTGGAAAAATATAAAGTTTTTGACTGGTAATAGATCTGGTTTCAGCTCTTCCCAATTGCATAACAAAGGATGGTATTAAAATAGTGGATAAATTACAAATGCTCAATTGTTTTAATAGCCACTTTACTGAATCAGGGTCATTGTTTCAGACTAATAATTATACTACTGTAAATTCTTAATTTCTTAATGCAGAGCGGCATCTATGGACAACAGAGTTTGTTTTTAATCATATTACAACTTCTGATGTCTGCTCTGCATTACAGAATCTAGATGTGAATAAATCATCAGGTCCTGATCTTATTGAACCATTGTTTTTAAAATTAGCGGCTAACATTATTTCACAACCATTGTCATATCTGTTTAATCTTTCCCTAACAACCAAGGAAATTCCTCAGATCTGGAAGTCTGCTTTTGTTGTTCCTCTGTTGAAAGGGGGCGTCCCCACTTTATTAGATAACTATAGACCTATTTCAATGTTATGTATCTTGTCAAAACTTTTGGAAAGTTTTATCAGTAAACAATTGACACACTATTTACACTCTCATAAACTTTTGTCTATCAACCAATCAGGATTTCGTAAAAAACACAGCACCATTACGGCTGTTTTAAAAGTTTTAAATGATCTTGTGAGGTCCCTAGATGTAAAACACCATTGTGCATGTCT
Organism: Ptychobarbus kaznakovi; assembly: GCA_027422405.1. NCBI lineage: Eukaryota > Metazoa > Chordata > Actinopteri > Cypriniformes > Cyprinidae > Ptychobarbus > Ptychobarbus kaznakovi. The sequence goes on from CM049804.1 coordinate 1,713,344, forward strand.
TTTTATTGATTTAACTAAGGCATTTGATACTGTGAACCGCAATATTTTGTTAGATAGGCTTAGAAGTGTTGGTCTATCAGACAATGTAGTTTCGTGGTTTAATACTTATTTAAAGGGAAGAACTCAATGCGTGCAAGTGGAAGGTATCAAATCAGACCTATTGGGAGTGGGTACGGGAGTTCCCCAAGGATCTGTATTAGGGCCATTATTATTTATTATATATATAAATTGTTTAGACGTTAACATTGATAATGCAAGGTTCCACTTTTATGCCGACGACACTGTCATCTATTGTTCTGCTCCTACAAAACAACAAGCTTTGGTTGACTTACAATCAACGTTTGATATTATTCAAGCAATGTTTTTACTTTGAAGTTGGTCTTAAATGTTGAGAAAGCTAAATTTATGTGGTTATCAAACTCTATAAATTCTTTGGATGGTTCTGTTGTTCTCCGAACTCTGCAAGGAAAATTGATTGCATTAGTGTCAGTGTATAAGTATCTGGGCATCATAATTGATGACAAACTACGTTTTGATTCATATATTAATTATTTGCGATTAAAGTTGAAGAAGCAGCTAGGATTTTATTTCAGAAACAAGTCTTGCTTTTCATTTAATGCAAGGAAGAAGCTTGTGTCTGGAACTTTTTTACCGATTCTTGACTATGGGGACGTGGTGTATCAGCATGCCTCTTCTTATCTGCTTGCCTCTCTGGAAGCTGTGTATCATGGTGCTTTAAGATTTATTACGGATTGTACATTTTCTACACATCATTGTATACTATATAATAGAGTTGCCTGGTCTTCACTTGCTGTTCGAAGGCAAATGCATTGGTATTTATTGATTTACAAAGCTATTCTGGGTTTTTTGCCATCCTATCTCTGTTGTTTGATTCACCAAAAAGTGGTTGTTAACTATTCATTGCGTTCCCAATCTTTTTATAATCTTCAGCACAAACTAATTTAGGTAAAACTGCATTTGAATATGCTGCACCGTCAGACTGGAACTCTCTTCAAATGAAACTGCAGCTAAATCAGTTGGTGTCTCTTAGTAAATTTAAAACACTTTTGCGTGCAATAGAAAATGATTTAATGATTTGCAAATGCTTCTAATGCTATATTTTATTGTTGTGATATACTGTTTTTTGTTGTACGTGTATTTGTATAACTGGGCCGCCTATCTTGGCCAGGACACTCCTGGAAAAGAGATTTTTAATCTCAGTAAGGTTCTCTCCTGGTTAAATAAAGGCATTAAATTAAATTAATTTATTTTGACACGTGATACTGCGCGCTGCACGGAGAGCACACGCTGCCTGGAGAGAGAGCAGTGCATGGACAGCGCTGACATTTCAGATGCACGTTTAAAACACAGACAGCGAAAAGGTATGTATACAGTACACTCCAGTACATTTTTATGTCAATATAAAGTAATTAATTTGTTGACTAGATTCTGCATTGGAGAAAGAACAGTGGTATGTTTGACAAGGCTGAGAGAACGCTAACATTAGCAGTATCTCAAGTGGTTAAGTTAATGTGGCAAAAATACACGCAAGTCCGACCCAAATGTAACCCCAGCTGGTCGCATTCGTTAGCCAGCGAAGTTGCAAATTTAAAGCCAGTGAATATTAGGGATGCAGCGATTAACCAGTTTTACAATTAACCGTGCTTTAAAACGTCATAGTTAATTAATCGTAAAGGTTCGGCTAAACCGAGTGTTTCTGTTGCACGGAACGGAACTGTTGCAGCTTGCGCAAAATGAAAACAAAGTTACACTAGCGGCTGTGCACCAGCTTGAAATACCGTGCTTATCAGAGACACGGAGGCCACTACACACACTAGATTAACTGTGACAGAGGAACCAAACAGCGATCCTTTATTTCCACCAGAGAATGTCTGAAGTCGATAGTGTGGGACCATTTTGAGTGCGCCAAGAATGACCAGGGCATCATTTAAATATTGCCGTAAAAATAGCAGTTAAAGAGTATACATAAGGGATAATGCAGGGAACGACCTGTTCTCGTTGTGAAATAAACGATTTTAATGCACGACGTGAAGGCAAGGACCACCTGACGTGAAGTTCGTTAGCTCTAGCGTTCTGCCCGCTTCAGACAGAGATGAAATAGTGCGGAGAGAGACAGAGAGAGAGAGAGAGAGAGAGAGAGAGGTGACCGTCGCATGTGTGAATTAGCCCACCTGCATCTGCGCGTCACTACAAACAATGACGATTTGAGTTTAGTTATTTAAACAGTCATTTTACTCCCTCTTTATAATGTAGCAATCCAGTATCTAAAAGCAATTTTATTCATGAAAGTCGCTTGGCAGCGTAGACAACAAATTTCTGTCCCCCTAAATGTTTGTGTGGGCAGCTCGATCTCGAGCTCACAAACCAAAATAATAGACATGATTTTCTCAGGTCATATGTAAAATCAGATGAATAAAGATTATTAAAATGAATAAATGGATGACAGTTGATTACAATAATAGTTCAGTTTATTCCCCTCATTAGAACAGTGTCCTCTGTGGGATAAATTCATATTAGTAATATTAATAATAATTATTAATATGAATAATACTTAATTAACATTTACATATAGGCAAGGAGACAAAAATGATTGTCCTAGCAACACTCCTTGATCCCAGATACAAGGCCCGAGCCTTTGTGTCTGAAGAAACACTTGAGAAAGGAAAAAAATGGCTAAAAGAGGAAGCTGACGAGCTTGCCATGCTCAGAGAAGATGACCCATGCTCTCTACTAGAAGAACCTGAGCAGGATGAGGGTTTGGATCCAGAGACAAAGAAGCAGAAAATCCATCAGCCCACTTTAGTGGACACTCTGTATGCCAGGGTCCTTGGTGCCACAGCTGTGTACCACGGGATGTACAGCTTTGAGACTGAGCTTGAGTGGTATTTGTCAGAGCCTGTCATTGAATGAAGTGACATGACTCTGCAGTGGTGGCAGAAAAATTAAACCAGATTTAAAACACTTGCACATCTAGCAAATACATTTCTGTGCCCCCCACCATCCACTGTGCCTAGTGAAAGGGTGTTCAGTGAAGTGGGCATGCTTTATGAAGCCAGGAGGAGCCGACTCACTGGACACCATGCACACCAGCTCTGCTTTCGCCATTATAATTTGAGGCTTCTTAACTTTTAATATTAAAATAGAACTAGAACTAAAAATGGACCATGTTAGACTTGAATCTCTTCCAGTTCTTTAACAGGACTAGTTACGTTTCTCCTGTTTCACAAGTAAAAAAATTTTGTTGTTATTTGGAGTGCCTTTTTTATTCATTTTGGATGTTACTTTTTGCTTCAATTTGAATGCATGTCTTTAATTTACCTCAATATTTCTTTAAATAATTTATATATTCATATGTATTTAATATAGCACATTTTCATGTCTTATGTCTTTATTTTTGAGAGTTATGTATTTTTTTTTATCCAGTATCCATTTTAAAAACTATCGGTTAATTAATCGGTTATCGGCAAGTATGGTCAAACCTAGCTATCGGTATCGGTAAAATTCAATATCGGTCGACCTCTAGTTTGAAGCAACTGGCCAGTGCAAACTTTCACATAAAATGTTGTGCTGGCTGTTAAAGACCTTCAACCAGAGTATGTAAAATAAAGTCTCAGATTAATTCGGTTCATGAGAAGAAAAATTAACTTGAAAAATAACATTTATACTGAAAATGTGTCATAGTGAAATGAGTCCTTGAGGCAAATTTGTTTCCCATGAGGACAGGGATTCTCATGTGAAAACTTGAGTTTCTAATTTAAACAAAGTAGTGGGGCTGATGACAAATGTAACCATTAATTTCTAGGTAACTATCCATCCCATAATTACAGTAACTGCAACTAATCACAAAACCATGTTGTGTACATGCACCATATTGTATGAGGATAACAAATTATTGCTTATTATACATTTTAAAAGAAACATAAAAATTCCTAATGGATGCTGATTTGTGTTGTTGAGATTGCCTTGGCAGCTGATTGGATCCTGCGATTAGTGTCATTAATGTGATCATGGAGCATCTGTCTGTACAAACACACACACGCTCACCCATCCAGCCGGACATCTGGCAGACTCCTGTTGAGCGCGATCATGTCACTGGCCATAAGGTTGAACTGATTTATTTTAAATAGCTCTTTCATCTTCTCCTGCTCTTCTTTGGGAATTACCACAGCCTTCCCCATTTCACCTGGTGCCTCATGGGTGCGGGACATCACCGCTGGAACACAGAAAGCAGGACGGCAGTCAGTGTGAATTATTTATAACCATTGCTTAAGTACCCTGGCCAAAACATGTGCCCATGTATTTATTATACACATTTTCTCTCATGTCGATTTGTTAGAAAAGTGTCAGCTATGACATCTAAAAAGGTGTAATGGGCAATTACCATGCCAATTCACATGCTAATAGTTGTTATGGTAATAAGCTGATCTAACTTATTTTCATCTTCATATTAAAAATGTACTTTAAAGCCAAAATTAAATAAAAATGTATTGTTGTAATTAGCAGTCTTGGTCTTATTGTGTGATAACCTGCCTCTGAAACTATACTTTATATTTCAGCTGACATTACAAACCCTTCTCCAACCACCTGTCATATAGACATTCATTTTCAGTCGTCCAATTAATTCCCAATGTATAAAATGTATCCCGCCTTTCATTATTTCTTGTTGAGTGTCCTTTTTCACTTGGAGGTTAATATTTACAGTTTACTTCACATATGGAAATAAAATTGGATGCAAAAATATGTTGACTTAGATATAAGATAAAGAGGCTACAAATTAAAATAATAATATAAATTAAAATGAATATACAATTTAATATAAATAATATAACAATTTATAATAATATAACAATATAAAATTAATAAGCTCAGAAAAGCACAACTGTCCGTTTGACTGATATACCTGTATAGTGTGGTTTGAACTGAATACAAAGCAGATTTTCAGTGGCTCCACTGTAGGTAAAACACGTCTAAACTGGCAGCAGTGTTCTGAACCATTGATCCATGTTATAGGATCTGTCAACATAGACACTTTCTGTCCTTGAGATTTGACTTAACACTGTTATCAAACAGAGGCTACAAAGACAGCAAATCAACATGAACACAGTACATTAGTTACATTATCATTGTAAATCTAAAAACAATGGGCTGTAAAGCTGTATATATGTAATACAAATCTATTAACACACATACTCTATGTGTTTTTGTTGTATTATATTTGATACATCAGGCTTTTATGGCTCATATAGTATGATATAGGAAACAAAAACACCTCAGTTATATTCAGAGGCACAAAGTGAGCAAAAAATATGCAATATGATGCAGATGCTGATATTTATATGGCCAAAATGTAAGATGAAATTCTGATGCTATTAAAGTAAATCAATCACATTTTTTATAACATTACATCAAAATGCATGTGAACATTAGTAAGATAATATTTAAATGCTTAGTTTTATGATCAAAGCTTTAGTTTTGTTGTTTAGTAAGCCTAAGTTGCTTCTATCCAGTACATACTTCTATCCAGTACATACTATATTAGTAACAATATTTAAGTTATTCTTATGTTTTATAAAATGCTATGTTTCTTTATAAAATTCAGCTAACATTTCACAGCAAAAAGACATGTATCACACAACCTGAATGTTTTTAGAATTATAATAAAATGCCTTGTAGCCTACTTGTTAACTATCAATCAGGCAAGTCAACAGAAGGCATGTAGATTATGCACAACAGATTTTTCAGCAAGGTTTCAATCGTGTTTATAATTTTTTTTTTTATATATATATAATGCAGTAGGCTTTGTAGGGTAATTTAAAACTCTAAAGTAGCACATGTCTGCAAGGACTAGAAAATTTGTGAATCATCTCAAGGACTATCAACCTTCTACAGATCACCCTGCATCTTATTAAAAGGAAATCACCTTTATAAAACTAAACACAAGAACAAATTCATCAATTAAACCACCAGCAGATACAAACTCGTGATTTTAACTTGCTAAACTAACCGCCACAATACTAGGATGCATTCTTAGTGATTTATACTCTGCAATATTATTAGAAGCTGCTATCTATCACCTATATTTATCACCATCTCCTTCTATAAGCCAATATTCTCAGCTCTCCCAGAGCCATAAGTCCATCTGCGGCTGACCAGGTTAAGAGGGTTCAATCCAAACCTCTCACAGCAAATCACAGGCCACATTAATGGCTTGTCTGATTTGATGGGTTTCTCAGTTAAGAGGTCAGGGTGAACCTGGAGGTCTGCAAGAACAAGTTTAGGCAAAATCACCCTGCTTTATGCATACTGACAGAGAACTGCACATGATAGAGCATGCAGCAAAAGACACCAATATAATCGGGAGTGCTGTGACTGCAGTATGATGAAGAGCAACTCATCAGGTCTCTGAAAATAACGGCAAGAATGGAACTCTGCAGCACTGCTTCTTAACGTCTTCAACCTTCACTGTATTTCAAAGCAGAACACCGGGGTTTTGATATACCCGCATACACTGCTGTCTTATAAATCTGGAAGCATTGTCCCATTATGGACACTATCATTCTGTTCCAAAAACCTATTGAGCTGGCTCCATAAACAGTATTTTAAGGCATCATAGTCACAATTTCAATTCAAAAGCCACCACGTTTTGGACAAATTTCAAGGCAGCAATGTTTGTAGCCTTTGTGTAGTTCCAAGTCAATAAGGTATTAAGGTTAAGATTAAGTTAAGGCTGGAATACACTACACGACTATACAAAAAAAAAAGTAGAAACAGATTTTAAAACACTACGCATCAAACCCTTTCGAACTTCGCAAAATTTATAGGAGGAGAGTATTTAAATGAATCATACAAGGGGATTAACTAAGGTTTGTAGTAGTCAGTTATTTGCTCTATTATTTAACACTTTAAAAACAGCATGTCTTAACCCACCTTGCAGTTGCGTTGTTAGATTTTGCACACATTCTATTATCATCGGCTCTGCTTGTTTGTGACCCAGCACTAATTTGTGATGCTCTTGATATATTGGGTTGATCATTATGGATGTGAGCAGAATATGTGTTCTTTAATTACTTGTGCATTCCACAGAACTTTCCCTGGCCCTATGTGTTTTAAAATCATCTCAACATGTTTGGTATCCTCTGACTGAATGGAATCAAAGTCTGAAACTTTACCCATCATACATTACGTGATTTTATGTGAAATCTCTCAACTCAGATTGTACAAAATCTGGAAACTCACTCTGAATTTCAGCAACTAGTACGGACTAGTCCAGACTACAAATCGGAGAAAAGTCTTGTCAAAAATCATGCAACGTATTCCAGCATTTAAGATGCTGCCTTGGAAAGGAAATGCAGATGTAGACAGCTCATTATGTTTTAGAACGGAGTCTATCTGACTAGAGATCGACCGATATATCGGTTTACCGATATTTTTCCCGATATTTAAGCATTTTACCATAATCTGATATCGGTTTTGAAAATAAAACATATATATATATATATTTAATTTTATTGTATTGTATTAATTTGTCACATACACAATTATACAGAGTATAACCAGCAGTGAAATTTGTTCTCTGCATTTGACCCCTCCAAGTGCACACACGCTTGGAGCAGTGGGCACTGTTCACTCAGCGGTTGATGCCCAGGAAATGCTCCAGCACGGCCTTTTACTTTTACTTTACTTGTAACTTTTAACAAGATTCACTTGTTTGAAACACGCTAAATTATATTAACATTTACTATAGAACCATTATTTCACCAATAAACATCTCTATCGAAATTAATTATTTATTATCTCCGCAAGCGATTGCAGTTTGAGTATAGTTCTGTGTAAATGCAGAGATAAACAGCGCTGTCAGCAGTTTTCATAATTTAGAATGACAAAAACATTTTAATAATTCTGATAAAACATGCCAGTTAAGAAATATAATAAAATACAATGTTTTGTTTGTTATAGCTTATTTCAATATTCCAGAGAATATTATGCAGTGAATTAACATTATCCAGTGAATTATTCTTCACTCTTTAGCCTATTCAACAGCTTATAAACCTACTAAAACTGTAGTTTAAAATGAAGTTGATATGACTTCTGTCCTTTATTTTCTCCATTTGAAAACATTAGACATTCTTTTGCTTATTGTTAATATCAGTGTTGCTGATGATGCTTTTTATAAATAAAATGTTTTTATTGTTGTAATTTGAAGATTCAATTTTACATGAAAGAATGTTAATTTTCAACAGTTTTTTTGTTGTTGTTAAGATGACTTAAACGAGGAAAAACCAAAGCGAAGAATGGACTTACTTCACTCTGTAATTTATTTACTTTATAACAGTAAATAAATATCGGTTCTGCATATCGGTTATCGGGTACATAAACGTACAAATAATTGGTATCGGTATCGGTTATAAAAAATCTAAATCGGTCGATCACTATATCTGACCTTTTTAAAGAGATTCCCTGCAAATATTCATAAAGATGTATAAAAGAACATTAAATAATTGATGTCCATTAAGCACCAATTCTTTGGTTTTATTAGAATGTAAAGCGGTTGCATCATCAATTCAAAATGCAGTCTGGGAAGAGGGTGATGTATACTTAATGATGTGGTAATTAAGACAGAGAGGCAACAATTCCCCACTGCATTTCTGCATTGATCCCTGTATGGTATTTATTTAGCAATAAGATCATATTTGAAGCAGCCTCTGTGCTCTCTTTAAGGTGGCTGTTTAAGTGATACATCTACTACTGCCATTCAAAGAGAGAACAACAGATAACAATTGGCTGCATAGTAAAGCTAAACAATAAACCAAAGGTTATGAACAGACTAAAAGCAAAATGATCTTCCCTGGATAGGATATTTGAAGATCTGTCTCCAGTAGATTGAATTCTGCACATGTAAGAAGTGTGGTGCTGCACAGCAGAAATGTAGACTGAAGTTGACTGAATCTATTTTTGCTACACAAAGCAAAACGTTGCCAGATTCACATTCATCTATATTTGATAAAAGTAAACACACTTTTATCTCCGCTCACAGGATGTTATAATTTGAAAGTGTGCACAGTGTGCAAGAAGCAACATAATATAATTTTGCAAAATGATGCCACAGGCACACTTTCCCATTGAGCTTGGGTTGATGTTTTGTCTTGGGCTAGTAAGTAAACAACTACCTAGAACATCCAAACCAACTAAAACACTCAAGACACCTATACAGGTGCTGGTCATATAATTAGAATATCATCAAAAAGTTGATTTATTTCACTAATTCCATTCAAAAAGTGAAACTTGTATAATGTATACATTCATTCCACACAGACTGATATATTTCAAGTGTTTATTTCTTTTAATTTTGATGATTATAAGTGACAACTAATGAAAATCCCAAATTCAGTATCTCAGAAAATTAGAATATTGTGAAAAGGTTCAATATTGAAGACACCTGGTGCCACACTCTAATCAGCTAATTAACTCAAAACACCTGCAAAGGCCTTTAAATGGTCTCTCAGTCTAGTTCTGTAGGCTACACAATCATGGGGAAGACTGCTGACTTGACAGTTGTCCAAAAGACGACCATTGACACCTTGCACAAGGAGGGCAAGACACAAAAGGTCATTGCAAAAGAGGCTGGCTGTTCACAGAGCTCTGTGTCCAAGCACATTAATAGAGAGGCGAAGGGAAGGAAAAGATGTGGTAGAAAAAAGTGTACAAGCAATAGGGATAACCGCACCCTGGAGAGGATTGTGAAACAAAACCCATTCAAAAATGTGGGGGAGATTCACAAAGAGTGGACTGCAGCTGGAGTCAGTGCTTCAAGAACCACTACGCACAGACGTATGCAAGACATGGGTTTCAGCTGTCGCATTCCATGGGTGTGTCAAGCAGCACTCGCATGAACAACAGACAGAGTCAGAAGCGTCTTGTGTCAAGCCACTGGGCTAAAGACAACAGACAAGTCAAGGACTGGACTGCTGCTGAGTGGTCCAAAGTTATGTTCTCTGATGAAAGGTAACTGGACTGCTGCTGAGTGGTCCAAAGTTATGCATTTCCTTTGGAAATCAGGGTCCTTTGGAAATCAGGGTCCCAGAGTCTCTGGAGGAAGAGAGGAGAGGCACAGAATCCACGTTGCTTGAGGTCCAGTGTAAAGTTTCCACAGTCAGTGATGGTTTGGGGTGCCATGTCATCTGCTGGTGTTGGTCCACTGTGTTTTCTGAGGTCCAAGGTCAACACAGCCATATACCAGGAAGTTTTAGAGCACTTCATGCTTCCTGCTGCTGACCAATTTTATGGAGATGCAGATTTCATTTTCCAACAGGACTTGGCACCTGCACACAGTGCCAAAGCTACCAGTACCTGGTTTAAGGACCATGGTATCCCTGTTCTTAATTGGCCAGCAAACTCGCCTGACCTTAACCCCATAGAAAATCTATGGGGTATTGTGAAGAGGAAGATGCGATATGCCAGACCCAACAATGCAGAAGAGCTGAAGGCCACTATCAGAGCAACCTGGGCTCTCATAACACCTGAGCAGTGCCACAGACTGATCGACTCCATGCCACGCCTCATTGCTGCAGTAATTCAGGCAAAAGGAGCCCCAACTAAGTATTGAGTGCTGTACATGCTCATACTTTTCATGTTTATACTTTTCAGTTGGCCAAGATTTCTAAAAATCCTTTCTTTGTATTGGTCTTAAGTAATATTCAAATTTTCTGAGATACTGAATTTGGGGTTTTCATTAGTTGTCACTTATAATCATCAAAATTAAAAGAAATAAACACTTGAAATATATCAGTCTGTGTGGAATGAATGTATACATTATACAAGTTTCACTTTCTGAATGGAATTAGTGAAATAAATCAACTTTTTGATGATATTCTAATTATATGACCAGCACCTGTATAGCAACCTCGTATTAATGGGGACTGCAGTGCTCGTCACATTTTAGTTTGGGGACCAATTGTCAGTATTAACTAACTATTAATTACAACTTTTGCCTCAATAAACTCCTATTTTGCTGCTAATTAATAGTTAGTAAGGTAGTTGTTAGGTTTAGGTTTGGGTTGGATTAAAGGGTCAAAAATATTGTCATGCAGAAAAAGGCATTAATATGTGCTTTATGAGTACTCATAAACAGTCAATATGCTATGCATGCTAATAAATCACTAGTGAGTAATAGTGAGAATTGGTGGCTGAACTAAAGTGTTACCAAAAAGTAGGCTATATGTAACCACTGTGGTTGTAATTGTCAGGTGTGGGTAATGGGAAGAGAGCGAGGACCCAATTGCAAGAGTATAAACGGGCTTTTTATTAATAATAATAAATAAAACAAACAAAAACAACCCCGTATGGGAAAAACAGACTGGCAAGCAGGCAAGGCAGGACAAGGCTGGACAAGGCAGGGCAGGACAGGACACAAGGCATACATCAAACGACGACGAACCAACCGTTCGAGTCCAGGGAGGGACGGGAGGGTTAAACCAGGGAGGCTCAGGCCGTCCAGGGATCCTGGCAGGGAGCCAGGGTGGAGCCAGGGGAACGGACCAGGGAGGATCCACCCGAACAGGAACCCTGGAAAACAGCCAGGGTGGGACCGGAGGGACGAACCAGGGAGGCTCCGGCCTAACAGGAACCCTGGAAAACAGCCAGGGTGGGACCGGAGGGACGAACCAGGGAGGCTCCGGCCTAACAGGAACCCTGGAGGATGGCCAGGGCGGGGCCGGAGGGACAGACCAGGCCGGCTCCAGTCTGTCAGGAGGCCAGGGCGGAGCCAGCTGCTTGGCAGGCAGCAAGGGTGGCCCCGGCAGGACAGGAAGCCTGGGTAGTGCCGGCAGAGCGAGGAGCTTGAGTGGCGCCGGCAGGGCGAGGGGCTTGGGTGGCGCCGGCAGGGCGAGGCGCTTGGGTGGCTCAGGGATGGCGAGGCGCTTGGGTGGCTCAGGGATGGCGAGGCGCTTGGGCGCCGCCGGCAGGGCGAGGCGCTTGGGAGGCTCAGGGATGGCGAGGCGCTTGGGCGCCGCCGGCAGGGCGAGGCGCTTGGGAGGTGCCGGCAGGGCGAAGCGATTGGGCGGCTCAGGGATGGCCTGCTGGCCAGCAGAAAGTTCCTGGATGGCCTCCAGGCCATGTGGGACAGAGGAAGCTTTCCTCCTTCTCCTCCTCCGACGAGAGCGAGGCGGCGGAATGACAGCCTCTGAGGGCAGTCTTGCCTCTGGGTACGCAGCGGCATCGTTGGCCTCAACTGGGGGCGCAGCTGCAGCGTCATCAGCCGCCCCTGGGTGCGCAGCGGCTTCTTTGGTGAGCGCACTGGCGCCGTTGTCCTGTGGCAGCATCGCATCATCCAAGTGGATGCTGCACACTGGTGGTGGTTGAGGAGAGACCCCCCCCCCACATGATTATGAAGCGCTTTGCGTGTACAACAATATTCCCTTCTATGTAAAGCGCTTCGAGGACCCAGAAAAGCGCTATATAAATGTAACAAATTATTATTATTATTATTATTATTAATACACAAAGCGCTATATAAATGCATCATTCATTCATTCAATCAAGATCTTCAAACTGGCTCGACCTCATAAAAAACGATCTAGCGTAAATAGCCGACAGACTGCAGTGCTTCTAAGCCCTGCTCTTTCAGCCCTGTGGCTGCTTAGACCTCATCTGACTGTTTAATACCCTAATAGCTTTCCTGCCATTATTAAATCCTGAATGCATGGATACAGATTGTATTTCAGACAGACACAAGCTTCCTGTTTTTCCACTTTATTAGAGGCAACAAGCAGACCACAGAATCTAAATTCATAACAAGGCATTTTATGTACTTGTGCTCTAAAGGTTTAGAGAAAGACTGTGATTATGGTTGTAGGTGGACCACATCTAAACCTGAAAGCAGCTTACTGTATGAGTTAAACCTGTTTACCAGGCAAAGCGTTGACGCGAGGACAAGGATCTGATAGTGCTGGGGTTAAACAGTAAGATATGAGCAGCTGGTGAGCACACTTCAGGAGATGTCACGATCAGAAAACAATGACAAGTCATTTCATTCTGAAATAGGAAAAGAAACGGAACAAATATTCCCATAGTTTTACAAATTAAATGAAGTATTACTCTTATGTTGTGTAAAACTTGCAACATTTATATATATATATATATATATATATATATATATATACAGTATACAGTCAACAAAAAAGTTGTGAACCATTGTTGTTTGGTTCCAAACCTTCAAAATGATTACAGGTTTAGATTGACGTGATGCTTAGCAAATAATGGGAGGGGGTGTAGAGTATACTACAGAGCCCCTAAAGGGTCATTGTGGTGGAAAATGTTCAGGGTGGGAGGAAAAAATATTTTTCAAATGTTTTGCGTTCTCTCGCAAAACTTTTGCATTCCCTCGAGAAATTTTGCGTTCCCTCGAAAAACTTTTTCAGTGACACTGGAGGACCAATTTCGATAATAATAAATACTGATAAAATTATCCGGCTAATATTAATAACCTTATTAATAATATTACTATTAATAAAGCAGAATGGCCCAGAATATCAACGCAACACCCTGCATGTTAAGCTTTTTCTCCCCCATAGAAAACGCTTGATGAACAAAGACAGTGATTTAAAAATACAAAATCTGTTTACAGTTTATATTACGCAGAGAAAAGCAGGTGAGCCCAGAACAGACCACGCAGTTTCACGTTTTCTCTCTCGTAGACAAAACATTACAAAAAAACTCTTGGAAGGTTGCTTTTCTGTGCATAGTGTATATTTTTTATAAAATAGCTATATAACTTGGGCTTTTTATCACTTTTTTATATTAAGCCACGTTAAGCGCGCTTTTCTGTGGGGGAGAAAATGCTTATCGATTAACTTCAAACTAAAATACAATAAATTCACAAATTTTTATGACTAATACGTTAAATGATTTAAAAATATATACAAATAAATAACAGCACCACCTCTCAACATATTCTGTGTTTCGTAACAGCATACAGACTGAACAGCGGCTCAAAACCGCTGTATGAGCATCTGATACGCAAACTACAGCTCTTGGCTGGATAAATAAGCCAGTGTCACACTAGTAGCCTAAAGTTTTAATGGATGATGATTGTAATCAATGTAAAGATGATTACATAGACATACAGGAGTCATGCATTAGGTGCGCGTGTGTCCATTATTATTGATGCACAAATGAACCTTAGCCTATATGTGTGCTCTCGGCGCACTGTTTACTAAAACATCATATTTCTGCTTGAACACAGCTCAGTATATTCACGTAGACGTAGTTGTATACAGTGAATGTTTTATAACAGATGGCTGCGTGTTTTGGAATAGTTTGTGAGGATCAGGTGGTTATGTACACATGGGCATCAGATGCTCCAAACACAGACACTATTGCTTGTTCTGACAGAGCAAATATTCACTGATGACGTCGAGCCACCTTCAGATCGCTGAGTTTACCCACGTTCAGAATGGTTTCATTTTTAATTTGTATTTTGGTGTTTAATGGTTCTGAATGGATCCGTAATAGTTTATATGCAGTCCTTCGGCATTTCCCTGTGGTTTTGTTTGGTAAAACAGGTTGACTTGTGCTTATTTCTTACTGTATAATTGAGCTTTATGTAATTTTAAGTTGTATGAAGTAAGTTTGCAAAAAAGAACATGGAATGTTTAAATCTAGCTTGAATTTGTTTTGTTTAAAAATAATTACATGTAATTGTAAAGTAATAACACTAGAATACAAAGGTTTTAGTGATTAGAAAAGGTTTGGCTTGCAGTATTGATTTGGAGAGGAGGGGGTCTTAGAGTAAAAAAGGTTGAGAACCACTGCTTTAGGTAAATGCAGGCCCAGTGTTTTGAACATTATTTTTTTATTATTTTAAAAGTAATAATAATTGAATTAATGCAATATAAAGATACATCCCAACAAGCTTTATTATGTATTTATTTTATATGTATTTGATTATTTATTTATTTTTTCACTTGGTAGATCTCGGTGAGTTTCTCTTTTGAAAAGAAGATCCCCTCACAAAAAAGTGTGGTCAACCCTACTGTAAACAGATTTGGTATTTTTAAATTACCGTCTTCGTTCACTAGCCTACCTTAAGCGTTTTCTATGGGGGGGAAAAAAGCTTAACGCTTGAATTAAGCGTTACGTTCACGTTCTGGGCTATTCTGCTTTATTAATAGTAATATTATTAATAAGGTTATTAGCCTAATAATTTTATCAGTATTTATTATTATCGAAGATGGTCCTCCAATGTCACTGTTTTAAAACATTAAGCCATATTAAGCGTTTTAGAATGTCCCAAAACCGTGCCTTGAACTAAGCACTGACTGTATTTCTTTATACTTGAGTCCAAGTTCAAAATAAAACTTTATGAACTGCTTCATGTAAATATACAGAGCTGTATGAACCACTACAAGCTGTACAGTAAACAGGAAGAGTTTGTCCAAACTCAACGGGTTTTGCGAGAGAATGCAAATATATTTGTGAGAAAACGCAAAAGTTTTGCAAGGAACGCAAATATCTTTGCGAGAGAACGCAAAATATTTGGAAAAAAAATTCCACCACCATGTCCTTTTAGAGGCTCCATAATATCCCTTTAAAGCAATATACTTTTTTAATGTAAAAATATTTAACTGCTATATTTAGAAGGTTTTGGTTCTGGATTTACCCAATGTTGATATTTTTTGTTCTAGAAATTAATGTGAACTAGTGCAATAGTGCATATTTATTTAGATAATGCATATTTAAACATTACATTTCAGAAAACCTGTAATACTAAACTATTGTCTTAATATACTATGATAAACTGGAGAAGTATGGTGCTATCTATTAGATTTAAAATGATACTGTTAACCAGTAGTTAAATCATTATTTACTGAAAATGTTGTCATAGCTCTCAAATGTTGGCGATGCATTGCAAGGTTGGCATTTGTCCTCACAGACATAAAAAAATAGAGCAATTTGGAATACATTGCAAAACATGACATCTCAAACGCCCAAAGCACACCGGCAGTATTTGTCAGCACGCTGCCCACAAGGCTATCGCAGGAGCACAGTAGGTAGAAAGTATGAAGAGTGGACACCAGCACCCCATGCAGGTAGATAATAAAACTCTGTGATCTGTTAAACAGTCAGACTCACCTCTGAGCGCAGGCAGGAGTGAGTGGTCCTTCTTGTTGTCGCATTTGTTGCACTCACTGAAGTACAGCAGCAGGAAGACGTCCACTAGCACCCAGACCAGAGAGGTGGTCAGCACCACCTTACAATACACAAAGCGTCTCATGGGCCCCTGCGGCGTCAGGACCCCACAGATGGACAGATGAGAGGGACACAGGAGATGGGGCAGGGGGCGATGTGACAGGACACACTCTGAGACGTCATCCCACTGAAAGATGACAAGAAAAGCATAAATATTAGTTGGATTCTTCTTTGCAAAACTCTTATATAGAACAGATACACTATTAATGTAGTCTTTAGAAAAGATTCATTCCAAAACATCAAACTGAGTTAAAGACCAAGTCGGATCAGTATAATAAGCAAGTCTGAAATAAACCCTGATTCTCGGTTCAGTATCATTTATCTACTCATTGTAAAAGTCGGAACAAAAATCACTCTCAAACAGGTCATTTGCGAAATTACAGGTAAGAGTATGCAAGTATATAAATGCAATACCAATACGATTACACACATTGTTGTGTCCAACATGTTTTGCAATATGAATTCCAATTTCTCTCTGGTTTACTATTAAAGGGGTGGTTGGCTGGTTAACCTGCTGAAAGATGCTATAACTACTATAGCCTTTCTTCTTCTTCTATGGCCTTTTTTTTGAGGACCATTATAATAATATTACATCTTTCTACCTAAGTAATATTGCAAAATGATTTAAAAGTAATTATATCAACCCTTGTTAGTTACCACCACAGTAAGACAAAAACAAACAACCTAGGGTAACTGGAAATATGTGCCTCTGCCTATATTTTAGCAAAACTCCAAAAACGTACCTATGCATACAATTCATTACAGTTTCCAGCTGAACTGACCACTAGAGGCAGTAAAACACCAACCAGTTTTAATTGTTTTCCCATAAATTCTAATTACAAGTGTAGATTTGAGCAGATTATCACTTTTACCGTATAGTGCATGAATTGTAAATTAATGCATTTTGACATTTTCATCACATAACCAGCTCTATATGTACATATTTTTGTAAAGCTGACGTCGTAAACTTGCTCGGTAGCTCACCTGGTATGAAGAAACCTTTTAGCGCCACTCATGGGACATTTCATTTTCCCGAACTGCTGGGATACATTCAACAACTAACAGTTTAAAAAGTTGCCAGATTTCACATTCATCTGTTTCAAATAAAACAGAATGTGCTTTTAGCACCATTTACTGGACTTTTTACTTTGAAATCATTGCAAAATGTGAGAGCTATAATTATAATCTGTAGTACTATAACAAGCTTTATTCCTTTTCCCATACATTCTAATTACACATGCAAATTTGAGCAGATTATCACTTTTACCATAGTGCATGATTTGTAAATGAATACATTTTGACATTTACATCACACAACTAGCTCCATACAGCTTTTCTGACGTAGTAAACTTGCTCGGTAGCTCACCTGGTACAGCATAAACCTTCTAACGCCACTCATGGAACATTTCATTTACAAACTGCTGGGATATATTCAACAACTAGCGGTTTAAACAGTTGCCAGATTTCATGTTTTTCAAATAAAACAGAATGCGCTTTTAGCACCATTTACTGGACTTTTTACTTTAAAAGCATTGCAAAATGTGAGATATATAATTATAATCTGTAGTACTATAACAATAATAGGCATATGCTTTCAATAAATCTGGGTTGAAAATGAGCATTGTCTTTTTTGGGGGCCGTTTCAACATTTTTCTTGATAGGACAGTGAAGATCTGACAGGAAGCCAGTGGGAGAGAGGGGGACAGGATCAGGGAAGGTCCACGGGGTGGGATTTGAACTCGGGACACCCGAAGTGCATTATTTGTATTATTATTATTATAAGTTTGTTTGTTATTTTACAACTTTGATGTCTCTGCTGCAAGCGAGGGATGTGACACAATAAGATCACTCCTGTTATACTGTACGAAGTGCTTCTCTTGTTCTCTCTGTTCCTCCCTCCCCCTTCTCTAGGCTCTATCCTGCAGTCTGGAAACAGTACACTCACTCCAGACTGTCTGGCCTTTTCCTCCAGGGAATGCCTGGACAGCACACAGTGAACAAAAACTCCATAATCCACTCTATATATACTCAAAAACACAAGCTGAGAATGAACACTGGAAAGAGTAAAAGCTATCAGACAAACACAGAGAGCAGACTTCATAGCTCAAAGACATGTTTATGAATATTATTAAAGGACTGGTTCATCTTCAAAATACAGTATTGATAACATCTGTGATGTGCTGTCGATTACCAGAGATAATTAATTGGATTTGTCCCTCAGTTAAAAAAAAAACAAACAACAACTATATTCCAGATGGTTAAAACGGAAAAGTGCAGCTTGTTAAAGCACTTACATAAATTATTTTGTGTTTTTATTATTATTAGTAGTAGTAGTAGAAGTAGTATTAGTATTTAGTGCTGTCAAAAGATTAATCGCGATTAATCGCATCCAAAATAAAAGTTTTTGTTCACAAAAATATGTGTGTGTGCTGTGTATATGTATTATGTATATATAAATACACACACATGCATGTTTATGTTTAAGAAAAATAAACATGCTATTTGTTATAACATGTTATGTTTATATATTAAATATATTTATATATAATATAAATTATATGAACATAAATATATACATGTAAATATTTGTAAAATATATTCTGTATGTGTGTGTATTTATATATATACACACTAGTGATGCGCGGATGGCAGTTATATCCACGGGTGCTGTGGATGATCCACGGGTCGGGTGGGTTGGGTAACAAAAAAATGCATTCTTATTATTTGCAGGTGGGTCGCAGGTGGATAAAATAAATCATTAATGATGCAAATATTAACAACATTTTCTAAATAGGCTACAGAAATATAATATAGTGTAAACTAACATATTAAAGTTATTCAACAAAACATTAGGCTATTTAGTCAAGAGCAGAGAGGGATTTTCCTCTGTCTTTTGTTGTTTGATTAACATTAATGACAGACCGCACAGCTTTATTATAGGCTGCTGTCACAAGACCTATTTCACGAATCCAATACTGATACACATGCGCTTTTTTTCGTAACTGTTTACATTAACATAAGACAAAACTGACAGTGCTTACGAGGATACTCGCAGGACGACAGTTTTGACGTATTTTTTTGTATATTTGGCTACTTAAGTGCAACAAGCTTTGCTTTTTTGATTTGGTACTCACAGAGCGCGCCTTGGATGTGACTGTGAGCGCACAGAAAAGGAGAGCACGAGTACCGAATGGCTTAAAAAGACGTGAAAATAATAGATTTTTGTGACGATGCAACAATGACCAATTAGGAAATTGACAATTCTGTCAACTGTACCGAAACGTGAGCTAAAGTCTTGTAACGCAGCGTGCAGCAGCTCTAGATGCGCCGATGTGAAGAAGGTCAAAGAGAGAGGACTCTGTGCTGAATCACTCACGCTGTTTTCAAATGACTGATTTGATCTGATGGGCTGTGGAAATTAATTTACTCATCTAACCTAAATACGCTATATTGAATAACATTTTTGCAGTAAATTCCCTCATTTTAAAGTTGAAAGCTGCGGGAATGAGTAATGAGACATATGCGCAATACCGCACTGAAATTCAGGACATAATTAAACATAATTCTATTATACAGAGGATTGTGAAATAGATTTCCATGACTTTTCCTAAACATTCTGGGTTTATTTATTTTTCCAAATCGATACAAGCTTGGAAATTGCTGTTTTAAAATTGCATGACCTTTCCAGGTTTTTCATGACCATACATGAAATGTGACGATTGGGTGCGGGTCGGGTTCAGTTATCTAAATTAGACAAAAATATATGTGCGGGCGGTTGGCGGGTGGATAATTAATTTGAAACTGCGGATTCGGGTGACGTTTTAGCTCATCCACGCATCACTAATACACACAGTACAAACACATATATTATGTAAACAACAACTTTTATTTTGGATGCGATTAATCGCAATTAATCGTTTGACAGCACTAGTATTATTAGCAGTAGTAGTAGTAGTAGTATAAGTATTATAATTTATTTGTTTATTTAGAAAAGTCCTGTGGCTGTACTTTTGTATCAGTCCTGTTCAATGTCATTCCCCACAGACTTCCAATTTAAGTACATTATTCTACACATGACCTTTGTTTGACTGTTGTAATAAAAACCATGTCTCAGAAGCTGTGAAATCGTGTTGAACTAGAAATATATCTTAAAAGGTAACACTTAACAATAAGGTTTGATTTGTTAACATCAGTAAACTACAATATAACAAACAATAACTACATTATAACAAACAATGATCAATACTTCTAAAGCATTTATAAATCTTAGTTAAGTTTAATTTCAACATTTAGTAATCTATTATTAAAATCTGTCTGTTGTTATTATTAAATGGACTAAGCTAACATGAACTAACAAATTTTATTAACTAACATTAACAAATATGAATAAATACTGTATCAAAGTTATCATAAATTAATGTGCTTAACTAGTGTTAATATTTAAAAAAATAAAACTATAAAGACTTTCTCATGAATTATGTAAGAAATTCCCTAACAATATAAAAATCAACATGGCAATAAAATATGGCTAGTACTGAAAGGTACTGAAAAGAATCTCACAGCACAAGCAAAAGCACTGTAATCCGTCAGATTTTATCACAAATGTTGTTGACCATCTGCTCGGCTGTCCAGGGCTGCAGTGGCACCAGAATGAACTTCCCTCATGAATACTTGATTTAACAGACCTCAACAAACAACTGAAAAGCTCCAATCATGATGAATATCAACTAGACTACATGACCGACTGTCCTTGGCCTGTTCAAGATCTTTACAAATTATAAATAATTGATGAAAGATTGCCAGTAACACTTTATTTTAAGGACATATTCTTGCTATTAACTTGCTTATTAACATGCATATTACTAGCATTTTGGCTGTTCATTGGTATTTATAAACAACATGGTAGCACTTTATTTTACAGTCCTGTTTATGATGTACATACTATGTACTTATTATGGTAATTACAATAACTAGGTAATAACTAGATACTAACCCTGAACCTACCCTAAACTAGACCTACCCTAAACCAGACCCTAATCCTAACCCTAACAAGTACATGTAGTTAATTAATATTACTCAGTAATTAAATGTATAATTACAATGTAATAAGGACACCTTAAAATAAAGTGTTAACCCTAAATTCTAATTAAATACGGATTGTTATCGAAGACATGCTTGACAGATTCGTTCAAGAAGACAATCTGGTGACACTTTAGAATAGGGAACACATATTCACTATTAACGATGATGTTTCCCTCAATACATCCTGATTGGTTGCTTATTAACAGTTAGTAAGGCAGTTGTTACAATATGTTTAGGGGTAGGATTAAGGGATCTAAAACATAGTCATGCAAAATAAGACATCAGTATGTGGTTGGTTGCACTTTATTTTAAATTTTACTTTAGTGTACGTGTACTTACAGTGTACAGTGTAACTACCTAAGAAAGTAATTCAAGGTAACTACATGGGATAGGGTTAGGTTTAGGGTTACTTGCATGTAAGTATGCATAATTAATTGTTATTATAATAGCTACGCATTAAAATAAAGCGTTACCGAATTTGGAGACATTTTACAGGTTTATAATTGAGATAATGAAAAGCCACACAGATAGCTCATGCTTAGGTTTAAAGATCTCAACAAACTAATTTTGACACATAATTCATCCAGCACCGTTTGTGTTACATGAAAGATACTCATGTATGGGGGGGGGGGGTAACAAATATAGGTAAAATATCTGTGAAAAAAACTAAAAATTCCATCAAATTAACACAGTACATTTGGGTCAAACCTTTCTGTTAGTGTTAGAAAACAATCACAACTAAACGTTTTCACCTGGAAAACATTCCTACAGATTTGATAATTTCATCAGATTCAAAAATATGGACATAATTTTCACTGTTGTTTTAAGTATTAAATGCCAAAGGGCATCTAGGTCAAAGGACAACGCTAATTTGGTTGATGCAGTATTTCCAGGAAGGTATTATTTATACATTCCTACATTGTTGAAAAGTTTAGGCTCTGTAAGATGCTTGAATGTTTTTGAAAGAAGTCTCTTATGCTCAACAAGGCTGCATTTATCTGATAAAAAATATAGGACACATGTAAAATGTCTGAAAGTACACAATTCTGGAAGAAGGAAATGTTGACCAGGGCCAGTAATTAACTGCTTACCATTGCCCTAGCAACCAACCAGAACACATTAGCAACTTACCAAGACCTCTTAAAAACAACTCAGAACACATTCTCAACTATATAGTTACAAATGGGGGCATCTATTTAAGTAATGCAATGCAATGCCTTAAGCCTGTATGGATGCATCAGTGCAAACATTTCAAATCTATATGTCTTGTTGTTGGATGTAGCAGTGTAGTAGGATATAGTCATTCAGAAATAGAACAGGCATCTGTTTTCTTTCGGGACTCCTGTATAGACAACTTCATTGATTATGATGAGTTTACTTTTGATGCAACGTGATCTTATCTGGTGTAGACTTAAAGGTAAAGATAATCACATTTTCTTTGAGAAGTTTAAAAATTAATAAAATAATGAGTGTGAAATATGCTCTGGAATATATACTCTGAAATATTCCAGGCTCTTTGCTTTTAAATGCCTGCACTGTTTGATTTATTTTAGAGATTAAATTGTAAAGTCTAAAAACTCAGCCCTTCAGGCTGGGATGTACAGTTACCTCTAAGCTATTATCATTAGTCTCCTGAAAATCAAAACCCAAGAAAAGCATTGATTTTAGAGTTTAGTAACAAGGTGACCATTTTAACTATGCAGAATTTTAAGATATTGTCTCAATTTCAAATGCCAAATAAGCAGAACTCACATAGAACAAGTTGCCTTAACTATGCAACTGAATAAATGTGCGGTGAGATTATTCACATATATATTTGCTGACATGTTTCCAAAGTCTGTTGTGGTTATTGAAATAAGCAAACAAGACAAAGAAGCGGTTTATGACATACCCTAATGTCTACAGCATGTTTTAGAGCATAAGAAACTCACTAAACCTCCAACATGGCCTTTT
Organism: Ptychobarbus kaznakovi; assembly: GCA_027422405.1. NCBI lineage: Eukaryota > Metazoa > Chordata > Actinopteri > Cypriniformes > Cyprinidae > Ptychobarbus > Ptychobarbus kaznakovi. Next base: position 1,736,645 of record CM049804.1, read on the forward strand.
GATTCCTTAAAGCATTCTTTATTTCATGCTGGCCTGCATTCATCTGTGCATCAGATGTCAGAAATACACCTGTTAAGATTCACACAACATTGATGACATCAGGTGCCTAAGGCAACCTTTTTTTTCTCTCTCCGAATAAATTAAGTTAAAAAATCTATATGTTCTGAACATATATCCAAAAAAATCTGATGTGAAACTCGTGTATTAAATACATTCAATGAACACAGACTGAAGTAGTTTAAGTCTTTGGTTCTTTTAATTGTGATGATTTTGGCTCACATTTAATAAAATCCCACCAATTCACTATCTCAACAAATTAGAATACTTAAGACCAATAAAAAAACATTTTTATAGAATTGTTGGCCTTCTGGAAAGTATGTTAATTTACTGTATATGTACTCAATACTTGGTAGGGGCTCCTTTTGCTTTAATTACTGCCTCAATTCGGCGTGGCATGGAGGTGATCAGTTTGTGGCACTGCTGAGGTGGTATGGAAGCCCAGGTTTCTTTGACAGTGGCCTTCAGCTCATCTGCATTTTTTGGTCTCTTGTTTCTCATTTTCCTCTTAACAATACCCCATAGATTCTCAATGGGGTTCAGGTCTGGTGAGTTTGCTGGCCAGTCAAGCACACCAACACCAACACCATGGTCATTTAACCAACTTTTGGTGCTTTTGGCAGTGTGGGCAGGTGCCAAATCCTGCTGGAAAATGAAATCAGCATCTTTAAAAAGCTGGTCAGCAGAAGGAAGCATGAAGTGCTCCAAAATTTATTGTAAAACAGGTGCAGTGATGTTGGTTTTCAAAAAGCACAATGGCCCAACACCAGCAGATGACATTGCACCCCAAATCATCACAGACTGTGGAAACTTAACACTGGACTTCAAGCAACTTGGGATATGAGCTTCTCCACCCTTCCTTCAGACTCTAGGACCTTGGTTTCCAAATGAAATACAAAACATGCTCTCATCTGAAAAGAGGACTTTGGACCACTGGGCAACAGTCCAGTTCTTCTTCTCCTTAGCCCAGGTAAAATTCCTCTGATGACAACTGTAGCCAAATTACTTAAAACGTCTGTGTGTGGTGGCTCTTGATGCCTTGACCCCAGCCTCAGTCCATTCCTTGTGAAGTTCACCCAAATTCTTGAATTGATTTTGTTTGACAATCCTCATAAGGCTGCGGTTCTCTCAGTTGGTTGTGCATCTTTTTCTTCTACACTTTTTTCTTCCACTCAACTTTCTGTTAACATGCTTGGATACAGCACTCTGTGAACAGCCAGCTTCTTTGGCAATGAATGCTTGTGGCTTACCCTCCTTGTGAAGGGTGTCAATGATTGTCTTCTGGACAACTGTCAGATCTGCAGTCTTCCCCATGATTGTGTAGCCTAGTGAACAAAACTGAGAGACCATTTTGAAGGCTCAGGAAACCTTTGCAGGTTTTTTGAGTTGATTAGCTGATTGGCATGTCAATATTCTAATTTGTTGAGATTGATGCAGTAATTAAGGAGCCCCTACCAAGTACTGAGTACATATACAGTAAATGAACACTTTCCAGATGGCCAACAATTCACAAAAACATTTTTTTATTAAGTATTCTAATTTGTTGAGATAGCGAATTGGTGGGTTTTTGTTAAATGTGAGCCAAAACCATCACACTTAAAAGAACCAAAGACTTAAACTACTTCAGTCTATGTGCATTGAATTTCACAATTTGAGTTGAATTACTGAAATAAATTAACTTTTCCACAACATTCTAATTTATTGAGATGCACCTGTATTATATATAGAGAGAGAAAACATGAATTTTCACAATATTCAAAAGGGTGTTGTTTTTAACAGCATCTTTTGTCAGCTTAGTAAATTTAAGCAAATTAGGCCACTTTTTTGACACTGAGATAATTTTCCTGAATTAACCTCTATTTTAGCATAGCCATGCCACTGTACCTTGTCATGTGCTAAAGATCAACACTCATCACGAAATTGGTTAAAATGTCAGTCAGGCTATGGTGATTTGTAAATGTGCATTTGTAAATTGTACAAGCCCCAAAAGCGCACGTTTAGTTGCTAACCCATACAAAAAAAATTAATAATAATATTAAATGTTTTTTTTGTAGCCTGTATGTCTTTGATTTCTATATCGTACAGGACAGATGCTGGCATGTGCGCATAAGGAAGTGTTTTACATGTAATGACACATAATTTACTTACTGAATGAAGACTGAATGACACCTTGAGCTGCTGATGACCAGCCAACAACGGGTTGCGTCTGTTTCCTCTTATTTATAATTCCAATATGCGTATCTCTTGTTACGAGTGTGAACACCGAACACGGCATGGACTCAGTAAAATATAAATAAATAAAAATAACAGGCCGGATTTTTTGAGCCGCAAAATCTCGAGCTGTCCCTATCTCTCTATGACAAATTATGCTGCATGCATTCAGCCCACTGCATCACTGGCAATATGTCATCCCTGGAATCAAATGCGAATGCTGTAGTTGTGTGTCGTATGCCAGGTCTCAGGTTATGTATTCGTCTGAAAAAAACATTTCCCTGCTCTTAGAAATGGTTTCATATGATGTCTGTATCGTTCCGTTTGGGCTATTGGATTTAGGATGACTGGAGACAAGAGGCGTGTTCATCTAAGACACCAATGCGCAAGTGCGCCGAGGACATCTGGTACATGTAGGCTATTTCTAATGACAGCTCTATAGCTGGGTAAAAGGGCTACTTCTGATGCATGGCATTATTATTATTACCAATCATTCAGATTAATAATAACTCATTAAGATTCTGGATACTTTTATATTTTACCGCTACAAATCTCATGGTTTATTTCAATGATTAAACGTTACAAAAATAAATAGGTCCTCTTTTGTATTTAATTAGAACCCCCATCATCTAATCCATAAAGTCCATTCCCATTAATTATTTGCAGAAATAATAACTGGTAAGACATAATTATTTCGTAATTCACCATACATGGAGCTTAGCCTATTTGCTGTCCAGAGTAAAATTTAGAGGCACAGCAGTGACACCTGCTGTATACAAGAGAAATGAGATGCTGTTATATTAAAATAACCAACTTAACCTGTTCTGACTGTACAGCATTTTCCATTTCCTACTGTTTGATAAAGTAAACGCAGAGAGAGAGAGAGAGAGAGAGAGAGAGAGAGAGAGAGAGAGAGAGAGAGAGAGAGAGAGAGAGAGAGAGAGAGAGAGAGAGAGAGAGAGAGAGAGAGAGAGAGAGAGAGAGAGAGAGAGAGAGAGAGAGAGAGAGAGAGAGCGAGAGAGAACATTCTACACTAAGGTCAGACATGAGCTGAGCTCCTGAAAAATTGAGAGAAATTGTGATAACAATTTACAAATTTCTTCAAAAAGTAGTAAATTCAACACAAAACAACATCTAGACGAATCTATTGTTGATTTTTGGACAGTGTTTTTTTTTTAACCGCACTTGAATCTGCATGAGGGAAGTTCAGTTGAAGCTGATCTCAGCTAATCGCAGGATAACTGTCTTCAGAAGAAGATATTCGTGTTGGAAAAGATAACATCAAACAACAAAAAACAACAAGAGAAAAACCTTACAGAAGAAAAAAGGTAAAGCCATTTTATATAAGACTGCTATAGCCAGGGGCGTAGCCATCATTTCAAAAGTGGGGGGGACGGAATGTCTAGTGTTATACCTGTTTTTTTCAGTTAACCCTTGTCTAATTGACAGATTTTATCATACTTTTTTGCTTAATATGCTTTATGGTTATATTATTATATATGATTATAAAACAGAAGGAAAGAAAGAGAGAAAGAAAGAAAGAAAAAGAAAGAAAAAGAAAGAAAGAAAGAAAGAAAGAAAGAAAGAAAGAAAGAAAGAAAGAAAGAAAGAAAGAAAGAAAGAAAGAAAGAAAGAAAGAAAGAAAGAAAGAAAGAAAGAAAGAAAGAAATACAACAGCTTGTCACTGGGATAGTACCCTTAAAAGGAAATCTTTGTACTTTATTTACCCCCAAAAAGTTTCATAGTTGTACATTAAGGTACATATTTGTACTCTAAGGTACTAATGTGCACCTTTTTGAGTATAAATTACAAAGATGTCCTTACAAGGGTGCTATTGTTTACATATTTCACATTGTATTTTGTGTATGTTGTATGTACAGTACATGGCACACAGTAATGGATACATTCACATACTACTTTATTCTGTTCTGTTCTATTATGCTGTCCATGTTTCAAGAATTAAATAAAAAAAGTAATTCAAAACAAACTATTGCAAAGAAACTATGTATTGAGCTGAACTGACAAACATGTCAAGGTATGTAGACCCTAAATCAATTAAACAACGAGATGACATAAACATTTAGTGACATTTCCTTTAAGCTTTCTGGGTGGTTTGTTTAAAATTAGTAGCTTTTTGACTCAGTAAAGCTATATCTCAATATATAAAGCTACTTAAAACTGAAGTATAAAACGTACAAATTAGTCTGATTAATCTATGTTAAAAGGTATAAGAAATATCTTATCATAGACGATGCTATAAATAATCTGTCCTTACCTCTGAAGCCTCATTGAAACTTTCTGCCTCATTCACTCTCAACTCTGAATTCACTTCTGTCTCTGTCTATTGCAAATAAAGTTGTGTTTGAAACATGTACATACAGAAGCAAATAACAAATTAAGTGCACTGCTAGACAATAACCAATCATTTGTATCCTAAATAGTTTTTTAACACTTTAGTATGGGGAACACATATTCACTATTAACTATGACGTTTGCCTCAAACTCTTAATTTACTGCTTATTAATAGCTTGTAAGGTAGTCGCTGTAGTTGTTAAGTTTATGTATTACGTAGGATTATGGGATGCAAAATATGGTCATGAAGAATACCATACCAAGTTGTTTATCATACTAATGTTAAATTGTTTTCCTATATTTTACTAATTATGTGTTTTTTATGATTGGTCCATATATAATCCTACAAACACTTGTGTATTAATAGATTGTATACAATGTAAAAACAGCCAGGTGTTAAAAGCCACTATTTTGTTCTCACATGTGAAGTTTATTTTTCTTGAGTGTCATCCTGATTCTGCCCTCACAAACCTAGGCTGTCTGTTTCTTGTTCATACTTGACAACACATAAAAACGCAACATTAGTGCAATAATGAAAGAGCACCCCTAAATTAAGATCGTTCCTATGGGATCGTCAATGCAAACTTGATTGAAATACATTATGTAGAATTGGCAGAGTTAAACATGCCACAACGCTGTAAACGCTGTAAAATCTCAGTTCAACATTATCTTTATTATTATTTGAAGGGTTCTGATAACATAAAAACGTGTTAAAATAAAAGACGTTACAAAAGAGTTACAAAAAATACACTCAAAATAAATTCATGTTTGTCCAGGCAGCTTTTTTTCTCCATGTAATTAACGTCAAAACTTGCTAATTATTCAACAAGAGCAATAGACAGAGTCACTCTACATTGTGCAACACTATTCGGACACCACGTGCCAATTTACGCTGCTTGACTTTTTCGTAAAAAAGGAGTGAAGAGTTGTTTTGCCGCTTTGATGAATGTTGGATACAGCCAGTGTTGCCAGATCGGGTTGACGATTTCCAGCCCAAAAGCTCACCAAAACCCGCCCACTTCAACAAAAACCAGCCCAAAATTTTAACTGCCAAAATAATGTGATATGATTTTATTACCATGTCAATCAAGGTTGATAAGGACCACTTTTATCTCCTCAAAATAAAATGACAAAAAAGGGTAATAAAGATAAATAAATTTCACAGGAACATGGATCAAAACAGGGAAAATGCGTTAAAGACAGTCAGAAAATATGCTTAAAATGACCAGGAACCTTTTCAAAATGGCAATCAAGAAATTAACTGATAACCCCCGGAGGAAAACATGCATCATTTTCAATGTCCACAGTAAGAAAAAGCTTATTTTTGTGCAAAAAAAGTGCACAATAAAGTGATGAGAAAGCAATGTTAATTCACACCCACAGCAGCCAAACATGTGTTATTCGTTGATACATACTGTATGATAATCTGACAGCAAAAATAAAATTATAATAACAATTAACAACAATGCGCTTAGCTTTCTCTTGTGCTTTATATTCAGACAGCACGTATTTCATGAAGTAAACATTTTAGAACATAATGCAGAACTTAGCACAGTCAAAACTGTTCAAGTCCAGCAGCTGTCAATGCCAAGTATACAAGAGTTTGGACGGTTTAAAAGATGTTCTGATGCAGGACAGCATTGTATAGTCCCATATTCAGTTTTGATTTTTATTAAATCATTCAACTGTTCTCTTATTTCAGTTAAAATTACATTTAGAAGTCTTCTATTCAATTAATCCACGTTGTGAGATTTGAGTCACTCTTAGACTCTTTATCATGTAACTTATATTTAAGCCACTTTGCCATGACAATCACTTAACTTGTTGAAGTCTATAAAATAAAATGAATGAGTAAATATATAGCTGCACATTTAAATTTTGCCCTTTACAGCGCCAAAACCCAATCACTCACGAGTCATCACGTCTCACCAACATAAAAGATGGTAAATTGATTGTCAAGTCTCTGTTAAAATGAACCAAAAGGGTTGCGTTAAGAAAAACGAGTTGATGACTGCAATACACATTATTTTACTGTGATACTTTGAGCTCGAACATATTAAGATAATATCACTAAAGATAAAAGCGAAGAAAAAAGCAGCTGATTGGGCGGCTTTTAGTTTTTTAAAAGCAGCCCAAATTTGGTCTACCCGCCCAATGCGTTATTCTCCGGTCCAAGCCGATCAAAAGAAGCCCAATTGGGCGGCAACCCGCCCAATCTGGCAACACTGGATACAGCGCGGGACCGCGGGTGCAAGCTAGGGCGTGTCGTGACGTGACAAACTGAGTGACTGATTGCCATGGAAACGTAAACGTCATGTATAGACTATCTTGTTTTTATCTTGACTATCTTGACTATCTGCATTTATATACATTGCTCCATTAAAAGCTCAACATGTACACAACTGTCAAATGAAAAATTGCGGGGGACGAATTTACTTTTTATAAAAAGTGAGGGGGACACGTCCCCCGCGTCCCCCGCGTAATCTAACGTTACGCCCCTGGCTATAGTTATTTCATAGATGTGAGCTTTTACTTAGGAACAACACAAAGAGACATTTTGGACACAACTGGACTTTTTTTATCAGTATAAGTTATTGTTTCCTACATTTTGACTTAGTTTTCATGTTTAATAACTTTGTATCCTGACCACTGATTGGATCGCTCGTCGCGTTCAGGCAGTGAAGCCACCGGAAGTGTTCGACCGCCCTAACTATTCCCTACCATTATAGAGCACCATTGAGTCACATGCAAACCGATGACCTAAAACCCCAAATCACCCGATTTGAAGCGAATCAGTCAAACGGAATACGTTTTTATGTTATGTGTATGTAAATAAATTGTTACTTCAGATGTTATCTGCAATGTTTATGGTCTTTTTGGGCAGGATAAGCAATATATTTAAATCGTTAAAGTGGGTGTGTCTGCTGCGCAATGCCGACACAGGTAATGTTAACTGATCCGACACTAAATGTATTTATGTACGTAATTATTCAGGAATTATTAAACATGAACGTATTAGTATAAAAAACTAGTGATGGTGAAGTGAAGCTTCCTGAACCAGTGAAGCTCTAAACCCAATTGTATCGGGAAAAGGTTCATTACTCGAAGCTTTTTAAAACGGTTCATGCTGTGGCCATCTAAGGGTCTTAAAAATGATCAACGCCTTCCAACGTGCTGTGAATTCATTAACGTTACAGCTGCTGGTTTCACATATGGTTCTACAACTGATTCCTTGTTTTAATTTATTGTATTAAAATAATGGCCATTGCCAAAGTCATTAATTTGTGTCGGTGTACTGCCACAAAAAAAATCAAATAAATCAAACATAAACTCGTGTATTAAATCTATGATCTGTCAATATTAACTCTGCCTCAGTTCTTAGACTGTTATTTCATAGGCAAAGTTCATTTGACCATAATATATAAATTAGGAAAAAGAAAACAATGCTAACGCATTATAATGTGTTATTATGTAAAGGAAACTGAGGTTCGCCTCGTTTGAAGCAGATACTAGGTGTGTTCGACTTCGTGCAGCGCCGCACAGACCTAGAGGCCAGAGCCATATAGAGAGAGAGTTGCGACAACTCCATTCACTCCAATGGAACGTTTTTTTTTACAGCAATGGCGGCTCGTGGAGCCTCTCAAAAGTTCCCGGAAGTAGCAGCAAACACATGCAGCGCCATAGAGATGCAGCAGAACAAACCGTTTGCGACGCACTTTTAAAAGGTTAGATGTTTAAAAAAAATATTGTATATTATCAGTACATTTGAATAAAAGTAACTTGTACTTTAAAACCTCCTAGTAGATTATTACTCATTAAATTAGTAGATTTAAGAGATGTTATCAGATAACTAACAGATTAGTCTAGATTGGCTACTGGATAAAGTTAGTAACGAACACCCTATTAATTGTAAAATCTGTTCTCTTAATTCAGTTTCATCCATCGTTTTTGGAATTAGAGAAAAATAATCTAAACATATATTTTTTTATCCCCATGCAGCACAGCAAACCATGGTGGAGACTATGCAAGGACAACATGAAAGAAAGGACACAGACAAAATGCTTGGCATGCTATTACATTTATTAGAATTGTATTCATTGTATTCATTAATTGCTGTAAATAGTTAATTGCATTTATTTGAATAAAAATACAAAAAAGTAATATTGTAATATATTATTATTTAAAATAACTGTTTTCCATTTTAAAATGGCATTTATTCCTGTGATGCAAAGCTGAATTTTCAGCATCATTACTTTTGAACGGCAGTGTACATGTTTATATGAGTACAAAACAGATGCTTAAGTTGTTTTAAACCTAAATATATTGTGTATATGAATAAGTATTGTAAGAAATACACATTAAATATATAATATTTATAATACACTAAGTAATTATATTACTATATATAATTGTAAGAATTGTAAACAATAAGCTTAATTTTCATTGTTTCATTCACAGTTCATTGACCCATTGTGCGGTGCGAGCTGACAATCACCTGTCACCAGCCTGTCTCTGTACTATCTGAAAGTCATAAATATGACATTAGTTACCATGAGATTAGTGAAAACAATGAATATAACGTAACATAAAAAGGAACAGCAACCTGTCTTTATACAAGTTAGAATATACTTGAAATAAGTTAAGGCAAATAACGGTAATCAAACACTAATCCTCAAATATTAGCTGATTTAAATACTTTAAAAACAACATCGCTGTAACTACATACTCAAGTTACATACATATGTCGGTGTGTTATATAAATATATAAAATAAATGCATTTATTGCCTACTAATTGCCAAAAATCGCAGTTCTGTCACTCTATTCTTACAGTTTGAATTGCCCGCCAAAGCACTTCCTGGAACTATCTGAAGTCTACGTGAATCACGTGACGACCAAGCATTCTGAACTTCCGTTGTCGCAACTCTATCTCTATATGGCTCTGCTAGAGGCGAGAGTAGCCGCTTGCAGTCGGGGGCGGATTTGAAAGCAGCAGGGGTTCAGATAAAAAAAATCGGCAGCTGGCGGCAGGAAGCGGCTGCCAACGACAGCCGGAAGGCAGGACTGGCAGCCGGAGGGTAGGAGGCATAGACATAATAAATTATTTATTGATCCGGACTCGGATTTTAATAATTTATGGACCTTTCCTCACAGATTTTTTATTCCAAGTAAAATTAAAGAACTCCACTTCAAAATTGTTCACAGATACTACCCATGTAACTTATTCTTAAGCAGGTTTTTTGAGAATATCTCTTCACTGTGTTCATTTTGTAATACTGATGATGAATCTATTCTACATCTGTTTTGTCATTGCCCATTCTCCAAGTCTTTTTGGTCAAAAGTTACCTTCTTAACTTCTTTCTACTGTAAACAAATGATCGATATGACAGAATCTATTATTTTCCTGTCAGATTTTCATTCTAAAGACAGCAATCTTGAACATACTGTATTATTGCTTTGTCTTCTGGGTAAATTTCACCTTCATAAAGCCAGAATTATTCATTGTAAACCTAACTTTAGTATGTTTTCATCTGATATAAAATATTTTTTTACTTCTTTTAAGAATGTGTCCAAACCTTTAAATTCAAAGGCTTCTAAAACATTTAACATTCTGGAATCTGTTGTAAGATATCTGTAAATGTTTTGTTTGTTTTTTGTTGTGTGTGTGTGACTATATATATAATTTATGCTGATTTGTGTAACGTTAGTCCTTATATCTTCATGTAATGTTGTCCGCATGCCCCATGTTAATTTTCAAATGTTGTATGTTTTTGAAATACAATAAAAAAAATAAAATAAAAAAAAGAGTATTAGCCTAAAATAAAACAAACATTTACCGCTAAAAAATATATATATATATTTATTATGTCTATGGTAGGAGGGACCTGCCACTCGGTAGAAGCCAATCAGTATTGACCAACGTTGCAGCAGCCAATCAGTATCAACCAACGTTGCAGCAGCCAATCAGATGTATCTACGACAGACGCTAAACACTTCAGAAATGGCGGTTATTGTTGTAGCGGTAAGTTTGTAAATTAAATATATAATTTAGTGAACGACAGTGTAACTTTGCCTACTTTAATTTAATTAGTAAACTTACAAACGTAGTTTGTGTACCATGTGTTATATTTATAATAATCGTTGATATTAGTATGTTAGGGGGCTACGATTAACTTCAAATATTACTTTTACTAACGTTACTTTAAATACTAGCATGAATCTACTGAATCATATAAAGCTGATGTTTGACTAGAATTATAGAAGGTACATGTGCAACACTAATCGCATATTTGTGTTATTATATCATTGTCTGATATCCATTCATTTTTTTATTTTTTATTATTTAATTAAACAGTTATTTTAAGAACTAACGTTACCATTCTTTCTCTGGTCTTCACCTTTTGTGTAACGTTACCTGGCTATCAGTTAAGAAGGCAGGTAAGAAGACATTGCATTTCCACAATCTTACTAACTTAAGTTATTTTAAACAGAACATCCAAACACCTATCCATGGAAAACGTTATTTGATTTGTCATTTATAATTTTACATTCTATATGTGAATGAGTTTGTGTTGCTATTTGAGGATTGTTATTTTCTCTAGTACAGGGGTTTCAAACTTAGTTCCTGGAGGGCCGGAGCCCGGCAGAGTTTAGATTACACCCTAATTAAACACCTGATCCAACTAATCAAGTCCTTCGGGCTTATTCGAAAACTACATGGTATGTGTGTTGGAACTAAAATACACATTCATTTTTCATGTTTCTTCCTGTTGATTGCAAGTCAAAAAAAATTATTTCTAGAAAAAACTGTGTTCCTTGCTTTTTGAATTCCCAACAATGGAAGAGGTGCCACTGGCATTGCCCTGAGTGCCAGCACATCTTGTGTTGTGCCCCTGACTTTAAAAAGCACCTGCAAAATAATGGTGTGTGTAACGTTACTAGTTACATTTTCTAGTTACAAACAAGTCATGTTTCATTTAGATTTCATCCATGTTAAGTTTAATTCCCCTCATCATTTACGTTTATGCGTTTAGCAGATGCTTTTATCCAAAGCGGCTTACAGTGCATTCAGGTTATACATTTTTTGTCAGTATGTGTGTTCCCTGGGAATTGAACCCACGACTTTGCGCTGCTAACGCAATGCTCTACCACCGAGCCACAGGAACACTATTTTTTTGTAATGTTTGCCGATCTTGCTCTTACAAGGAAAATTATCAACAAGCCAGTGTATGTGCTTTTGATACTGGTATTTCTGAATGTGTAATATTTACTGGTCTTTGTCTACATATTGTCCTTACATATTTGTCTATTGTTTCTCAGAAGGGCCATCATCAGAAAACCCAAAGGCAAGGCAGCATGTCCAGGAGCAGCCACCTGTAATTTGTATTGATGAGAGAAATTATATTTTGGCTCCCCCAAAAGATGCCCATGGACCCAGAAAAGCCTGTAATGCCCTTGGAGTATCACATTTGGGTAGTATCACTGACTATAAATAGACTTGAGAATCTATTACTTTCCAAGGAAGGACCTGTACCCCAAGATGTTTGTCAAATGAAATATAAACATATGTTCTCTCTCCGTCTGTACTTTCATCTTCATCATAAAAGGATTAATGAGAAATACACCAAAGCCTTGAAGATGCAAGCAAAGCAATCTGTCCACATTGGCCTACATGGGAAATTGACACTCAGCAGTGAAGGTAATTGGTTTAGTGCCTTTCATATTGCCTAATGCCTTTAAAGTGTCTATAATGACAGTTTAATTTAGCCATAGACCGCCGTTGTCATATAATAATCATACATGTCTATTTTTTTGTGCATGTACTCTACAGTCAGTACCACAGCACTTCAAGAAGGTAAAGCTGCTTTGAATTGCTTAATTGTAAATCTCAAGGTTAAGCTTTTTACACGCATCTTTATTTGGTAGCCAGTAAAAAATTATTACAAACCTCCTAATGAAAAGAAAACATTAATTTTTAATGTTCCTTTAATTAACATTACTTCACCATATTTCAAATGTCTGTATTTTGTAGTTTCAACAAGCTGACCAGAGCCTGACACTGATTGCAGGGAACAGACAAATATGCGTGCCAGGAAGGAGATCCCAGAATTCCAGTTGAAAACCAACTAAATCCACTAGTATACATGTTTTTATATAGGGAACATATGGTTTAAATATGAAATATATCTAGCCTTGAGCAAAGTATAAAGTCATATTGGATTAGTTATAAATGTAATTATAACTATTAAAATATTTATTGACTAACATTTTTTCTTTGTCTTATTTTTTAGTTTCAACAGTTAGCTGATATTGTAACTTATATTTATGTTGTGACTGTTTTCTCCAACAGGCTGATGCATCCTCAAAAGACTGCACCCTTTTTCTAAATGCAAGTGAAGTCCCTGAACCCTGTAAGTTGCTGTCTTCCCATTGAGTTCCATTGGAGAAAAAAAACTGTTCTGTGTTCCAGTTGAAGTTGTTCCAGTTGAAGGACTGTTTATTAGTGATCGACCGATATTGATTTTTTTATTACCGATACCAATTATTTGTACGTTTATGTACCCGATAACCGATATGCAGAACCGATATTTATTTACTGTTATAAAGTAAATAAATAACTGAGTGAAGTCCATTCTTCGCTTTGGCTTTTCCTCCTTTCAGTCATCTTATAAATTTTCAACCGTTTGTTGTTGTTATTTTCATGTAAAATTGTATCTTCAAATTACAACAATAAAAACATTTTATTTATAAAAAGCATCATAAGCAACACTGATATTAACAATAAGCAAAAGAATGTCTAATGTCTTCAAATGGAGAAAATAAAGGACAGAAGTCATATCAACTTCATTTTAAACTACAGTTTTAGGTTTATAATCTGTTTAATAGACTAAAGAGTGAAGAATAATCCACTGGATAATGTTAATTCACTGAATAATATTCTCTGGAATATTGAAATAAGCTATAACAAACAAAACATCGTATTTCATTGCATTTCTTAACTGGCATGTTTTATCAGAATTATTACAATGTTTTTTGTCATTCTAAATTATGAAAACTGCTGACAGCGCGGTTTATCTATTTACACAGAACTATACTCAAACTGCGATCGCTTGTGGAGAAAATAAATAATTAATTTCTATAGAGATACAAAATAATGGTTATATAGTAAATGTTAATATAATTTAGCGTGTTTCAAACAAGTGAATCTTGTATAAAGTTACATGCGGTGGCCGTGCTGGAGCTTCTCCTGAGTGAAGTGTGTGTGTGGCGTGTTTGCGTGTGTGTGCGCGCGCGCGCACTTGGATGGGTCAAATGCAGAGAACACATTTCACTGCTGGTTATACTCTGTATAATTGTGTATGACAAAAAAAAATATATATATATATTGGTTATCGTTTTTTTTCAAAACCGATATCCAATTATGGTAAAATGCTTAAATATCGGTAAACCAATATATCGGTCGATCTCTACTGTTTATTGTTCCTTATAACTTTTAGTTTGATTTATATTCAGAGTTGTAAAAAAAATGTGTTATGTTTTGCAGTATGCTCTTTATATGGTGCTTAACTGGGAGTTTGATCTCACCCAGGTAAGCAAAGTATAATTTCCTTTTCTATATTGGTAAAAGGTATTACTTTTGGACATTTAAACAATAATTTCCAAATTTATCTTTTGCTTTTCAGCATGATTTGTCCCATATAAGGAGTTGGTGGCTGTATCTGCTCTTATCCAAAATGACACATGGTAGGAATATGTTAATAAAATCCATTTTACACAAGTAATGTTTAGTAATAAGTTACATTTGTTTTTTTGCATATCAGTTTTGCAGTGCACATCAGCCATGTCGGAAGCATTCAAGGAGGAGACAACAGCAGGAAGTGTTACGGGATGCTTTTGATAACGTTTACACCAGGGGTTTCAAACTCAGTTCCTGGAGGGCCGGAGCCCTGCAGTGTTTAGATGCAACCCTAATTAAACACACCTGATCCAACTAATCAAGTCTTTCAGGCTTAAATGAAAACTGCATAGTATGTGTGTTGGAGCAGGGTTGGAACTAAACTCTGCAGGCCTCCGGCCTCCAGGAACTGAGTTTGACACCCCTGGCTTATATTGTACAGCACTGACTTTTACTACATACCAAGCCTGTTACGAATTTAAAGGCTACTTTAAACAAGAACAAAACTTTAAACAAGAACAATTTTGTTTTTTAAAACTACAAAATGTGATTTTAATATAAACTGTTTCATAACACAGCAAAATGTGATTTTAATATAAATGTTTTTTTTTTTGTCTGTCAGGTCTTTTTAAATGTTTTTTTTTTTTGTCTGTCATTTATGCAGGTCTTTAATTATATACGTTTACTGAATGTTTGAGTATTTATAATACAAATAAAACATGCAGTACGAATGCATAAGCATCTCTCTGTGTTTATGTATATCCTTTATTTATCAAGAGGGCGCGAAAGTGAATGACAGTCTCATGCAAGTGCGTTTCAATGGCATGGTTTTCTGTTTCTATCTGGTGTGCTATTTATACGCAAACCTGACTTTGGCATGCATATGAGACATAGGGGTGTGGGAAGGTGCGTATCATAAGCACACCAAATAGAAACAGAAATCTGTGCCATTGAAACGCACTTCCATGAGACCATGCTGGTGTGCTGTCCTTGCAATGCCTCAGTGCGTGCGCGCTTCATACAAATGTGTGAGCGCACATTAACGATCAATCACAGTGCGTGACTACCACACTGAGATCGTTAAACCAGCGAGAATTATAAACTTTCTGGAGGAAGAAGCGCTGGCCTGATCATTCAGATAGCTTATTATAGTTTTAGGGGGGCTGAGACGACAAATAGGGGGGCTGAATCCCACCTAAAAAGGGTCTAGAACCGCCCTTGGCTAATTGTCAGTCTCTTACATGTATGCTTCTCGTAGCGGATGCATATAAACCACCTTTTAATTAACAGAGTAGAATAATTATGGCTGATAGTAAGACATGCAAACGTAAAAGAAAACCAAACTGGACGCAAGAACAGATGTAACGTCTTGCCCAACTGGTTAATGATAAGGATATAATCAAAGGAAATTATGGAGTTGGGATAACCTCCAAACCCTAAAGGCGATACCTTTTTAAAAGCTCATTATCGTCAAATGTTTCTAAAATGTTTATATTCTGAGGCAGATTGCCGGTGTTGTGCGAATTCGGACTCCCTGCTAGTATTTGACTCCCCTCGCGTGCACGCGCATGGCGTCATACGATGCCGTCAGTTGCGAAAACAGACACACATTAGACGGCGTAAGTAGGCAAATACATTACAATTTGTGTGTTTGATCGTGTATTTATGTGTATTTGTCTTTGATTCGTGTATTTAATGATTTACAAAGTGGACGGTCTAGCTGTGCTTTTATCGTTTGTGTGTTTTTACTACAGTAAAAACAAAACAGGGTTTTTTAACACCACAGTATTTATTTATTGTTGTTTTTTGTAGTAAAACAGTGGTTTAGTTTCGTAAGGGTAGCCTACTCCTAAATCTGAACTTGAATCTGACAAATTGGACTTTACTGGACATTGGATTTACTGGGCATTGGACTTTACTGCCTGCTCATTTTCCCTATTGCAACATTTCTTATCATGAAATGTTATTGATTGGGAGCAGAACAATTTCAACAGTTTTGTTAAATCTGCCTAAATTACTCTGCACTTATGCTGATACCACACAGAAAAGCTGTGACCTGAAGTATATATATAGTTTTACATTGAGCATATGAATAGAATGTCATATGAATTGTGCTGAATTTGGCAGTGCTGCCAAAATTATACCCCCCTACATTAAATGCTTATTATTGAATATAAGCACTTGTGCTTTTTTGCAGGTATTCTACAGGATGAGACGTGTCACCAGAATGAGTTTTATGGGTCTCTGATCCAGCAAACTGAAAATCATAAGGAGGGTATGAATTCGGCAGTGCTGCCAAAATTATACCCCCTACATTAAATACTAATTTAATATAAACACTTGTGCTTTTTTGCAGGTGTTCTACAGGATGAGATGTGTCACCAGAATGAGTTTTATGGGTCTCTGATCCAGCAAACTGAAAATCATAGGGGGGTATGAATTCAGCAGTGCTGCCAAAATCATACCCCCCTTACATAAAATGCTTATTATTGAATCCAAACACTTGTGCTTTTTTGCAGGTGTTCTACAGGATGAGATGTGTCACCAGAATGAGTTTTATGGGTCTCTGATCCAGCAAACTGAAAATCATAGGGGGTATGAATTCGGCAGTGCTGCCAAAATCATACCCCCCTTACATAAAATGCTTATTATTGAATCCAAACACTTGTGCTTTTTTGCAGGTGTTCTACAGGATGAGATATGTCACCAGAATGTTGACCTGTTTGTCTACTTTATTTATTACTAAGTTTGAGTTCAATTTAAAAAGGCAAGACGCAAATTTAAAACACTGTAATCTATTGTTACATTTTATAATGTTGTTTATAACTCCACTATGTGGAGTCGTGCTGAAATCGCGTTTGGTCTCGTACTGTATCACATCCCTTGTCAGTGTCGGGCACTTGCTTGGCCATTTATTGTTATTAACATAAAATTGTGGGGGTCGGAAACAAGATGGCGACCGAAGCAGACGTATGTTGAGACGCTCTGTAGGGTTTTGTTTCTATCCTCTTTGAAAAACATCTCGTCATATGTATTATTTTTTTTTAAGAAATCAATCTTGAAACAATTTCGTAATATGCAGAAGAGAAACAACGGTGAGCCTTCCCTGTCTGAGTTACAGGAAAATATCATCACTGCCCTTAGCTGAAAATTAATCAAAGGGCGGACTCACTCGAGCAAATGATAATTGCCAACTCCAACACAATTGAAGATCTCAAAACGTCCTTAAATCACGTATACGTTGAAATTCAAGATCTTAAGAATGACAAAACCATGCTTGCTGAAAAGTTTACGCGGCAACAAAAATCGCTTGTCAATATGGAAGAACGAATCGCTGATGCTGAACTTTATAAAAGACGCTGGTGCCTACGCCTCTATGGTCTTTCTAAACAACCAAACGAAGACATGAAGGCAAAAGTTCTTGAAATTTGCAACGCCGTTGCTCCAGAGTCTTGCCAGAAAGGATTTGATGTCATTGATATTGCTCACAGACTCGGCAAGCCGCAGCTGGGCAGAATTCGTGCCGTCATTATTCTGTTCACGTTGCGATCCGTGCGAAATGCCATGTGGAGGAATGCCAAAAGCAGCGAGTTACTGAAACAACGCAAGCTTCGCTTCGTGGAGGATCTGACCAAAGAAGAAAAGGACAAACGATCACTTCTGTGGCCACATGTGAAAAAAGCGCGTGAAGACAACAAGAAAGCCTACTATATCGGATCCAAGGCTTTCATTGAAGGTGTAGAGATCAAGCTTAATGCAGAAGGCCAAAAGATAAACTAAACTACGGCTCAACTGATCTGCAGACCCTTTAGAGCAGGGGCCACCAAGTTCGGTCCTGGAGGGCCGGTGTCCCTGCAGAGTTTCGCTCCAACCCTAATCAAACACACCTGAAGCAGTTAATCAAGGTCTAACTAGGTATACTTCAAACTTCCAGGCAGGTGTGTTGAGGCAAGTTGGAGCTAAACTCTGCAGGACACCGGCCCTCCAGGATCAAGTTTGATGACCCCTGCTTTAGAGGCATGCCTACAAACAAATAACTTTCTCATTTTGGTCAAATTTCAGTCAAACTCATTGTTCCTGTTTTTGCAATTGTTCGTAACCTATGTTCGTAATATGTATATTAACCTCATATTGTAGGCTAGTTATAATTTATCGAATCCGTTTCAAGAGTTATAATGTTAAGTCTGATTTGCTACTTTAAGCTGAGGATAGTTCAAATCCTCTACATACATATGTTCTCTTATCTCCTGTTGTTACTTCATAATGGAGTTATCACTTATCTCTCTTAATGTAAAGGGCATTCGAGATATTGTAAAAAGAAAAGCAATATTTTTGTTTTGCAAAGAAATGAAGGCAGATTTTATTTTTTTACAAGAATCCCACTCAAGTTCAGAAGACGTTACGTTTTGGAAGAACCAGTGGGGTGATGATCTTTGGTTAGCACATGGAACTAAACATTCAGCTGGTGTGTTCATTTTGAAAGGCAGCTTCAGAGGAACAATTCTTTATAACCAATGTGATGTCAAAGGACACCGGGTAATTTTAGTTATTGAAATTGGCAGTAATAAGTTTATATTATGTAATGTTTATGGATATAATTCTAGTGTTTTGAGTCATAATTTGTTGGACACTATAGAGGAAAATGTAAATATTCTCTCAACTAAATTTCCAATGGCAAAAGTAATTATTGGTGGAGATTTCAATATGGTTCATGATAATGCTCTAGATAGACTTCCCCCTAGAATCTCTAATAAGAATAACAATCTCCAGAATTTTTGCAATAATTTAGCTCTCATAGACATATGGAGATATAGAAACCCCTCTGTTAGACAGTTTACATGGAGCAATAAGCAAATGACTCCGCAATCGTGAATTGACTTTTGGCTAATTTCCTCAGAATTAAATCAAAATGTTTTGCAAACTAAAATTTCACCTGCTATTCTCACTGATCACAAAACTTTAATTTGAAATTTGAAGATGTCCAATATAATTGTAAAAATTCAGGCTATTGGAAACTAAATAATTCTTTTTTGCACCATCAAGATTATGTGGAGCATATCCAAGCATTAATAAATACTGGATACAGGCAAATATTAGGAAGGAATATGGCACAGTTTGGGAGCTACTAAAGTTTGAAATAAGAAAATGTAGCATTAAATTTGAAAAAAAATTGGCCATTAAAAAAGAACACGTATTCAAGACATAATTAAAGAGATTTCACATTTAAATCAATCATCTATACGCCCAGCAAATAGTGATGATTTAGAAAATTTACAAAAAGAATTGACTGTATTTATCAAGAAAAAGCCAGAGGTGCCTTTGTAAGATCTAGAAGGAAGTGGATGGAAGAAGGTGAAAGAAACAGCAAATACTTTATTTAACCTTGAGAAAAGGAGTGCAGAAACAAACTTAGTTAGAAAATTAAAAATTAACAGTACTGTTACTGAAGACCTAGGCATGATTTCTGAATTTGTTACTAAATATTATGCATATATTTATTCTTTAGGAGAGGATCAAGACAATATAATTATTTTTAAAACAATAAAAAATCCAAAAACATTGTCTTTGGAAAGTAAAACAGTGTTCTCAAGACCTTTCTCTAAATGAAATTGATTAAAAGCTCTTAAAAACAACAAATCCCTGGGAAATGATGGGCTTACATCAGAATTTGATAAAGTTTTTATACATGAAGTATATAGATTCCTGTTAGCGGTATATGAAGAGGCCGTCAACAAAGGCCGTCAACAAAGGTTCCTTGCTGTTATCACCTTGATCCTTAAACGCCAAAAGATATCCCTTTTATTAGATAATTGGCGACCTATCTCATTACTAAATAATGATTATAAAATAATGTGAATTTTAAAAAAAATAATGGATTTCGGAAAAACTAAATAATGATTATAAAATAATGGAATAATAATATTTGCAAAACCAAGATTCTTTAAATTAGATAAAGGTGTCACATTTCCTCTAATATCGTTAGTTATTGTATTTATTTCCTCTAATATTCGTTAGTTATTGATTTAGTTGGAGATCCCTAAATGGAGACCCTGTTTTCTGGATTTTAGAAAGCTGGATTTTAGAAAGCTTTTGATACAGTAAGCCAATAATTTTATTTTTGATTCATTAAAATTCTTTGGTTTCGGACAAATATCACTCAATATGCAAAACCAACAAAAACTTTTTTAAAATTAAAAACAAACCGAATGTACCAAACTGTACAGAAATGTGGATCATACAAAGCATACTACAATTAATAATAATTATTAAATAATACACATCAAGAAATTAAAAATAAATAAATACATAAATCCGATTATAAAAATAAAATAAATACAATACTTAAAATAAAATCTTACAAATATTTCCTCTAATATTCGTTAGTTATTGATTTATCAAATGACAAGGCAAAAGATAAAATGGTTGTTACAGAGATGATTTGGCCAAGAAAAAACTGTTTTCTGGATGTTTTAAAAACAAAGAAGAAGGCCTGTCTCATGCAAATCATTCCATAATTAAGCCATAGCCACAGCAAATTTTTGACTGGTCCCCTCTATCCTGTAATTCTTTGGTTTGGCAGAGGCAAATCATTCAGAACAATCAAGCTGCCACAGCAAAAAATGAGAGAACTGATTAAAACACCTTTGTTTGATGGAAGCAGCACAGAAATATAAGTGGAGCAGCTGACTGATGAGATTTAAGGCTAGGATATGATACAAAGCATACAATACTTAAATAATTAAAATAATCAACAAAAGAAGAATTTTAAATTTCCTAAATTCGAAGTGAAATTAATTTTAAATGAAGCAAATGGGAGCCATGCATCAGTGTCAAAGCCAAGGTCTCATAAAATGTGCTCAAGTTTTAAGAATGACGTTGTTCCGTTAAAAGACGAAAAATCAAATCCATCAAGGGATTTGCACCAGCGTTTTCATGCACACGAGCAACACATAATTTAGGATCTGCAAAAGAACCCACCAAGGCAGCCCCACATACAATGCATTACATAATCGCAACAGAGTGGGCATTACAGTAAGGCATGTGATGGTTCAGAACAAAGGATGGATTACAAAAATTTCATGTAAGATAATTTGCCTTTATGCCAACAGCCTCTATTAAAGATTTAGGTTGGAAAAAACTGATTAATTTGGAAAAAATTGCATATGTGGGATAACTGCACTGTGAACAATAAAATCTGAGTCAATTTTTTCACCCCTAAAACGTGTTCCCTTAGTCAATGGTTGGCTTGAGCGTTTAACTGAGGCCAAGGCACCCAAATCAACCCAGAGGGGCTCCCGTGCAAAACAGAAAGGATCACACCAAAAAGTTGCTTGATGTACTTCTCTGTCTTGTCTTCATTAAAAGCCACATACAAGCACCCAAATCCAGTAAATCCATGGTTCGGTCAAGACACCTCCACCAAAAAAGGTCTCAAAACTTCTGTCTTGAAGATGCAACACTTCACTTAAAACTGTAAGTGGCATCCATAAATTTCACCGCATATGCGTAAAGTCACTCAAGTATTCCAACATTTCATTTACATGTCAATTTTTCACCCTAAATTGAACCAAGGGGGAGCAAATAAAGAGAAAAAAGGAGATCCGCTTTAAAAGTTGGCTTGATGTGCGCAAGTAACTCCCAAGAAATAATTGAACCATCACCAATAGCGTAGTTGAGCCCTTGACACAAATTCACCACACTAAAAAATGGAGACCTAATTGGAGCGTATAATGCCCACCAGCCACAGCTTAATCCTTACGAAGAAATTAATTTTTCATGGTCCACACAAATATTTCATTAAAAGTGTAAAAACTATGTACTGTGGTAGCAATAGCTCTATTAAACTTGCTAATGGAACATCTCCTAGATTTGAAATAAATCGAGGCATCCGACAAGGTTGTCCAATTTCTGCATTCCTTTTCTTGGTCGTAGCTCAAGTTTTAAGTAATATGATAAATCAACATCCCATCAAGGGTATTGCAATTCATGAAAGAGCAATTAAAATAATCGCAACTTGCTGATGACACAACAATTTTTCTTGGTGATAGTTCTGAGGTTCCTCTGGCTTTAAATATTATTAAAGATTTTTCTAAATTCTCTGGATTAAATTTAAATTTGTCTAAATGTGAGATCCTGCAGCTTAAAAATAACAACCTGTCCACTGTGTGTAACATTCCTGTTAAAAACATGGTAAACTATTTGGGAATCAAAATCTCTAAAAATACTAATACAATGGTCAACTTAAATTTTATACCTGTTATCGAAAAAATGCGAATGAGGTATAATCCTGGTTGGTGAGAGATCTTTCTATTCAAGGAAGAATTTTATTAAGTAAGGCAGAAGGTCTTTCGAGAGCAGCATACCTCTTTTCTTCGCTTAGTGCCCCAAAGGATGTATGCTCACAAATGGATAAAATACTCTTTAATTTCATCTGGAAAAACAAACCTCATAAAATAAAAAAAGAATGTCCTTGTTAATAAATTACCTGATGGTGGGCTAAATGTTCTTAATTTTACAATTTTCAACCAAATCCTAAAAATTAATTGGCTTAAAAACTTTTAAAAAAATCAAACAAGTATTTTCAATATTGTCCCATATCATTTATTTAAAAAACTTGGGGGATTAATTTTTTTTGTTGCAGTGTCCTTATATAACTGGCAAACTTCCTATTGCTTTGGCCAATTATCACAAACAAGTATTACTTTATTGGTCACTTTTGTACAAACACAATTTTTCTCCTAGCAGGTATTTTATATGGAACAATGGTAATATCCGTCATAATAACAAATCATTGTATATGGAGAATTGGATTCAGCATAACATTAATCGTAAACCAGCTTATTGACAAGAATGGACAATTATACACTTACCCGAATTGTATTACAAAATATGGCTTTTTTGTAAACGAAAAAGAATTTAACAAAGTAATTAAGGCTATTCCCGTGGTATTATAACGTTAACCAAATTCTCTGATGTAAATATCAATGATATAAACCTACAAAATCCCCAACTTTTTGTAAATGGTCTTTCCTTTTTTGATAAACGTTTTAATAACAGTTTTATAAGAAACTCCTTTAATGTTGGATCCAATCCTCCGTGCAAATCAAAATGGCTTAAACCTCATTGTATATCTTGGCATAGCATTTGGATGTTACCATATAAATATGTAATTTCTAATAAAGTAAAAGTACTTTACAAAATGTTATCCTGTAAATGCAACTGTTAGCAGATATATTCAAGTGTTTGTGATAAATGTACCTTTTGTAAAATATATGTTGAAGATATTGAACATTTATTTTTCTTTTGCCCTTTTTCTATTTCATTTTGGGTTGACTTTAAAGTAGACATAACAAAAAAAGTAAACAAAGCCCTTAATTTAGAACCTCATGATATTTTACTTTGTTTTCAAAACCCATTTTTTTCCTGATAAACAAATTTACATCATCAATCTGTTAATTATCTTAGCAAAGTTTTATATTCATAAGTCAAAAGCAATTCAAAAGAAACCATCATATATTACATTTTGTAACACTGATCTTAAAATATACTTTGAAACCCTTTCTAATATGAGATCACCAAATAAGCTGATAAAAACAATACAAATTCTAAAGCTTTTCAAATTTATGTAACTGCCCTATTGTATGTATAAAGTTTGTTTTATCCTCTTTTTTATATTGTTGTTTACTTTATGTTTGTATTCATTTTGTTTTTGTTCTGTTCTGAATCCTTTTGAGATGTACAACATTGCCCTGTTTACCTTGTGTTATTATGTAAAGAAACTGAATAAAAAAAAAATGTCTTTAAGCGCCAGCAGAAGATGGAAGTGTAAAGTAATACTCTTTGAGAGAAGCAGTCTATCAGCGGAAGTTAAAAACAACTAGTAAGTGTATTTACTTGACTCCACCGGACAGGGATACTGCCAAAGGATATAAGTATCGCTTTTTATTTATCTTCTTTCTTACTGCTTGTTTCACTTCTGTTTTAGTTTTTATAACCAATCCTTACTATGTGTAAGTTGTTGTTTGTTAGTGTGGCGGAGGGGGAGAGGTCTACAGGTTAGCAGCACATAAGCCCAAGTTCATCTACTTGTAGAAAATTCGACTACGCCACCTGGGGGAGTTTCACCCAGGAAATAGAAATAAACCCAAAATTTGTTATTAGGTCACACAGGTTCGTTTCTCCTAAAGAAGAGTAGGCAAGAGACGTAGGTATGAAAATACAATTTATTAACAGGATAAATGCATGAATATAAAAATATCAATTAAAATAGCCTCAATGATGCCACCCATGGCAGCTCTTTCCAATGACCCGGGTGAAAGGAGGCAGTGACTAGCCACTGATCCAAAGAATAAACACACAAAGGGAAAAAAACACGTTACAGTTTAAATTTACACAACTCAAATAAACAACAAATTTAAGCAACCTACAGGGGTGATCACCAGTGCTAGTTATCCAAAAGCACACTTCCACACACCACTGCACACTTAGATCACACACCCAAACACACCAAAAGTGTCCCACAGCAAACGTTGCAGCAGCACCACCACCACAAGAGATCCTTCACCCGTGGGACCCCAGCTCCTGAAAGGAAATCAAAAACAAATAACTGAATTTTATAAATAAAAATAATTAGATTCACAATCAAATGAAACCAGTTTCAGCATACAAAAACAATACTGGATAAAAATCACCAGCATACATCACAAATCAATAATACACAAATAAAAGAGGAAAAAGACAGAAAACAAACAAACGAAAATAACTCCGTTCAAACTACGAGGAAGACAGAACTCGCACAGAGCCACCGCGTAGTCTATACATCAGCTCCGATCATCAAGTAAACAGTCCTCCTCCCCGAAGAAAAACTAGAAATCAGACAGCAGCAGCAATCCCTTTAATTAGTTGTGAGGTAATAGCGTCCTTGCAGTGCGGCAGTAGAAAAATGACAGAGCTGCAACAATAACTCGCCCAAAACGAGAGGGAGAATCCTGAAAGGAGTACGAACAATAAAACACAAAACAGTGTTACTAATAGTTACGCATCACCCACTAAATTCCCACTCGTAACCACATACAAGACACTTACCACACGATAGTAATGTGCTCTATAATCCGTTCACAGGCCAGGATACACAGCCTTCATATAACCCACTGCTATACTGAAGTACAGGGAACTGCACATTACTCAACCCACCCGCCAATCGTCAAACCAAATAAAGTTAGACCATCTATCTGCTACAACACAGCGTTAACTCACATACCTAAAAGGAGTACAGTCATCCAATCCACTACTGAGGTGACTGACGGAGACACACAGATGAAAAGACAGGCTGGGATGCAACAAATGAATCATTAGTGCCACACAATAAATTATTAAAAGGTTAGCAAACTGCTATATGCTAGTAGCACATACCTAAAGCCATAGATATAATATACGTAGACGCCTCATAGACTGACGCTGCCTATTGGAGCTGACGTACTGCGCGGCCGCCATCTTGGATGGGTCCCCAAGGCGCCCCCCTGCATTTATTTCTACTGAGGAAGGTGTATTCCCAACTACAATGATCATAACTCCCCGAATTTTTACTGGATTTTCACACGGTTTGGTTTGTTACAAACGGCAGATATTTAATTATGATACCGGACGCTGTCACACATTTAAAAAAACGTGCTTTCATGCTAAAAGACTTTGTATTATGCTCTTTAACAAAGACATATGGTAGGCTATGGCATATTGATAAATATATAAATTAATTCATTTTATATTTTAATACAGAAACAAGTTTGATATTTTATTTGAATTTATTTATCTCTCTCTCACTCACACACACACACACTCTCACTCTCTCTCTCACTCACTCACACTCTATCAAATCAAATCAAATCACTTTTATTGTCACATCACCCACAACACAAGTGCCTTGGTGAGTGAAATTCTTGAGAGCGTGCTCCAGACAGTGCAAAAAAACTATTTACATATAGACAGTACATACTTACAGACTGTACAGAAGACAATGTGCAAAAAACACATACATATACTCAGTACACACAGTGTACTATTAGACATACTTAGTTATCAATACACATTATACACTGTATGTAGACATTAAGTACACATCTATACATAGTAATATGTGAAGGTGCAACAGATTATACATTATACCAGTGGTTCTCAAACTGGGGGGGCCACTAGATGGCACTAGGGGGGCCGCAAAGAAATTCTAGAATATGACATTTTTTTAATTATTTTAGCTATGCAAGTCAGGATTTTCCTGTCTGAACTATGATGTATTTAAAAAAATTGAAATATTTAAAACATAATATCAATTATGCGCAGCACACTACGCTGAAACATCACCAAACCGTTGACGTACTAGTGAACACAACGACATGAACACGCTGATAAGTGCTAAGACTATTTAAAATGTACAAGTTTTTAGATAGAGGATGCAGTGTGAGAAGGTAAATACAGAAGAGCCCAGCGTGAAAAAACGAAACTGCATAAATTTGACGACTCGTACATAAAATATAACGTTATGGAATATAGTGATGGCTGAACACAGTACACACTGTGCTTGAAGATTTTATCCGTTGAAGCACAGAAACTCAACCGACATGTCACAACAATTCATCCGGAGAATGCAAATAAAAGTAAGGATTTTTTTTCAGAGAAAGAAAGAATACGTCAAGCAAAAGACACGACTGACTAACACATCACGACAATACACGAGAAAGCACAGCAAGCATTGTATCTTGCAGCCCTGCGAATAGCCAAAAGTAAAAAGCCTCACGCGATCGGGATATGTGCCGAGTGATGGTCGGGGACGAGCAAAATCTGCATTGCAGGATTTCTTTTATATTGTAAAACTTGTATAATATTGTATATGTCTTCTATATTGAAAAACTATTTATTTTTTTAAGTAGAGCAGACATTTTTTATGTTTCTTGCAGAAAAACAGATTGCTGAAAAAACAAACAGATTGCTGTTCAAATTGCAAACCAAACTTGAGCCACTGTCATTTACTCCATTAAAATGTAAGAAGTTTAATGCACTTTTTTACAAATCAAATGTAAATGAACTTTTCAGTATTGATCTACTATGGACATCATAAATAACTGTTCAGTATTCAATACTTTTGTTGCACTTATCAGACAATTTTATTGTTAACCGTCAAAACTCTTTTATAACAATTTGTTATATTTTATGAAATGTAGACTTTAACAAATTTTGTATATTCAACATCGGAGACATAAGGCTACAAACAGAATTGTTGTTCCAGCATTGTAAAAATTCATTTGTTTTTGGTACAATCTAAAAATGTGTAAGTTTGAGGATGTTTTCGTCATGAGTTTTCTTTTGGGGGGCCACAAAATAATTCACCCTACACAAAGGGGCCTCCTCCTGAAAAAGTTTGAGAACCACTGCATTATACAACAGATTAGTTGTGCAACAGATAGTTGAGCAAAGGTGCAACAGATTATACATATGCAATGTCGTGGATGTGCATTGTATTGTACTCTCTCTCTCTCTCGCTCACTCACTCTCTCACTCACTACACACTCTCTCTCACACACACACACACTCTCACTCTCACACTACACACACACACACACACTCTCCACTCACACACACACACACACACACACACATCACACACACACACACACACCACTCTCTCACTCACTCACACACACACTCACTCTCTCACTCACTCACACACTCACTCTCTCTCTCTCACACACACATCAATCTCTCTACACACACACACACACACTCAATCTCGCTCTCTCTCACACACACACACACACACACACACACACACACACACACTCTCTCTCACTCACACACACACTCTCTCTCTCTCACTCACACACACACAAGGTTCTTTTCCTTCAGATCTTCCAGAAGACTCTTTACGGTTTTCTTTGCTCTCCGTTCTCGGGCCTTTGCATTTTGCTTCTCCCGCTCTGGGCTCTCCACTCTAGCTAAAGCTTCACTGAGTCTGGCCTTTAGACGAGTAGGAGAATTTGGCAATGCATAGGAGTTGTCCTAGTAGAAAGGATGAAGAAAATATTTTCAGTGATGTTTATATCATACCACTCACAGTTGTTTTGGTGCATAGCACTGCATATGTGCAGGCACACATTCTTAAATTCTTACCCGTAATATCACTGCCAGCACCATGAGAATGGAAAAGAGACAAAGGGTGCGTGTGTGTGTGTGTGTGTGTTTGTTTGAGAGTGTCAGTGAAAGAGGGTGTGTATGTGTTCACGTGTGTATTTATTTATAAGATATAAAAAGTGTATATGTGAGTATGTCTGAAAAGAGTTGCAGAAAGCAAGGGAGAGATTTTGATATGACCAGAGCCATGATGCTCACAGCTGTATGGGACATATCAAATAGCCTACAAATACTCACATCATTGGGCTGAGGTTCACTTTCAGGGAAATGCTGAGAAAGGTCCACTGGTAGGCTCTCTTCAGCTTTCCTTTAAGTTTTTGTGTTCCTTGTCACTACAGGCTAAAATATAAGAAACATAATACTTAAAAACAACTTCTTTAAAAACACTTGAAAAGGCTTTAGTATCCCACAGTGTACTGTAATACACAATACATCACTAATTCCTAAACATGCAGAAAGAACTAATGGTAAAAAAACATGTTTATCAAAGTGTGATATTAACTTTTGTTTTACATATGAATCATAGACATCTCTGTTAGCATGTAGAGTAAAAATACACCTACTCTTTGGAGATGACATGGGAAGTTAAAGACAGATGTGGTCGCACCATCTCTAAGCCTGACAATCTGACCCGTCCTGTCAAAATCATCAGGCTTGAAGTGCTCACTACAGAGCTTTGACGACTCAGTCGCAACAAAACCCTCCCTCCCGTCTTATAGCAACTTCCCATTGCCTCCTCAAGCCTGTATCACTGGGAAACCTTCAAAATGTGAAGAAAAAAAACAGCAAGAGACAACGAGAGAGAGTACAAGTTCCTGCAGTAATAACGTTACACGTAAGTAACGTTAGTTACGATGACACAATATTATAAATGGTAAAATAACCAAAATTATTGTTCAATCTTACTTGTGAAAGGTAATCCCACGCGATCTGGTATCAATACTGCGCCGATTGCAACCGTAAGATGCACAAAATACGGACATAGTTGCTCGCTCTCTGTTAACTTCGATTGACTCTGGTGCTAGCGTAGAGTGATGAGACCCACTCAATATGGCGGCGACGCTGGTTACGTTCCAGTACGTCATGGGGCGTCTACGTATATATGTCTATGATCGAAACGAACAGAAAGGGGAGGGTCCGGACGTGACGCATCACCAGCTGCCACCAACCAACTCTAAAATAGGGAGCACTCATCGCTGATTGGTGATCACAAGTGTCAATCACCACCACTTACCTCATTCATACGGTCACATTAGCATGTGTTTTTGACAGTGTTCTTTTTTTAGGATTAACGTTACTGATAAACTACTGCCGTTTGACGTGTTATCTATTTTAATTTTAGATCAATTATGTATGAATTTGTTATGTCTTTATAGGTATTTTCTTTAGTTTTAATAAATTATTTTAAGTTATTTTAGTAACGTTACTTTAACATACTACATGGAAATGAAATAACATACATATAGTTTAGCTTTATTTTTTGTTTTCATTTAAATGTTTAGTTTTGAAATGTTGTATGCATTTGTCATTTGATTTAATTTCTAAATTTTCTTAAATGTGTATATATAGTATTTATAGAGTTTTAACTTATAGTTTGTTACTTTTTCTTATTTGTAAGTAAAAAGCACAAAGCTGTGTGAAACAATGGTTTAGACCATTAATGGTAAATGAAAAATAAATGCATGAAAAAAAAATCGGATTGGCTGTGACATCATTTCCGCTCTTTGGCCAGCTGTTGAAATGCTTCAGTCTGATTGGCTGTCACTGTATTACAACTATCTGGGGTTGGCCCCCGCGTGGTGGTTAAGAGATCTACCACTGAGCCACAGGAGTAGTAATGTTGGACCCAAATGAAACACTTAATGCAGTATTCCAGGAAGTTAAGGTTTAATAAAAAAAAATGGTATTTGCAAGATTAATTCAACAAAAGTTCTTCTCGGACCAAGGCATTAACAACATCAAAAAACAAGAGAGAAAATAAAAACTCCAGGAGGGGAGAAAACAGAGCCAGAGAACAATTTCAATTAAAGAAAGTAACTCGAGATACCTTACTTGGGGTCGCTAGAGAGGCTTTGCAAAACCAGGCAGGAAACACAGAGCAAAGACTCAAAAACCGAGTGAGGAACAAAGGGAAAAATACACCACTTAAATATACAGGGGGAAACAAGGCAAAGGTGAGATAGAAAACACTAACAAGGCCACACGAAGAAGAACTAAGGCAGAGGAGAACACAGGGAACCTCTAGAGGCACGGAGACAAACTACAGGAAGTAGGATGCTGACAAAATGTCACTATAATGTGTTTAAGCTTCAGTTACTATGTGTCAGCAATTATTGACAGTGAATCTGGATGATAAATTGAATAGCTCTAAGTGTAACCTTTCATTAGAGCCCAAAATTATGACTGTACATTAAAGCATTCAAGAATTACAGCATTTTTTGTGTCGTTGGTTACAAAGGGTAATTTGGAGTCTCCAAGTGTCTTTTTTGGGAATGCATTTAATCTAAATGGTCCAAGAACAGAATGCAATTTACTTTGGGTATGCCTTTTTTTAGGCGTTTAGGCTAATTTTACAGGAATAAAAAAGGTTTAAAAAAGCACATTTATTTATTATTTTAATTATTAAAAAAAAAGTTATACTCGGGGGGGGGGGGATTAGTGTTTCCACACCATCTTCAACTTGTAATGTGTAACTTTATGTGCTCTAAATGAAATCGATGTACATGTAACAGTGAAATAGTAAGATTGAGGCCTTGTGTCACATGACCGCTTTGTTCACAGCATGGACCAAACTCTGAGAATAGTCTTCATCTAAAACAAACAATGACACAGTTATACAGCTATTGGGGTAGGCCATCAAAATCAACATTAAAACTAAAACAAATTAATATATTTAGAAGAGAGTATTTCAGTATTAGTTATTTGTTATACTGGTATATATATATCAAATCTGCAAATCTGTCAAAAGTGGATAAAACAAAAAAATCTTAGCACTCGGTAGATATGACAGATGGGATGTATAGACAGGCCTACATTTTAATCTGAAGCGGAAATGTTGAAAGAAACGAGTACGACAAATAAAATGTGAACGTCGTCATCAGCTATCTTGAACAAGAGCTCTAGATGTAGTGGCTTAAGGAAAAAGTAAAACAACGTTTACAAAAATAAGCACAATTGCCCCAGAGCACAATTTTCTGTATTCATATGGACATTTTCTTAGTGTTTTGCGTTCTTCAGTTAAATAGGGTGCGCAAAAAATTTCTTGACATTTTGTGTCTGTAGCCTTTTCAATAGCGTGTACAACCCCAAACTTTACTCAATGTGTAGCTTTCAGAGCAATAGCGAGATATGTTTCATTTTGTACTATGTGTAAAACAGCAAGACTTCCTTTTCGTGTTGACGGTTAGTCTTATGATGGATAATTGTCCTAAAATAAATACAGACTTAGTCAAACGCTCTCAAGTAGAAATTTTCTTAATTTAATTTATTTCTATAAACGCTGAATGCTGACCGCTCTTAGAGAGAAGGCCTCACCTGATTTTACATTTCACTACTGATTATATCCTGTATAATTGAGTATGTGACGAATAAAAGAACCTTGAACCTTGACATGCACAGTCCAGCAAACAAAATTAGAACAGCGTTATCCATAACACTAACCCTAAGTAAAATGACAGTCACAGTAGATCGAGTTTTTCTGTATGCATTATGACCCTTTTCTTATATGATGTATGAAATCATATTCAAATTTTCTTATATTTCTGAGAAACTAGACCACTGGGAATTTACAACTGTGCCCACATAGAACTTATTTGAGGACTGCATAGGGGGAATGCATGGACAATAAGGTGTATTCTATATCTACTCTACATCTATGTGAATGTGAGTACACACTACTACTACTACTAATAATAATAATAATATAAAAAAAACATTTGAAACAAACTCGGCTGATACAACTCTTTAATTTCGAAGTTGAATAGTGAAAAAATCCATATTAGACAAGCCTTTTAAATAAAGAGCATGAAACCACGATACTCGTGCAAAAATAAATAATAAATACATTTGAATGAAATATGATGAATGAATGTAAAATATGTTTTCTTTTTTCGGTTAAGAAGCATCATCTAGACCCCCACATTATTTAGACCCCAAATAAGACCAGTTCCGCTCGGATAAGAACACCTTGGGGGAGGGGGGGGGTGTTTGTTTGAAAAATCATTTATTTTCAAATAAATTTTAAATATTTTTACCACTATTAATTAGCAGTCTTAACAAAAAAAAGCGTATGTTTAATACATATTGTACATAGGTTTTAACACAGTAGGTATTTTCTACCTCAGGACATCTTTTACATTTAGCATGTTCTGTGCTTTTTAAGCGCAAATTAAATATTCTCAGGAGACCCATTGATCCACAGAGGATGTTTCTTGCATGTGGAGCTTCATTCAAGCATAGTTTACAACTCAGCTGGTATTCAAAGAATGCGCCTTATGAGGACATGGGTGTTTTTGGAAAGGCTATTCACATGTCTGTAGCTGACTTAAACATTTTAAATGAACGTTATGTGGAAAAAAGGGTTGGTAACTACAAAAGTCATAAAATCTCTCTTCAAAGACAGGCATACAAAGCGGATACATCACATATTGTCATTTTCTACATATATTTTTCAGTATAGATAACCAATAGTATATTGATAGTATATGATATTTATCACGCTGATAAAGGTCGGTTCAGAAAAGGCTGATAAAATAAACTAAGTACAAGTTTCCTTTAAAATGATAAACTAAGATTTGAACAGGTACTGTTGAATAAAAATCATAATTTAAGTTACATTTTTAAACAGATAATTCAAATATTTAATTTAAAACCTTTAAGATTTCGTCTCAACAATCTTTTAATTTTGAAAGATCTTGTTTACACTCTTAAGATTATTCTTTTATAATATTAATGCCTTTATAAGATGAAGACGCTCACTCTGAAAAGGGGTAGCAGACTACCTTGACACATGAGCTGTTATGGACCGCAGAGACTCCTCCC
This sequence comes from Ptychobarbus kaznakovi, assembly GCA_027422405.1. Taxonomy (NCBI): domain Eukaryota; kingdom Metazoa; phylum Chordata; class Actinopteri; order Cypriniformes; family Cyprinidae; genus Ptychobarbus; species Ptychobarbus kaznakovi. Next base: position 1,770,160 of record CM049804.1, read on the forward strand.
TGTCTCAGAGTGGGCCTTGAAGCATTCAATCCATTTTATTACAATGTTTAGCCCTGGGAAGGCTCTGTGAGTTTTGTTTGTATTTCAACTTAAACATTTTTGTTATCTATTTTATTGGAAACATTTAATTCGTGGAATGGACGTCAAGTCACCTTTATTTATATAGCGCTTTTAATAATACAAATTGTAACAAAGCAACTGCACAATATCAAAATAGGAAAATAGTGTGTCAATAATGCAAAAAGACAAGATGTAATACTCAATTTTCAGTTCAATGTTCATTATTGAATTTTGTGATGGCATCATCCATCTAAGTTCAGTTTAAATAGTATCTGTGAAATCAAGTCGATGATTTCGCTGGAAATCAAGTTTCCCCACTAAGCAAGCCAGAGGCGACAGCGGCAAGGAACCAAAACTCCCTCGGTGAAAGAATGGAGAAGAAAACTTGCGAGAAACCAGGCTCAGTCGGGGGGCCAGTTCCCCCCTGGCCAGATGAACCAGCAGTTTGTTCCACCTACAGCAAAGTCAGATTGTAAGGGCTCAACTGGTTCCAGTGGTCTTTTCCCGATGGCTGTCTAGGTGATGGGGTCCTCACTGGGGATCTTTCTCTGTGGCTCATCTAGGTGTCCTAGACTCCGCTGACGTTCAGGGCTGTAGAAGTTGTCTCTAGGTGCTGATCCATCATCTGATCTGGATATAGACTGGATCTGGTGACTGTAGTGACCATCTGGGCTGGATAAGGACCAGATCGGGTGGCTACGGTGACCTCGGAATAAGAAAGAAACAGACTAATATTAGCGTAGATGTCAATTTTCTTACGATGTAACAAGTACATTGTGTTTTATGGGAAGTGTTCCCGGTTCCGTTTGACCTAATTAATGCAGCCTAACAATCCTTTAACGGATTTGAATATTAGAAGTGCATTAGTGTGCTATGTGTACATCAGGTTGAAGAGATGGGTCTTTAATCTAGATTTAAACTGACAGAGTGTGTCTGCCTCCCGAACAGTGTTGGGTAGATTGTTCCAGAGTTTGGGCGCTAAATAGAAAAAGGATCTGCCGCCCGCAGTTGATTTTGATATTCTAGATATTATCAAATGGCCAGAGTTTTGAGAACGCAGTGGACGTGGAGGACTATAATGGGATAAGAGCTCGCTCAAGTACTGAGGAGCTAAACCATTCAGGGCTTTATAAGTAATTAACAAGATTTTAAAATGTATACGATGTTTAATAGGGAGCCAGTGGAGTGTTGACAGAGCCGGGCTAATGTGCTCATACTTCCTGGTTCTAGTAAGAACTCTAGCTGCTGCATTTTGAACCATCTGTAGTTTGTTTATTAAGCGTGAAGAACATACACCCAATAAAGCATTACAATAACCTAACCTTGCGGTCATAAACGCATGAATTAACATTTCTGCATTTGACATTGAGAGCACAGGTCTCAGTTTAGATATATTTTTAAGATGAAAAAATTCAGTTTTACAAATGCTAGAAACGTGGCTGTCAAAGGAGAGATTGCTATCAAATAGAACACCTATAGGTTCCTGGCTGATGACGAAGAATCGACAGAGCAACCATCAAGTTTTAGACAGTGTTCTAGGTTATTACTTGTGGGGGTTTTAAGTCCGATAATTAACACCTCTGTTTTTTCAGAGTTTAGCAGTAAGAAATTACTTGTCATCCACTTTTTTATATCAACTAGGCATTCCATAAGATTCTCAATTTGGTGTGTTTCACCGGGCCGCAAAGAAATATAGAGCTGAGTAACATCAGCATAACAGTGAAATCAAACCCCTTTATTTCCTGATGATATTTCCCAAGGGTAACATGTAAAGCGTGAAAAGTAATGGCCCTAGTACTGAGCCTTGAGGTACTCCATACTGCACTTGTGATCGATATGATACCTCTTCATTCACTGCTACGAATTGATGGCGGTCAGATAAGTATGATTTGAACCATACTAGTGCACTTCCACTAATACCAACAAAGTTTTCTAGTCTATTCAAAAGAATGTTATGATCGATAGTGACGACCGCAGCGCTAAGATCCAGTAGCACTAATAGAGAGATACAACCATGATCGGATGATAAGAGCAGGTCATTTGTCACTCTAATGAGAGCAGTCTCAGTACTATGAGATGGTCTAAATCCTGACTGGAAGTCCTCACAGATATCATTTTTCTCTAAGAAGGAATATAATTGTGAGGATACTACCTTTTCTAGTATCTTTGACAGAAAAGGGGAATTTGAGATCGGTCTATAGATAACTAGATATTTGGGGTCAAGTTGTGTTTTTTTAATGAGAGGTTTAATAACTGCAAATTTATAGGTTTTGGGGACATATCCTAGTTACAATGACAAATTAATAATAGCCTAAAGAGGATCTATGACTTCTGGAAGCAACTCTTTTTGTAGTTTAGATGGAATAGGGTCAAACATACATGTTGTTGGTTTAGCTGATTTAACAAGTTTATACAATTATTCCTCTCCTATGGTAGAGAATGAGTGGAATTCTTCCTCAGGGATCTATTGACCGTTGGACCGTGGAGTACCGTGCAGACATTTGTTCCACATTCCTGTAGAGGATGACAGGCTAAACTTGAACTGAGAACTATACTGAGGGGGAGAGGGGGGGAGAGGGAGGGGAGAGATTAAATCCCCCCCCCCCCAGGTGTGCATAAAATCTACAAAAACATTACTTGACAGCTCATTTATGGTTTTGTCACCGGACGGACACGTTCAAACAACATATCTCATCCCCAGATGACATCGGAGTTTCACGCTTGCCCGATTGCAACATCTGAGTCCTATTTACATTTACATTTATTCATTTAGCAGACGCTTTTATCCAAAGCGACTTACATATACCTTCAGGCTATACATTTTTTGTCAGTACATGTGTTCCCTGGGAATCGAACCCACAACATTTGCGCTGCTAACGCAATGCTCTAACCACTGAGCCACAGGAACACTTTAACAGGATAATTAACGGGTCACGGGGTCAACACGATGTGGGTGGTCGCAATGTGGGTGGTCGCGATGTGGGTGGGCCGCTGGGGGAAGGGAAAGGTCACAAAGGTCAAAGCCATAAATAATTTTTGTCATAAGCACCCCGTTATTAATTACTGACTATGTACTTAAATAAAAAAAATAAGTACAATGCACTAACTGTGTTTATATTGTATTGCAAAACACCTTTGCTGCTATTGAGGTGGGATATGGGTAAGGTTAGGGACAGGTTTGGTGATATGGGTAGTTTTAAGGGAAGGTTAAGGTGTAAGGGATAGGTCAAGGGTTTTAATTATAAATGTAATTACAGAAAATAATTACAGATGTAATTACATGCTGGTATTTTAAAAATATAAATGTAATGTAAAAACATGTATGTACACAATAAGTGCATGCGTATTAAATTATTAATTTAAATGTAAGTACATAGTTGTTAAGGCCACGTAATAAAAAGGGGGACCAAAAATTGTTTTAAAGGAGAAGTGTGGTCATACCAAATATTGATTTGATGTAGCCTATGTAATAGAAGTTAAGTGATAAAATGCATTTATGACATTATTTTTGAAAATATCCTTACTTTATAGCATTTCAAATGTCAGATTTCTCCAAGTGTCTTGGATATGCTGCCACAGTTCTTCTATGCATTTAGTCTGTCTCAGTTGCTTCTGTCTCCATGTAATCCCAGATTGACTCAGTGACTTGATGATGTGTGTCATACCATCTGTTGCAGGACTCAAACAAACATCTCACTGCATTATTACAGTCTTTTCCAAAGGAATGTTCAGAAATATACAACTATGGCATAAACTATATGATTATTAGGATAGTTATAAACTGCAATATCACCTATTACTTTTCACTTCATCACTTGTGGAGGGAAAAAATATATATTATGAAGTGCTAAATTAAGTACACAACCGCTGCGTCCAGCCCACACAAACCATGATGGTGATCCTCACCAGTCCCAATGTCTTCCCGTGACCATCATCATCTTCAGTGTTTTCTTTCATGTAAATCTGCTTTCTACTCACATGCAGTTTATGGTCTGATTTGTCTGCAGGTTTCACCAGACCTGAGCCTTATACACAAGTCTAATCACTCTCTATGCTGTTCCTAAGTGACAAAGGGAGAAAAAGAAGAGGAAGAAGAAACAACAACAACTTATTTGTGTTCACTCAACACATTCATGACCTGATTCATGATGGATTATGTGCTCTTAACTTACTCTGATCTGATATCATGAAACACTTCTGTGTAGCTGCAAGGTGCATGGGGAAAAGTTGCCTCTGATTTTCCAGGGTTTTTCATTCTTATATACTTTGAGCTGGACAATACATACACCGAACAAACATGACTATTGATCTTAGGATTGACAAGCAATCTGCAATAAATGAATGATAATAATAAATAATGTGAATAGATAATGAGTAATAGTTTCATAATATAAATAAGTAGTAGTAGTAGTAGTAGAATACATAATGAGTAATAGATTCAGTAATAAGAACACTGATTTAATTTCTAAACACAGTCCAACCCAGGCTACTTTTAACAATTAATACTAAATTTAGACAAATTATGTTGACATTTTCGGGTTGTCAAATGTGTTTGGATCATAGATAATGTAATGGAATTATGAAATATGGACCAAATCTAAAAGTAATTTTGTCCAAACTAAGCATCCATTGTGTGATTATTTTGCAATCTATTATTAGACTTTTCTAAATATGATCTAAGCTGGAGTTTGACGCTCAAACACTCAAGTGCAGCACTGCCATTGTAGTCATTTTGTCCAAAAAAGTCACGTCTTTAAAATCAACCTGATTAATTTATGACGACTGGCCAGCAGATGGAGACAGTGACATGTCAATGATGTCCTGATAGTAGAGAACGGCAGAAGAGTTGACTCAGTGTCTTGGCTGTTGACTCATGGGGTTTGACAGCACTCATTTTAAATAAATGCTCGGTGTACAGTAAATATATGGAACAAATGTTATTTTGATGCTCTCCACAACAATATTATTTAGACACAGGACCTTATAATAGTGTGAATCTTAAAGGTGAATTTTGATCACAACTGAATAACAATGGACCCCTTCCCATATGGGGGTTTTAGAAGTCATCGTAGATGCATCAATCTTCTATAGTGGTAGATGGCTACAGCAAATATGATTTAGCTTATAAGTACAATTTGTGTCATTTAAAGCCAAGGTAAGCTAACACAAAGTATAGTGTACAGAACTTTATAGAAATGTTGGCCTATTTTTTAAGTGTGTGCTGTTTTTTTTCAGTTGTCTTTTCATTTTTTTCTTTTTCACGCTATATGTACAGTACCAAACACGAATGAATGAATGAATGAATGAATGAATGAATGAATGAATGAATGAATGAATGAATGAATGAAAGAATCTGGCTGCAAGAATAACATTTCTCAATTTAAATTTAAAATAGCTGTAGGCTACAATAAAACTGATATAAATATATTTTATTTTAATGCAGCAAAATTGGATGCTTTTAAATCTCTACCTCCTGAAACTTTGAGACCTTTAAAATTATTTTGTTCTCAAATCAGTGTTTTGCTGTGAAATTTGAGAAATTTCTCTGGCTCGCCACTGGGTTTGCTATTGATCTCAAGGTGAAGACATCAAGGCTGCATTTACACTGCAGGTCTTGATAACCAATTCCGATTTTGTGACTATATCCGATTTTTTGGACGACGTGCTTATCTTTCTTTTAAAAGTTACCCTATCCGATGTGTGCATTTTACACTGCACTGGTGAAACAAGCCAAAAATAGCATAGATGACATCACAAATCAATTTGAATAGTAGGCTACATTGAGTTTAATTTTATTGACATGGAATTCATATAGAAACGTTTTTAATGCAATAGTTACATATATACATCAATATAATTATACAGCCTAGTACAAATTCTTCAGGACAGTGATGTACAAAGCTCCGCTGAAAGCTTGCCTACTCAGGTGGTAGATCTTAAGCATGTCCCAACGTCTGTGTTTTTATAGTAATTAAAACAAAATTGTTCATCAGTGATTGTATATCAAAGGCAGGGACATGTTTGTGTGCATTTTATTTTGTGGTTTCAACTTAACGAACAGGACTTAAGCGCTCGTCTGTGCACGAGCCGTCGTCAACAACAGCAGGAACAAGCACTCAGCCTGATTTCAAAAGCAACACATTTCAGCATCAGATCGCTTTTTATTTAACGCAAACAAACGAACGAAATTAATACTCTGTTACTCAACTAGAAATGTTTAATTTGTTACAGGAGGTATGCCTGTACCGCGAAATGTAAAAAAAAAAACTTTTCAATGACGTAGGCCTATAGGCTATGAGTCGCATTTACCGGGGGATATCCGATCTGACCGATCTATACGCAGGCGCAAACGCACGTATCTGATTCATATCTGATTTATTTCCACATATGAATGAGGCCTGAAACCGATCGGAGAATATCGGAATCCATGTGCTTTTTTACTGTTTACACGGCCGTGGGCCATATCAGATAGGCTATGTGCCACATGGGAGGAAAAAAATCGGAATTGGGTCACTTGAACCATGCAGTGTAAATGCGGCCTAACAGTGTCTAATGTGTATTTTCAAATGATCTTGGTTCAGTTCTTTGGCAGATGGCAGATGGCTTGAGTTAATGACAGGGAGGCCATAGCGCAGTGCTTCCCAAACTGTGGGCCGCGGCCCCCCGGTGGGCCGTAGCGGTATTGCAGGGGGGCCGTAGCTATGCTAAATCTAAATATTTAAATAATTAAAATATTCGAATTGTTCTAAAATGTGATCCCCCCCTCCTTATTACACAAATGAAATGTAGATGTTTTTAGGTTTATTTTTTTTTAAACATAGTTAGGTGTTTCATTGCAATAGATTTGGGAACTATGTACAGTAGCTTCTGTTTAGGGATGCACCAAAATTAAAATTCTTGGCCGAAGCCGAACAAAATGAAACACTGGGCTGAATATCGAACACGGTTTTTCCGCATTTTTTCTCCCCCATGTAGGCCTTTTTTGCATTTTTTTTCACAATTGCATAAATTAAATCTGCTTTTTACTGTTTTGTCCTGCTTTACAAAAATAATAATAATAATTTAATTTACTTAACACAGAACATTTGTATATATCCTATCAGACATTATACTAACAAAGCACAATGTAACTTCAAATTAATAATTTAGTAAAATAATTTTTGTTGGCCATTTTTGAGACCCCCTTCCTGAATCAGGCATGTATTTTTTCTGTACAAATAAATGCAGCCTTGCTGAGCAGAAGAGACTTCTTTTAAAACATTAGAAAATATTACAGATCCCAATTTGAACACTTGGTGAATGTTATAGTAAATGTATTAATACAGCTGTGGTAGGGTAATTATTATTATTGTCTTATTTTTATTTAATTTTACAGAACAATTGTAAAATTACAATACTAACATTTATGAATGTTGATGGAGCTTTTATTTTGTCGGAAACACGCAGGAATACCTCAGTGCTTCTTTTTGTTGACAACAGCATGCAGATATTTCTCATTACGAATTCGGGAAGGTGTTTATCACACATACCACATTGTCACACTGCTTTAAAAAAATGAGCAAATGATGAGTAACAGTGTTTCAGTGCTTTGGACTTTGAACCCTGGCGCCGCGAGCTCGAGCAGCGCTGTTTGAATACATGCAATTTGTGCGTGTTTTAGAAAACATAACATTCTGTAGTTTATTTACTAATCGTTTGAGGCCATTTCGCGATTTCAATCATCACAGTAACCAGCAACAACCACCCCTTCCTCTTCTCATCGGAGACATGAGAAGCAGCGCTAAGCAGTCTCTCGCTGTTGGTGTTTTGTGCTTGTAATGATGTCTGCGTCTCTCTCTCTCTCTGACAGTTTTAAATGCTTCCACACTGCAGACGTATTTGCTGCATTAGTGCGCGCCTCTATTTGAGCGCGTAACGTCATTGTTCAGTACAAATTATTCGGTCTTTTCGCTTATTCGGCCGAACACCAAAATAGTTTTTTTTTACTATTTTCGGCAGAACATTCGGTGCATCCCTACTTCTGTTACACACTTTGATGCAATATAATTGTAAATAGTATCCAGAAAGTGTAGTGTTATGGATTTAAATATATTTGTAAAGAATGTTTACATCATCTTACTTTCACCAGCATATACAAATATTATATTGTTATGGTAGTTCTCATAGTTCACATGAAATTCTTACAAACTGGTTAATAAATGTTGATAATTTTGTGCAGAAACAATCTGCTTTATTAAATATATAGAATATGTAAATATATCTTTATACCATTAATCTATATATTTTTAACAAAGAGGTTGGGGGGGGGGTCGTGGAGCTTTTGCAATGTTTTTGGGGGGCCTTACCCCTCTGAAGTTTGGGAAGCTCTGCCATATCGGGTTCAGATGTGACAGAAACGACTTTAGCAGGCAGGAGCCTCTAGAGCTGATGTGTCAGGGCTATACACTTTGAAACCCTTACATGTAAATATGCATTTTTGAAATGATTTTTCATATTACTGCTAATTTTAATAATTGAATAATTAATATTTTTTTAACTCTGCATTTTGAATTTAAATATTATACTTAATACACAAGGCTTATTACGTGATTATTAGACTATGTTGTTTTAAATATTCCTCGGAGGACTGTAATACTACTAGTTTTGCTATAGGTGGCGCCACAAGGCATAACTTGTTAGTGAGGAGAATAGCAGTCACCTCCCATCGGCTCTCTCGGTGCTTTTAACTGAGCAGGTGTGATGTTGAGCAGAAGAGCTCTGTGTAGTTACAGTGAATCAGAGCAGGAGCGCGTCATGGGACGCCAGTGCGCCAAAGAACAGACGCTGGATCGGTGCGCCTAACTTTACGGACACTTTTTACGCAATCTCTCGTGCGTTCAGACTCTCAGATCGGAACTGCCTGATTTCTCTGACTTTTCTAAGTATTCTTTCTGGACGGTTTTTTGAACAGTAGACATGAATACTACATTTAACCTAACGGACAGTGGAATCTTCTCTAACCGGACTGAGGATATCCTCCTGTGCTGTAACGTATCGTCGGTGGTGACGGATAACGGCTTCACGGCGGCCGCTCCGGATGAGAGGAGCCTCTTCATCATGAGAATAGTTCAGATAGCGGTGATGTGCGTCCTCTCCCTCACCGTAATCTTCGGGATCTTTTTCCTGGGCTGTAACTTGCTGATCAAGTCGGAAGGGATGATAAACTTTTTGGTAACGGACCGGAGACCCTCCAAAGAGGTAGAGGCGGTCATCGTGGGTGCGTACTAGAGACATGATGAGGATAATGCACTGCCATGACATGAAGTTTGTGTACCACCTGATGAACATGTATTTCGATGGCCTCTTTGCAAACAGGACAGTGTTATTTGGCTCGCAAAAAAACTGTTATTTGGAAATCAACTGAATCAACTAACGCACTCTCTCCATTTTGCGCACACGCCTTTCTGCTCTTACAATCAACACACTATGACACGAACTACGCAGATTTTGAATCAGATACAGGCATGGAGTCTTACATTTGTCAGTGAAAATATTTATATGTGCAAACACAGGGGTTCTGTTGCACATATTGACTGTTTTGTAATGGTTATGGTTCTCCTATCTGTAAAGCATTGTAAGCACTGCACGGACTAATTATTTATTTTTTAGCAATATCAAAGCACCATATTTAATACAATAAATTCATATTTCGAATTAAATGTGTTTTTTCTGTCTTATTTGTGTTTATTTTTAGCCTATATGTGCTTATTTTCACAGGCATTCTGTGGAGATGTATTTACACTGTAAGATAAAATGTGCTTCATGTGGTAACAGCAATTTTCTAAGCCAAACATATTATTTAAAAAAGACAATGTACTGGACAATGAATGTCATTTTAAGGGTCAGAACAAGTGTCTCCTTAAGGTATAAAAACAACACATATACACCTTAATTTAAAAAAGTATCATTAAAAGAGTTTGCTAATGTGTTCAAATACATTTTAGGTTTTATTCTGACATCCGGACTGATGCATGTTGATGTAAATTTCAAGTCTCTCTTATTCTATACTGCTGCCGCAAAGGGAACTTTCTATTAAAGCCAATAAAATATTGTCTAGTTTTTTGTCAGTATAATCTCTTTCTTTTCGCCTGCACCCATGATTTCAAAGATCAGATTGATTGTCTCTATTATTTAACTAACTGCATGTTGACTGATATAGCAGGATGTGGTGTTGAACAATAAGCAGAACGCATTTTCCTTGAACATCTTTTTGTGCCTGTCCTTTTCAGGCTTCCTGCCCTCCATGTAGACACAGTAAGATATTTGTGGACATTTAAAATAACACTCTATAAGACAATGATATACACAAAACACTGACAGACCTTTTTCAGACCAGATAAATCTAAGGCAATCTAAGGGTTTTACAAAGAGGATGATAATCCTTTGCCGTTTTTAATGATCCACAACTTAAATTACAGCATATAAATAATTTAGGTGATCATTTAGTTCAGGTTTGTGGATTGCTTGTTTGAATGCAGAATTAAACAATGCAATAGTATTTTTTTAAGCAGGTAAAATGGGCTTTCTGTTGCTCAGGTTTGAATAATTAAATGGAATTCATCAGTGGTTTGAGTTCAAAGGTAAACTAATTAAATTCAGTTAGATGTTACCTAATCAGACAGCAACACAGCCCATCCTGTTTCAGCGTGGCTATCAATAATCACGACGTTTCTATCTTAATGTGTAAGCACAGACCTGTAATTTTTCATAATGTTGATATCACCAAGATTAGACTAAATTAGCCTGCACGAATGGGTAAATCTCTTATAAATGTGTTTACCAGGGCAGGCGGAGGGCTGTTGATGAAAAAGGCCTGCCACTTTTAAGACACATCTATTTATAAGAGAGTCTGTGAGAGCTGAGAGCTTGTTAACTTCACAATGAATAATTTTGCAGCAGCCGCATCAGTACTGAGCCAGATACTATGCAGTGAATTCAACTTTATAACAGAGAGAACCAGCCTGTTGATTTGATTTGCCCGTGAGAGATACGATTTACTGTAATTTGAGTGTCAAATATTGGAGAAGAGAGCCATGTAAAAAAAAAGGGGGGGGGATGCCACAATACTAATTGGCTGACTCATAACATTTGCATTTGGTTTGCATGCAGCATTTTTTTATTTGTTGAGTGCATTTGCGAAGTACTTCCAGGGCACGTAATGTGCACCTCATATTGAAGTTGTGGATTTAGAGCATGTTCATTTTACACAGAAGGCCAGTTGCATTATTATAAGGATTTGATTTTTGTCCTTGAACATTTACTGTATTTGGGGTTTATTGCCATCTGGTTTTGAAGAGAAGTATGCCCTAAAGCTATCCATGTAAAAAAAAAAGTGTAATTGTACTGAATGTGCACTTGTAGCATACGGGTAAAAATTATATTTTTTATTATAATAATAATAAAAAAATTGCAGATAATATGATATTAATGAAATAACAGTCCACTTAAGTGTTACTTAAAAAGAGCACACTTTCGCGATGTTCACTTATTACACTTGTACAATGTGCACTTAATAATGTCAAATTAAACAGTTGTCATAAAAGTGCATTTTAAATTATTGTTTACAGTGCCATGAAAAGGTTTTTGCCCCCTTCCTTACATTTACATTTACTTTTACATTTATGCATTTAGCAGACGCCTTTATCCAAAGCGACTTACAGTGCATTCAGGCTATACATTTTTTGTCAGTATGTTCCCTTCCTGTTTTTTTATTTTTATTTGTCACACTTAAAAGATTCAGATCATCAAACTAATTTTAATATTACACAAAGATAACCCGAGTAAATTCAAAATACTGTTTTGAAATTATTTCATTTAAGGGAAAAAAGCTGTCCAAACCTGCCTGGCCCTACGTGAAAAAATAATTGCCCCCTAAATCTAATAACTGGTTGTGCCACGGCAGAAACAACTGCAATCAAGTGTTTGCGATAACTGGTAATGAGTCTTTCACATCGCTGTGGAGGAATTTTGGCCCACTCTTCTTTGCAGAATTGTTTTAATTCAGCCACATTGGAGGGTTTTCGAGCATGAATTGACTTTTTAAGGTCATGCCACAGAATCTCAATCGGATTTATGTCCGTAATTTTGACTTGGCCACTCCTAAACCTTAATTTATTTATTTTTTTAGCCATTCAGAGGTGGACTTGCTGGTGAGTTTCGGATCATTGTCCTGCTGCATAACCCAAGTGCGCTTGAGCTTGAGGTCACAAACTGATGGCCGGACATTCTCCTTCAGGATTTTCTGATAGAGTGCAGAATTTATGGCTCCATCAATTGTGGCAACTCGTCCAGGTTCTGAAGCTGCAAAGCATCCCCAGTCCATCACACTACCACCACCATGTTTGACTGTTGGTATGATGTTCTTTTTATGAAATGCTGTGTTGGTTTTACGCCAGATGTAATGGGACACACACCTTCCAAAAAGTTCAACTTTTGTCTCATCAGTCCACAGAATATTTGCCCAAAAGTCTTGGGGATAATCAAGATATTTTTTGGCAAATATGAGACGAGCCTTTGTGTTCTTTTTGGTCAGCAGTGGCTTTTGCCTTGGAACTCTCCCATGGATGTTTTGGCCAGTCTCTTTCTTATTGTTGAATCATGAACACTGACCTTAATTGAGGCAAGTGAGGCCTGCAGTTCTTTAGATGTTTTTCTGTGTTCTTTTATGACCTCCTGGATGAGTCGTCATTGCGCTCTTGGAGTAATTTTGGTAGGCCGGCCATTCCTGGGAAGGTTCACCACTGTTACAAGTTTTCTCCATTTGTGGATGTGCGCTCTGACCATGGAGTCCCAAAGCCTTAGAAATGGCTTTATAACCCTTTCAGGCCAGGTAGGTTTGGACAGCTTTTTTCCCTTAATAAATGAAATCATCATTTAAATACTGAATTTTGTATTTACTCAGGTTATCTTTGTGTAATATTAAAATTTGTTTGATGATCTGAATCATTTAAGTGTGACAAATATGCAAAAACAAAACAAAAAACAGAAGGGGGCAAAAACCTTTTCACGGCATTGTATATTTAAATACATAACAAATGTTTTAATATATAACATTATTGTATATTTTTGTTCAAAATGAATGCTTGTCAGTACATTTGGCAGTACACGTTAACAAAATTTCAAAGACAACAAAAGTAATTATAAAATTACATAAAGATGTACTTAAGTCCTATAAGTGTGTCAAGAAGCACTAAGTTCAACTAATTCAATATCAAATTTTAATATGGAATTCAAATAAATTAAAATAGCATGCAATTGAGTGTCCAAAAACATAACCTTTCAGTTTGCACTTTAGTTTTTAAAATATCTTATTTCTCTAATAAATAATAAATAGTTTTTAAAAGTATGCTAAAATGTACTTTTTCCATAAGGGTAGACATGTAAAATTTATCTTGAAAATAAGTTACTTTGGAGTTTTAATATTCGGTATGGAAGGAAGTGCATTGGCCTTAAAGTGGAAGTGAATCAGTCAGTTAAGTTTACATTATTTATTAAAGTGATTTCCACTTTGATTAAATATATATATATATAAGAAACATGATTAATGTAACCATTTTAAAGAAAAAAGGTTGTTTTGTTATAGCTTTTGGAGCAGTACCACAGCGTGTGACATCACGGGGTCCGATGACCAGTGTAGTAATTTCTTTACATTTCTTTATAAAGCATTTCTTTACATTTTGAACACACAAATATTATTTTAACACACAAATAATTTGGTTTTCACCATCATTTGGATGAATATTCAACATCAAACTGTCTATGTGCAAAGTTTTGATCGTGATTGTTTTCATAATGCGAGGCGCAACTTGATGTAAACAAACAACGCTTAATACAGTATCATTCATGTCACATTTTATTGTTATTCTGACCATTCAGACATATGCATTACATTGACTGGTTCACCAGTTGTATGTATCATATTTTTTTGTTCACCTGCGAATACAATTAACTTTCCTGCTGTTAACAGGAGTGTTTAACTAATCACCTATCTGAACGATCGGGCCTGTGCTGCTTCCTCAAATTGTATCATTCTCACGTGTTTTAAGCCTTTTCAGTTTAAAATTAAAGTGTTTTAAGCCATTCACGCATGAGACAGCACGAAATAGATTTCAATGTGGTACTCATGCGTTGTGATAGATAATTTCTGTTCGTGCCGGTGGCGCCGCACGCACACAAAAAGCCACAGCTCGGCTCGGACAGCATGTGAGTACCAAATTGAGCTTTCTTTCGTGCCTTCATCAGCAAATGCACACAACAGCACATCGGAATGACAGTCTTAAGGAGTATCCACGTAAACGAGTATTGTTTCCGATCCGCACTTCACCCCAAACCAGCAGGTTCACGACTTCTCCAACCCCTAATACTGCTCGGTCCCATCGCTGTATCGACTCAAATGCATAGACAATTGCACTTATTATGGACTCAACAGTGCTTTCAAGGTCATCTTCCTCCATTTAAATACAAGCGTGTGTTCAAAATGTAAAGAAATGCTTATATTACTACATTGGCCATCGGAGCGAACCAACCCCATGACGTCACACGCTGTGGAACTGCAAGATGGCGGCCCCCTTGCTCCAAAAGCTATAACAAAACAACCTTTTTTTCTTTAAAATGGTTACATTAATCATGTTTGTTATATATTTTATTATTAAAATGGAAATTATTTTCCTAAATAAAGTAAACTTGACTGACTGCTTCATTTCCACTTAAAAATAGACAAGATATTGTCTTCCTCGTGTCATGTCCGCTCCTGTCATGAGTCTGATGTCAGGGTGGCAATTGAAAGGCATGCTGACATGAGGGGAGGTGATCATTTCATGATTATTCTGCATGACTACATCTAACAACATCTCCCAAAATATACAGTGAATCATTGTATGTTGTGTTTAAATTTTTTATCTAGACATTGATGGTGCATGGTGCAGAAATAGACTGGAACATGTAGACCTCAGAGACAAGTGTCTGATAAAAAAACAGGGGTGCACAGTAAGTCTCCTTTTTTCCAGAGGTGAGTGATGATTACATGACGGAGCCCTGGGCTCCAGCTCATCCATCAGCTGATTGGCAGAAACGCTCAGAAGCTCAGCGGGGCTCATCAATGTCCATGATGTTGATTGACAGCTCTAGACGTCACTGTGACAGAGCCATCATTCCTGGTCCCGTGTTCTTCATGTACCTTTGAGAAAGATATTTGTCACAAAGAAAACTGTAAGTTTGTTGGAAAGAATTGGATTTCATGGGTTTTAGGAATTTTTACTGGAGAAGATATAAAAAATTATGATCTCCAACTGCAGTGGGTTTTAAAGGAATAGTTCACCTAAAATGAAAATTTGCTGTTAATTTTCTCACCCTCAGGCCATCCAAGATGTAGGGGTCTTTTTTCTTCTTACATAGAACAATAACGAAGATTTAAATCATGAAACATGGTACTTCGTGATTCATAAAATGCAGGTCAACAGCTACAGTCACTTTGAGAGTCAAAAAAACCTCAGACAACACAAAATGAATACATGTGGCTCTTGACGATGCATTGAGGTAATTGATTATTCAACTGGTTCGAATAATTGATTCACTGATGCATCATAGGATCATATTGTAGACTGGTATCTTGGCTCGTTTTGAGTTGGAGTGACTGTTTCACTTCATAAGACCTTAACATATGTGGTATCATCATACCACAGGTATCAATTTTGCATTGCTTGATATGCTTTTTTGACTGTTAAAGTAAGGGTAGCTGTTAACTTGCAGTTTTATGAATCACCAAAAACTGTTATTTAAGCAAAAAATCTACTGAAGTAAACTAATAGCTAATATTTATTTTTTTGGGGGGGTGAACTATACTTTAACTGGTTTCAAAACTACCGAAAAAACTGTTTGTGAAAATATGCATAATAACAAGTAACAAACATTAAACCATACCCAAACACTAAATCTATAATAAGTCCATGATGTTAATAATAAATATTATTACACTATTAAAAACAAAGGTTCCAAATGGGAGGTTTTGCAGTGAGCAGTAATGGCACCCTTTTTTATAATCAAAATAACCTTTTTTTCCACTATTAAGGACTTTTGTGCAATGGAAAGGACATTACATTTCTTCATGGAACCACTTATGTCAAAAATATCCTTTTTTTAAGAGACGTTTTTGTGTAATTACACTGTATTAAGGACACATTAAACTAAAGTGTGACATTAAACATTTAAATGCATTTGGTTTATTATTGGTTTCTAACTATCACATGTTTTCATGCTGTCTTTATGTTGTCAGCAGCCAGTAGTTCACAGACTGCACAACAACACGTTTATCCTATTGGTACAAGTGAATCTGTATTTAACATTGTCTGAGTTTGTTCTTCTTTTGACTTTACATATTCATCTTGCAGTATCTTTGCTGGCATCTGCCTGATGTAATGCAACTTGTATGACAAATGAATCTGAGGCAAAATGGCATAAAGTTTGACGGGATATTATATTTCTTTGGACAATTTTTCCTCAAATCTGCTTGCCATTTCCATTTTTTCCTGAACTTTCTTTTAATGGACAGCATTCTCTAAGATAAATGTGAAAAATATATGTGAAAAGACATCAGTAAAACAACAACAACATTTGTCTCTGTTGTTCCTGAGCGGCAGCATTCGCATTGCTGCTATGAGCAATTTGTCTGAATTCACCCATGATGTTTGATGTTCACCCATTTCACAGAATGATATCACTTGAGCCGATGTTCTTTTGATTAATTGCGCAGAAGCAACTGGCAGGGTAATATTGATCATAAAATCTATTTGGACATAGAATCAAGCTCAGCCCCACTGATCTTACACAGTGCAGCATCTAAACTGACTGGGATTATAAATTGGGCCTAACTTTGCTCCTGGTTCCTCCAAAATTTTCTCCATGGTTTCTAGCAGATACTTGGAATGCCTTTTGAGTTAAAAGGGACAAATGCTGCAAATTGTTTACACAAGAGTTAAACATATTTAAAATGTTTAGTCTGTTTACTCGCGTATGCTGGAATTTTGTTTATCACTTGTACTTGATTGTTTACTTTAGGGGTTGCAGTATTACACTGTGTGCAAACCAGGGACAATTTGTCTGTTCATACTAAAACAAAACCGCTGTACTCAGCTACATAATCACAGCTACTGGGATGTTTAAAAGACAGCTATGTGATGCAGGATTTCACTGTGTTTAGAGATACCAAGCTATTGTCAAAAACTCAGAACAGAAGCATTGGAAGGGTCAGATATGCCATCAAAGTGCCTAAACTCAACAAAATAAAAATACTTGTTGGAGGACCAGGATGGATTCAAATATCAGTGAAAAAAATTAACTGTATAAATGAAAAGTTGAATTGTGAAATTCACTTTAAAAATAATCTGTTGATTTGCTGTAGTAAAAAAATTACAACACTAGATAAAAAAAAATACAATCTGATAACAGAACAACTGGCCACAAATTGCATTTACCAAATTGTTGACTGAGTGAAAAGATGAATTTGAACAAAATTAATATGGACTGAAATCCAGGCAAGTATAAGTATACATTATAAGTATTTTCTAAGGTTACTGTTGCTCACATTTATGGCCATTTGTGGTTACTTGCTGCTGTGGTGATTTCACGACAGCGGACCCATTAGTACAGCTCATGTTTCATATTTGTAAAGTTGCGAATCATTGATTTTTTTTTTAAATACTCGAAAAGTTAAACACAAATTATACATGCAGAGTGAAATGTCCAAAAAATTAATTCTAGTAAACAAAGTATGCTGGGTTAAAGGCCTAAACAACCCATGATATATTTATAACTTTAGCGCAGTGTTAGGTAAAATATTCGAGCAGGTCAAACGCTATATATTATTCAGCGATTGGGTTGTTTTGACCCAGCAGTTGGGTTACTGTCAGTTGATGACAGATTGAGGGCTCTTGGGCTATGACAAACATAAACATGTTACTTGACCATCAATGGCAACCTGAAGGTTGTTCACAGTTATGCAGGTTTCTAGCTGTATTTAACCCAACTTATTGTTGGTTGTATAAACAATCCAATCGCAGGTTGGGTTTGTCCAATTCTCCATATTAACTTAACAATAAACCAGCATTTTTTACTAGTAATAGTGTTATAGGCACCTAGCTGTTTCTTAAAGTTACCAAATAAAAATAAATATAATAATATTTATAATTAAAAATAAAATAAAACAAAACAAACACACTTCCCCACCTCATGTTTCCTTAGGTCATTATTAGTTACTTCATCCCTGTGTATAAAAATACTTGTTATTCAAATTGGCCCATGATTTAACATTCACCCGTTTTGTTTTCAAGGCATCCTAGGTGTAGCTGCCTAGTTCCCGGGTTGCCGCTGATGATAACGGATGTGCCTCTGTGTGTGACTCAGAAAAGTGCGCTGGAAATACTTGACTGCATCACCATGGCAACCTGACAGCTGTACCACAGGTGGTTCACAGTTTGTTTGTATCAGCAAGGAAATAGTTCCTGTGGGAGAAACATTTGTGTTCTGGGAAAGGGCTGTCCTGTCGTGTTTTGTCTGTCCTGTCAAGAACAATTGAATTTTTTTTGGGGGGGGTATAGTCATATGCCATGCCTCCAGAAGCTAGCCTCCAAACATATTCCCAGCTTGACATCCCAGCTTTTTACCATGGCTTTAAAAAAGCTCCGCCATTATTGTTACATTATTTTGGAAAAAATTAGCTTTAGATTAAATAAAGGGATATATCCTGAACATTTGCAATTTATGTTTCATCTATTTCCATCTTTCCATAGATGTCTAGTCTCTGGGATTTTATTGTCCATCAGGCAACAATTGTAAGTATAAGGAAAAGTAGAACTGCATGTTTGCTTAAAAACACCACTAACTGCACAAAGATATAGAAACAAAGATGTTAAAAATAGAAAAGCCTTTGTTTTGTGTTTTTGTCTTTTGTTGTTGTTGTTGTTGATAGTGTAGTATAGGAAAGGAAATTGTGGGGGAAGAGATTGTGGAATTGGGCTGGGAAATGGCGGATTCAGCCTGAAGTCACCTACATGTGTAGCATGACTTAACCAGCCACTAAGTTAAGCAATGTTATAGCCTTTTCCATGGATCAATGATTCTGCTCTAAATTCCTGATAATGAAACTTCAAGAGTGCAGATAACAGAGTTATCGTCTGAAGAGTGCAGAGGTGTGTAGTCGAACTGGCCGCTTGTGGTCTGTATAAAACCTATATGAGCACTTTGGCTGCTACAGTACCCAGGTTGTCTCAACATGTTGTTTTATAGGTATGATTTAACCATCCCAAACAGGGGAGAGCATAATATATTGCTATCATTTTATAGTTTCAAAGGTGTTTAAACTTTATCTTCTGTCTCCAGATTGTGAAGCTGGCAAGACAGATAACAACATTATCCAAGTCATTTTATTTTTTGAGGTGAAACAGTCAAAATTAAAGAAATATTTTCTCCCAGTTAGAGATCAAGTAAATCATCCACAGCTGTAGTGTTGTTTTAAGTATCTCTCTATCTAATTCTCTCTCTCATGTCACTGGGTTTCAGGAGCATCTGTGTGATTTTTTAATTTTTTTATCTAAAAAGTAGATCGGTCTCTCTTTTCTGCTCCATCTATATTTCAGTTTACATGAGCTACTGCTCTTTCCCACTTGTGTGATGTGTATAAATAATTTCTGTGATGCATGTTCCTTTTGCAGGGTCAGTTGTTGCTGTGTTTTGGAATGTGATGTACTGGTTAATACATTCGACTGTCTGTCATTTTAATGGAATGGACACTTTGAATAAATGGGACTCAATGTGTTTTGTTTCTGCTGAGAAAAACTCTATTGTAAAAGTAGTATCCTAAATAGGTGGTGTATAGTAGGTGGCCTTGGTGGTGTATTTAGTGATAGATTAATTTTTAATTTGTTTCTAATAATTAATGCATTTGTTGGCCCACATTCCCCTTCATACTGGCTGGCATGGCTATGAGAGAGACCATATATTTAAAATGATGATGCACATGATAGTATTGGGCTTTCTTCATATTTTGGTGAGAGTATGACATTTTATTTGTTCAACATGAGTGAATGCTGGATCATTTGATGCCACTGACACCATTTGATTGGTGTGTCTGTTAGTAAAATGGTATTTCATTGAGAGATGTCTTTGAGTAACCTGTGAACCCCAAAAACCTGATAACTTCTTGACAGAAGTTGACAGATGAATTGCTATTAACAGAAATCTATGAACGAAATGAGCTCTATCTGAGCCCTTTCTCTTTTTTAGGTATATCAATACAAGTTATAATAACACAAGACAGTATAATAGAATGACTGAAACAATAGACCGCTTGTTGGTCACCAGCACTTCATGTACAGAACTGTGACCAATCGTGTGTGATGATTTTACCGGTGTTCACGATTGGTTGCACACACATGTGACACACGTCACAAAGTGTCAGCGTTAACAGATACAACAATACAACTAGAAGTGAACATTTGGGAGTCGAAAGAGTCTGTTCTTATTTCTGAGCTGAGCCAAATGATCCCACATACATTTACATTTACACTGCAGTTCATCTGAAGTTTAACATGATAAAAAGACACAGATTGAGTTCGCAGTAAATGTTTTTAGTGGTCAGTTAAATTCAGGTCAGAACAGAGAGCAAACCTCCGAACTTGCCAGTGCTATTTTTGCCTCTGGTTAGTGTTTTAATTGGGACGTGCTGTACTTTCAGAACTGGAGTGTTTAGCAAAGATCTCGTGATTGAGGCCGTAACCTCCACAGACACTGCCCTCTCACCCCAACATGCTCTGATTTTTTTGTCAGTAAACTGGTTTTCAATGACTGATGATTAACTTTTAACTATAAAGAACTTAGATAACTGTAAGTGCTAACTTAAATAATATATATATAAAATGTATAGATTATTATATTTAGCTTTACAATGACCTGCTGACAGTCAAAGGCCTTCATGAAATTTTAACTCATTAATATTTTTTAGCGATTAAAGATTTATTACTATAGACTGATATTCATAAAATATATAATTATGTTTGCTGCTGGTAAATGCAACTGAAAGCACAAGAGAATATGACTATTGCTGTGTATTGTTTACATCACTGAACCACTAATGTGCAAATAGACACAAAAATGCTTTGAGAATCACTCAGGTTGTTTTTATTTCACATCCAAAGTAATTTTTCGGTAACAATTTATTTAACAGTGTCCTAGTTACACATACTTGCTGTATAATAATTACAGTGGTGTCCAAAATTGTTAGAAAATCTGACAGATCTGAAAATATTTGACCTTTTTTTGCCTGCAAAACAAGATTTAATTTCATAATGTTCATGAAACATGCAGATGGTTGCTCTGAGCACAATACATATCATATGAAGTGAGTCGTACTGTTTTTATCCACTATTAATATTTGGTATGTCCACCTTTTGCAGCAATTACAGCAGCACATATCTCTGGCATAGAGTCAATATATTTCCTAAGAACTTCAACACTAATGTTATCGCATGCCTTCTGCAACTCAAGCCAAAGGCTTTCCTTTGAATGTACAATAGATCTGTCCAGTTTATTTTCCAACTCTCCCCAAATTTGCTCGATGGGGTTGAGGTCCGGACTTTGAGGGGGCCAGTCCATCATTTTCAATGTTCCAGCAGATTCCTTCCATCACAGATCCAGCAATAGTTTGTTTTATGGGTATTATAATGGCCAATTCAACAACAAAAACAACTATTGAAACCTCTTAAATATGAAGTGTTCTAACAATTTTGGCCATCAGTGTACTAAACCAAACCCAATCCAACCCTAACCCTACATTTTGTTAATTTTTATTAGTGTAGCACTTTATTTCAAGAACCAGTTCTCACTATAAACAAGTTGCTTATTAGCGTGTATAATACTAGCATACTGGTTATTTATTAGTACGTCTAAAACACATATTACCAGCTTATTCTGCATGACCATATTTTTACCATGTCCTTTAATCTCCACCCCAAGCCTAAATATAACAACTACCTCACTAACTATTAATGCACAGAAAATGGGGAGTTTATTGAGGCAAAATTTGTAGTTAATAATAGTTAGTTAAAAGTGGTAATTGAACCTTCAAATAAAGTGTGACCTTTATTTCATCAAGACAGGTGGTTGTGCTTTAGGGGAGGCCATATGGATACTGATGTGATTTGGCAGTGAGTATGTGATGGTGCTTCATTGTGTCTTGTACAATAAAGATGTTTCAGTGCTGTCTGCTTTTGAACGCTGAGTATTCCACATGCAGACCTGGCTCTACATCTCTCATTGAGTCTTCATAGTGACTGAGGAGGCTTTTATACACAAAAAAGAGAAGGTTATTAAAGTGTCTGTAGGGGAGTGGACGAAGGGCTATTCTCGCTCTGAGGGTTTGGCAGATTCAGCTACTCCCATTATTAACAGGTGCATCAAGCATGCATCCATGCAATCTCTTTAGGGAAACATATTTTATTTCAATGGGACCTTGTTTTGTTTTGGCAAGACAATGCCCTGTTCACAAAGTCAGGTCCATAAAGTAATGATTTACTCACTTCAAAATGAGATGAACCACCTCTAAAGTGACTTGATCTGAACAGTGACACTGTTGCAATTTATAGGAATTAAAGGATCTGCTGCAAACATTTTGGTGCCAGATACCACAGCACGCCTTTAGGGGTCTAGTGGAGTCCATGCCTCGATGGGTCAGAGCTGTTTTGGCAGCAAAAGAGGGACCAACAGAATATTAGGAAGGTGGTCATGATGTTATGCCTGATCGGTGTAATGAGTTATTTCTACCTGATAAAAATCCATACAGAATTTATTTTGTTGGTGTAAAGTGATGTATTTAGGTTGATTCAGTAATCATAAATATTATTTTTGATTTGAATAAAATCAGTTCCTACAGATATTGCTATTTTTAGGTTATAATTTTTCAATGTTTGACCAACTCCCCCTTAAGGCCCATGGTTGTGAAAGTAAATGTTTATCAAGCTTAAAATGTGCAGGTATGAACACACTTTTGGCAATTTACAGGTCTGTCTTGATTAGTTCATATATTATTGTTAAAGGGAAAAAAATAACATTAACTTTCCCAATTACTTCTTTATTATTGGATATACTCTTTTTAGCTCCATATTCATTTTAATAGTCTGTTACACTTTATTTTAAGGTGTCCTTGTTACAGTGTAATGATACATTTAAGTACTGAGTAATATTAATAAACTACATGTACTTACTGTATGGTTAGGGTTAGGATTAGGGTTTTGCTTAGGTTTACATGCATGTAATTGTGCATAATTTATTGTTATTATAATAGTAAGTGCATGTAACATGTAACAAGGACACCTTAAAATAAAGTGTTACTCTTTCTTTCATTGCCATTATCATTAAAACGTTTATCAAATTCATTATTTGGCATTATTTGAATTAAACGTTATATTACACTGAAGTTGTGAACACATTAATTAATTGCAACAAATCTACATTATAGATTAAATAATGAGAAACAGCTCTTTAAGTTAACAGTTGCAGGTCATCACTTGTACAGTAGGTGATGTGACAGTATTTGAATAGCAAAGAACATAGAACATCCCTTAATGAAATGTGAATGTAATTGAGTGTCCATTATTTGTGAATGTGTAATTTTTCTGGATAGCTGCGGTGCCACCTGGACATGGTCATGGCCTGTCATTGTAGTGACAGCACGGCTTCCCACAACACCTGTTCACAGCAATTAGCAACACATGCTGTGTCTGCACGAGTGGGGGTCAACTCTAACCTCATAATCTCAAGGGCTGACAAAAAATAAAGCCATAAGGTTTGGCCATAGCTAGGGACTTCACTTTAAAATCTGCAGGTTTGAGAGAGTGTCTCTTGATTTGAAGGAGCTCACTGATATCATGAATTTGAAGTTACAGTGTCAGTGCAAAGCCCCCTTTTAACTGCTTGTGACCTTTGGATACAAATTAATTAATCCCATTAGCAGTCAAAATTAACTTTCAGTTTGTTTGCACCTCTAGTGTATGAGAACAACTGCATATGTTTTAACTACACTTAATGACCAGTGTAATGAATTTTTTTATTCAGCAATCTACAGTATATATGATAAATGACTACTAATACTGGGAGGAAACATGTTATTATAACTTTTAATCTGTCATTTGTCTTTTATTGTAAAATGGTGAAAAGTTTATTTTGGTTGGAAAAAAAAATATTTCATTTTTTTCGGAGCTTGGTGGTCCCTGATAATATATCCATCATAAAATGTGCCACACCCCCACCCCCGAACCAGATATTGGTTTGTTGCCTCAGGGCAACTACGAGGGTAATGAAACACCAAGGTTTTTTATGTAAGTGGAATATGGAAAACAAGCAAAATAAGCATTATTTTTTATTTATTTATTTTACAAATATATATATATATATATATATATATATATATATAAATAAAAATCAAATAAATGAATACATAAAAACTACTGCTAATTACAAATAACACATATAAATACATATAAACACGTACAAGTTTTTCACATTTCACAAACATATAAACCAACATCCAAATGACTCTGTGTGTGTGTGTGTGTGTGTGCGTTTGTGTGTGACAGAGAGAGAGAGAGAGAGAGAGAGAGAGAGAGAGAGAGAGAGAGAGTATACTCATATATCTACATTATGGGGACCGCACAAGGATAGCAACACTAGCAATCAGGGCCGTCCTTTGGGCAGTGCAACTGGTGGGCTTGCACCTGGCCCCGCAGCGAACATACAGAGGAGACCCTAACACCCCTCTGGAACACGATCGCGAATGGACCGAGGGGGCCCCGCTCTCTACCTCACATCAGGCCCCGCATCAGCTGAGGGCAACCCTGCCAGTAATACCCGTTAATTTAGGACAACAAGCTTATAAATCATACAGAAGAGCATAAAGCATAATAAGATCATAGAGTTTTCTGTGAGGGGTAGGTTTAGGGGATACAATTTACAGTTTGTACAGAATAAAAATCATTAAGTCTATGGAATATCCCCATAAAACATGGAAGCCCAATGTCTGTGTGTGTGTGTGTGTGTGTGTGTGTGTGTGTGTGTGTGTGTGTGTGTGTGTGTGTGTGTGTGTGTGTGTGTGTGTGTGTGTGTGTGTGTGTGTGTGTGTGTGTGTGTGTGTGTGTGTGTGTGTGTGTGTGTGTGTGTGTGTGTGTGTGTGTGTGTGCACATGCACATTATGTGTACTGTTAATGAAGAAGATTGATAAATTTAGCCATAAAACACTACTCATTTAACCAGTTTATGAGCTGATATGCTTGAGTGACACAATTCTCTGTGGCATAATAATAATGCACATTCTTTGAGTTTTCTGTGCTTGTAAAAACTGCCCAGAAGGACATGAATGCATCATATTCCTGATTATGCATCTGAACACATTTTCACCCTATAGCATGATATTGGCTGAACAAAAGTGGTCTAACTGCATAATGTTGCCCCAAGGCAATGAACAAATCATGTCCCCAATCATGTCCCTTTAGAGGCTTTGTACATTTGGCATTGGGTTGTGTTTTTTACTCCACAACGTAAATGCACAAAAAGTTTAAGTATTTAGAGCACAAAAAAATAATAAAGAAATTTGTAATACCATTGTTGTACTGTCAAATTATCATTTTATTGCTGATTTGAAATGTTATGTGTTACCTTGATAAACTGTTTTACAGCTGTATTTGCATGAATAAAAAAAATTGCTGCCTGGGGATAGTAAAGCAAGCTTTTATATTGTAAAGAGGTCTGGTTTGATTTTATGCTTGTGCAATTTTAATCATAAACAAAGGCAAACAAAATCTGTAAAGTAGCAGTTTTGTATTTTAATAAATTAACTGCTCACAGAGATTTGTATGAGAAGGAGCAGACACTAGTTTGTTCTAGCCCAGCGCTCAGGCTTTATATTAGTACAGTTCCAGCGATCATTACACATGTGCCATTGACTACATGACTCTGAAATATGGTAAGACTGAAGATCAATGCAGTGTGTATAAATCCATGCTGTTTCCACTGTACTGCTCCTGTCCTCTCATATGTCTCACGTTCTGTGAGAAACTATTTTTTCATATGAGTTTGAGAATACCAGCGGCTGTACAGCGCGTCCATGCTAACACTACTGGAACTCAGCTTTACTACCACAACAAACACAAAAATAAAGGACAAAAAAATGTTACACACAATGTTACATACACACAAAGAGGATTTATATAACAGTAACCTCAGAAAATAGCCTGTTAAAACTATTTGTCAAAATTTTTAGACTGTTTAAAATATCACTTGGACTACACAAGTCCTGAGGAAACCTTCAGTATGTTACATGATCTGTGAACTATAGAAGAAATTACATTTTGTTTAAGCAATTCTGCAACTCTTTGTGAAGTTAGAATGATTCAACAGTCTACCTGTTCTTTGATAACCATCTTTTTAAGAGAAATATAATGTAAGTTAATAAAATGACAATTTTAACTAAAATTAAATATATTTTATAGATGATTCTCACATTAATCAACACATAACTGACCGCATATCAACAAAGCATGCATGGAAAATCAAGCACGTCATGATGAGATTGGAGGAAGTTATGTAGAAGGAACTATTTTGCATAAGAACCAGAGGAACTTACAATATGAGTAAAATGTGCTCAAGTCAGTCAAGCCTCATATTTCGTCTTAGAGAAAGAAAGTATCTGTGAGGATTTCCAGTCAGGATTTAGACCATCTCATAGTACTGAGACTGCTCTAATTAGAGTTACAAATGACCTGCTCTTATCATCTGATCGTGGTTGTATTGCTCTATTAGTGCTACTGGATCTTAGCGCTGCGTTTGACACTATTGACAACAACATTCTTTTGAATAGACTAGAAAACTTTGTTGGCATTAGTGGAAGTGCATTAGCATGGTTCAAATCGTACTTACTGACCGCCATCAATTCATAGAAGTGAATGAAGAGGTATCATATCGATCACAAGTGCAGTATGGAGTACCTCAAGGCTCAGTACTAGGGTCGTTACTTTTCAGGCTTTACATGTTATCCTTGGGATATATCATCAGGGATCACAGTGTTAGCTTTCACTGTTATGCTGGTGATACTCAGATCAATATTTCTTCATGGCCCAACGAAACATACCAATTTAAAAAACTTACAGAATACATAGTCAATTTAAAAAACTGGATGACGAGTAATTTCTTACTGCTAAATTCTGAAAAAAACAAAGGTGTTAATAATCGGACCTAAAACCTCTGCATGTAATAACCTAGAACACTGTCTAAAACTTGATGGCTGCTCTGTCAATTCTTTGTTATCAGTTAGGAACTTAGGCATGCTATTTGATAGCAATCTCTCCTTCGGAAGCCACATTTCTAGCATTTGTAAAACTGCATTTTTCCATCTAAAAAATATATCTAAATTGTGACCTATGCCCTCAATATCAAATTCAGAAATGTTAATTCATGCGTTCATGACCTCGAGGCTAGATTATTGTAATGCTTTATTGGGTGGTTGTTCTGCACGCTTAATAAACAAACTACAGCTGGTTCAAAATGCAGCAGCTAGAGTTTTTACTAGAACCAGGAAGTATGACCATGTTAGCCCGGTTCTGTCAACACTGCATTGGCTCCCTATTAAACTTTGTATAGATTTTAAAATCTTGCTAATTAGTTATAAAGCCCTGAATGGTTTAGCACCTCAGTACTTGAACGAGCTCTTATCGCATTATAGTCCTCCACATCCGCTGCGTTCTCAAAATTCTGGTAATTTGATAATACCTAGAATATCAAACTCAACTGAGGGGGGCAGATCCTTTTCCTATTTAGCGCCCAAATTCTGGAATAATCTACCTAACACTGTTCGGGAGGTAGACAAACTCTGTCAGTTTAAATCTAGATTAAAAACTGATCTCTTTAACGTGGCTAACACATAACACACTAACAGATTTATATTATTCAAATCCGTTAAACGATTATTAGGCTGCATTAATTAGGTCAACCCGAACCGGGAACACTTCCCATAACACACGATGTACTTGTTACATTGTAAGAAGAATGGCATCTACTCTAATATTAGTCTGTTTGTTTCTTATTCCGAGGTCACTGTAGTCACCAGATCCAGTCTGTATCCAGATCAGATGGTCACTGCAGTCACCCGGATCCTGTCTGTATCCAGCCCAGATGGTGAATCAGCACCTAGAGACGACCTCTACAGCCCTGAATGTCAGCGGAGATCAGGACAACTAGATGTGCCCCAGAGACAGATCCCCAGTGTTTTGTCTCCTAGATGGCCATCAGGAAAAGACCTCGGGAACCAGATGAGTCCTCAGCACAAACTGCTGGTCCATCTGGCCAGAGGAGAACTGGTCCACTGACTGAGCTTGGTTTCTCCCAAGGTTTTTTCTCTATTCTGTCACCGATGGAGTTTTGGTTCCTTGCCGCTGTCGCCTCTGGCTTGCTTAGTTGGGGACACTTATAATTTCCAGCGATGTCGTCGACTTAATTGCACAAATACTATTAGAACTGAACTGAACTGGATGATGACATCATTGAATTCAATGATGAACTTTAACTGAAAATTGAGTGTTTACTATTGTCCTTTGCATTACCAACATACTATTTTCATATTTGATACTGTAATGCTGCTTTGACACAATCTGTATTGTTAAAAGCTCTATATAAATAAAGGTGACTTGACTTGACTTGACTTTCTGCAGTGTGTAGAACCTGCTGCTCCTCAGATCCTTCTGAAATATTCCAGTCTGAACACTGCTTTGCAAAGATGCAGTTGATGAAGGATGGAGCAGTTATTGGACATGACCGCAAACCACATATATGAATGAGTTTACATTAAGTGCAAATAGCATATTTTTTAGCAATAGATACAGGTGCATCTCAA
Source organism: Ptychobarbus kaznakovi (assembly GCA_027422405.1). Lineage (NCBI taxonomy): Eukaryota > Metazoa > Chordata > Actinopteri > Cypriniformes > Cyprinidae > Ptychobarbus > Ptychobarbus kaznakovi. Next base: position 1,799,183 of record CM049804.1, read on the forward strand.
TAAATTAGAATGTCGTGGAAAAGTTCATTTATTTCAGTAATTCAACTCAAATCGTGAAACTTGTGTATTAAATAAATTCAATGCACACAGACTGAAGTAGTTTAAGTCTTTGGTTCTTTTAATTGTGATGATTTTGGCTCTTATTTAACAAAAACCCACCAATTCACTTTCTAAACAAATTAGAATATGGTGACATGCCAAACAGCTAATCAACTCAAAACACCTGCAAAGGTTTCCCGAGCCTTCAAAATGGTATCTCAGTTTGGTTCACTAGGCTACACAATCATGGGGAAGCCTGCTGATCTGATAGTTGTCCAGAATACAATAATTTACACACTTCAAAAGGAGGGTAAGCCACAAACATTCATTGCCAAAGAAGCTGGCTGTTCACAGACTGCTGTATCCAAGCATGTTAATAGAAAGTTGAGTGGAAGGAAAAAGTGAGGAAGAAAAAGATGCACAACCAACCAAGAGAACCGCAGCCTTATGAGGATTGTCAAGCAAAATTGATTCAAGAATTTGGTTGAACTTCACAAGGAATGGACTGAGGCTGGGGTCAAGGCATCAAGAGCCACCACACACAGACGTGTCAAGGAATTTGGCTATAGTTGTCGTCAGAGGCGTCTTACCTGGGCTAAGGAGAAGAAGAACTGGACTGTTGCCCAGTGGTCCAAAGTCCTCTTTTCAGATGAGAGCAAGTTTTGTATTTCATTTGGAAACCAAGGTCCTAGAGTCTGGAGGAAGGGTGGAGAAGCTCATAGCCCAAGTTGCTTGAAGTCCAGTGTTAAGTTTCCACAATCTGTGATGATTTGGTGTGCAATGTCATTTGCTGGTGTTGGTCCACTGTATTTTTTTAAAACCAACGTCACTGCACCTTTTGCCAATACATTTTGGAGCACTTCATGCTTCCTTCTGCTGACCAGCATTTTAAAGATGCTGATTTCATTTTCCAGCAGGATTTGGCACCTGCTCACACTGCCAAAAGCACCAAAAGTTGGTTAAATGACCATGGTGTGCTTGACTGGCCAGCAAACTCACCAGACCTGAACCACATAGAGAATCTATGGGTATTGTCAAGAGGAAAATGAGAAACAAGAGACCAAAAAAATGCAGATGAGCTGAAGGCCACTGTCAAAGAAACCTGGGCTTCCATACCACCTCAGCAGTGCCACAAACTGATCACCTCCATGCTATGCCGAATTGAGGCAGTAATTAAAGCAAAAGGAGCCTCTACCAAGTATTGAGTACATATACAGTAAATGAACATACTTTCCAGAAGGCAAACAATTCACTAAAAAATATTTTTTTATTGGTCTTATGAAGTATTCTAATTTGTTGAGATGCACCTGTGCTATTTACACTAAGTGTAAATAGCAATGGATTCTATTAACACCCCGTGATAATAGCAGTATTTTTTAACCATATGCTATTTACACTAAGTGCAAATAGCTATAGATTATATTTACACTATGTTAAAATAGCAAGATTTTCTGATATTCATACTACTTATTGCAAATAGCGGCAATTATCAGCACCTCAGTATTGTAGCACATTATAAAACAGTACGCAATAATAATGTATTGTGTAAATTATAGATTTAATTCAAATTATTAAATGGATGCCACCTTATTGGGACAATAACGCCCTTCCTAATCTAAACCTACCCGATACTTTATTTTCAACTTTTTTATTAATTCCTTCATTTTTATCGAAAATAAATGCCTTTCCGATGCAATATGAGATTTGAAAAGGGAGAACAAAAAGTTGGGCAAAAGGCGGGCTCGAACACGTCAAAAGGTGTGTGCCTTACCCTACGCCACTGAAACTACTGCTGAATGAGCATCTTGTTTTAGTATTGACTAATCCAATCACACGTTAGTGTAAATAGCCTTTGCCAACAAGGTGTGCTATTTGCACTTAGTGTAAATAGACACCCCATAATAAATATACTTAAATTTTCAGTGGAAATTACATCAAAGTATTTTAGTTTACCATAAATGCTTGCAAGTGCATTTATATTTCAAAGACAACAGAAATAAATATGAAATTGCATACAAATACCGGTATGTACTTAAGTCTTACTCAAGTGGGCCAAAAAACTAATTTAAACTATATTTATTTAAAATTTAAATTCAATGATAAAAAAAGATTTTGAAAACATTTTGAAAACATTTTGATAAGTTTATTATTAATGTAATAAATACTCATTTCAAAAGTATGCTAAAGTGTTTTCACAAGGAACATCAGAAATGGATAGAGTAAAGAAAAAAAACTGGATCAAAATTAAATGACCCTTTTAATTGCTCTCAGAATGTGTTGTAGTGTCACTGTAATCAGCACTAACTAAACCCATGTACCCACCCATGCTAAAGGTTAAATTACAGCAGCTGGTTCCTGTAAACATTTAATATGTTTGCAGTAAACATCTAGCATGTGTGAGAAAGAGGACACCGTCTGGAGTCACACAAGACAAATATGTTGAATCCCCAAGACATCTGACCGAGACGTGACAGAGACCCAGCCCTGACGATTGCCCCCATTGAGGTTAAGGGGGAAAAACTACACCTTCATCATACAATCCTTCCCTGAACTCATCACTCCATCCTCTTCTCACATAACACAGACATGGTTGACTAGATGTTCAGGCAGCTCCTTCTAACAGCGCTGAGCTCCGATGGGACAAACGCACCAGTCTACAATAAAAAGAAAACAGAACCTAATAAAACATTTATAGCCTACTAATTTCCTTAGGCAAAGGGTTGGGAATATTTTCCTTAGTTTAGATATTTCAAATGCTTTGATTTTCCCAATAAAGAACAACAGTGACTGTCCACTTTCTAGGCAACCATCCTAAAGTATTTTTCTGATTAATTTTGCATATAAATTGCAATGTAAAAAATACTAGTCATCAATGCTGGATAGAAGAAAACAGTATATTTAAATGTATGGCAAAATCAACAAATATGCAAGTTTTCTCAATTACATCATTTGCAACAGTGAATTATTTGGTAGAGCTCTCTTCAGGATTATGGGAGGTGTAGTACTTCATAGGGAATTCAGTAATTAACAATTAGAATAATTAATTTCTCTATAGAGAATGTTTTACTTTTAGAACCTTTTTTCTGTGCTTTATAATTCTAAATATATAATACAGGTACTAAAGCACTGAACATGCTGATGAAAGGCAAATTAATATATTAAGAAAAACTAAATCTCTTATAATTTAATGATCCTGTTAAATTTTAAAACAAGTTGTCGACCCTGCAACAGACCTCATTACATAACACAGAGAATCCAATTGGGAAACACACACATGTGCGCACAGATGCATACACACACACACAAACACCACACACATGCTGCAGCATCTGCCCTTTTTACACAAATGTATTCCTATCAGGACTAACAATCTCTGACAGCTGTTTGACACTCATGCTGTGGAGATTTCATAAATACAGTCAACAAAGAGAGAGGGTAACATGAAATATAAACATCTGGATTTTACTTTGGCTATAGCTCAAGGAATCTCAACCCTGGTATTTCAATATTACAGAGACATTTGTATAGTTTTTATTCATATTTGAATATTTATTTCAGTTTTAGCTATGCTGACTTTTGTACTGTACATTAAATACAGTATTAATGTGATTTAATATAAATACACTTTACTATCTATTTGTATAATTGTGCCTATAAATGCAGAAACACGGGTAACTGCAAAGGGTTCACAAACCCGCATATATACATGCATTTCGAAAACATTGAACCAATAATTTCAATATGTAAACTAATTTTTGTGTATCATTAGGCTGTTTTGCTAGTACTCAAGAATCAGTGCGTGTTTCTAATGGAGCAAATCCCCACACTTAGATATTGAATGTTCAGCCCACCATTCTTCATGATCAGACTGGTGTACTACAGCTCATAGGTAATTCATAGAGTGTGTTTCGTGCAGTTTCTTCTTCATTTTGTTTTCATCTTCTATCTACATTGGCTTCATCTGTGACATTTCTGGGAAATGCACTCTAAGATAAACTCTGACTTTTTGTTTGCTTTCTCATCCACTGTGTTTCTCTCATTGAGTGTGGGGAGGCTGTCTGGAGCCTGAAATCACCTCCGTGCTCTGCTCGTGTCACAGGGGGTTTTAGGGAGAGCAATTACCGCTGACATTTAGGAGAGTGCTCAAAGGGTCAAACGTTTTTATGCAACAATGACAAATCATCTCAAAATGTTTAGATGTAGGAAATGTCTCATGCACTGAGTGCATGCTTTACGTCTGCATCTGCAGCCTGATTTTAGGGGAAAAACTGCACTGTAAATCAGAAGAGCTTTACGTGTTCAGAATTTCAAACTTGACAGATAGATATGGCCTCAACAGAAATCACTAATAAGGTTTCAACTTTAAAGTCTGGGCCTGGTTGCATGAAAATCCTAAAGTGATTAAAGGGTATCCCTGAGGGGGAAAAATCCCAAAGGCAAGGGATTTCTTTAAGAGTGTTACAACAAACCCTTAGGCTACATGAGTGTTTGTACTAAGCATTTAACATTTAACCTTTACATCAGTAGGCTATACATTGTTTGAGTTATGGAAGTTTCTAAAAGGTGTTGCACAGCGGACCTGTCTGGCAGATGACATCAAGAACAACCATAGAACAGGATCATTTAACCCAAAATGAACACTACTGGAAAACACTACTCGATGTTGCCCTGTGATCTACAGTGTGGACAATTTGACACTAATTGCCGAAAGTCAGAACCACTCTGCAGATATGAGTTGACTTGACAGATTTCACAAAAAAATGTATAGTGTACTGTTTAATGGACAGAGACTTTTTATCTTCAGAGTTGGAGTCCATTGGAGGACATCAATCATGTTTTATATTTTTAGCAGATTTCCGAACATAGTCAAACTAAAAAATATTCAGACACCAGATATAATGTTTGATATATATAAATATATATATAAAGTCTGTATGATGCACAAGTTTTACTCTGTAATTATTTACATAGTCAACAAGAGTGTGATGCCTAGTGTTTTAAAATCTGTGAGACCGGCTCAATAGTACTGGAAAGAAACACAAACCAAAATGGACCATGGATGAAAAAGTCATTATTTTAGAAGATGGAATATGAAGAAGGCCTGCACGTAAAGGTGATATGAAAAACTAAAATTGTAGTTGTTCATATTGTGACGAGCGTCCCGGTATCTCATCAGCGTCGCCCTGGAAACGGAGGCAGAACACCTGCACTTCCTCGTTACCGGCTGATCGGTCCCAGCTGCAGCTCGTCAGCCGGCAGCGTTATAAGCCCAGCAGATCTCGCCACTGTTGAGTTCGACCTCCAGAAAGACTGCAGCTAATCTCTCTCTCTCTCTCTCTCTCTCTCTCTCTCTCTCTCTCTCTCTCTCTCTCTCTCTCTCTCTCTCTCTCTCTCTCTCTCTCTCTCATCTCATCTCATCTCATCTCTCGACCCCTGTAGATAGCAGCGTGTGACCGGATAGCCGCCATCGAGCACGAGCACGGGCACCCTGCACAAGGACCAAGGAAGAGAGCACAGACAGCACCAGCGCACTTCTACACCTGTTTGTCACCTTTTTACCTTTTGTGTGTCAATAAATCCACCCTCCAGGCATTTATTGGAACAGTCCTTGTCGTGTGATTCTTCACCCCGTGACAAGTGGTGGAGAATACAGGCATATCAGTGAAGAATCACCGACAAGCAACATCACATTCTTTGACTGTTCTCATCCCTTTTCCTGGATTTTTTCCCCCCTCTTCTGTCACAGGTGCGCGCTCCTCCCTTTCCCCGATATGGAGGAACTCCTAAAGCATCTCACCAAGGTCAGCATCCGCCAGCAACAGATAGTGGAACACCTGGCCACTCGGCAAGGACAGACCGAGCAGGAGCTCGCAGCTCTCCATGCCCCACGCGTTCCGCAACTAGATTCCCGGGCACAAGCAACCAAGCTGCTCCCGAAAATGACCCCTCATGACGACGTGGAAGCATTCCTGCAAATGTTCGAGAACACAGCAACCATGGAGGGTGGCCTCAGGGTGACTGGGCACGGGCGCTGGCACCCCTACTGACCGGTGAAGCTCAGCGAGCGTACTTTGCTCTCCCCGCCGCTACCGCTGCCCTGTACGCCGAAGTAAAACGGGAATTCTAGCCCCGCTGGGCTTATCCTCTATCTGCGCGGCTCAGCAGTTTCACGAGTGGGAGTACAAGCCTCGACTGCCCGCCGTGCTCAAGCTGCGAGCTCACGTGGCTCGCGCATCACTGGTTGCTGGACGGATCCCCCTCGTCCGCCCAGGTACGGAGCGCGTGGTCATCGACCGTCTCAAGAGAATCCGACCACGACGCTCGAGCTCGTGGGGCCATAGAACTGGCGGATGCGGCCCAACAACGGGACGCTGGGGAGAGAGCGCCACCGTTTCCCCGGAGGGTGGCCAGGAGCGACGCGCGCCGGAGGGCATCCCGCGACACCAAAGCAGGCCGGCGGTCCCCTCCCCGCAGGATGAGCCCATGCCAACGGAGCCGCCAACACCTCCTACTCAAACCTGCGTGGCAGGCTGCACGCATCGTGCACATGACCTTCCCGCTGGGGCCCTGAAGCGGAGGTAAAGGTTAACGGGAAACCGTTCCGGGCCGTCTGGATTCGGGCAGCACCGTCAGCCTGGTCCAGTCTCACGTCCTTGCCCTCGCACTGAATACAACTCGTTCCTGCCGATCACCAGTGTCCATGGAGACACTCGCACATCCCAGCCCGCCAGTGACCATCGCCGCCGCTCCAGGATCCTGGCCAGTGGAGGTAGAGTGATGAAGACCTCCCGGTTCCGGTGTTGATCGCCGAGACTGGCCCGGGTTAACCGCCTCCTAGCATCTCTCACCCAGCCTGCCAGCCCGGGGAGGGGCGCCGTAAACGGGCGCCACAAAGCGGCATCATCAAAGGCCGTCCTTCTGGCCTCGGATAGCGATAGAGATGGTGAGTTCCCCCTCTCAAAATCCTAATATTTTCCTTGTGTTCCAGCAGGTGACGGGAGGGGGCTCATTTGGCCGGGAACAACGGAGGACGACCGACTGAAGCATTGTTGGCCCCAGTTCGGATCCTGGACGGAAAAGAAGTTCAGCCTGGGCCCCATCGCTCCCGCATTTTGTGGTTCAGAAGGGCCTGCTATACTGTGTCGCGCAGCGAGGGGGGAGAAAAATTACTGCTGGTGGTGCCTCGTACGAAACGAGACCGTGCTGGAGTTAGCACACTCACACCCCATGGCGGGACATCGGGCCGCCAACACGGTCCAACGGATTCGGACCGGTTCCACTGGCCGGGAATGGATGCCGAGGTGAAACTGTTCTGCCAGGCCTGCCCCACCTGCCAGGTAACGTCACCCAGGAAGCCTCCCCCCAGCCCTGCTGATACCGCTACCCATCATCGAGGTGCCCTTTCGATGCGCATCGGATGGACCTTGTGGGGCCGTTGCCTAAGTCTGCCCGGGACATGAACACATCCTGGTGATCGTTGACTATGCCACCCGGTACCCAGAGCGATCCCCCTGCGGAGGCCACAGCAAAAACCATCGCTCAGGGAGCTCTTCCTGCTGTCTAGCCGAGTCGGCATCCCATGGAGATCCTGACCAATCAGGGAACTCCCTTCATGTCCCGGCTAATGGCTGACCTCTGCCGGCTGCTGAAGGTGATGCAGTTGAACCACGGTCTACCACCCACAAGCGGATGGTCTGGTCGAATGTTTTAACCAGACTCTGAAGCAGATGCTAAGACGGTCGTGGCTGAAGACAAGCGTGACTGGGACTCATGATCCCCTACGTCCTCTTCGGCATCCGTGAGGTTCCTCAAGCCTCAACTGGCTTCACCCCATTCGAGCTCCTCTTTGGTCGACAACCACAGGGCCTCCTGGATGTGGCGAAGGAAGCCTGGGAGCAGCAGCCGGCAGTCCATCGTTCGGTCATTGAGCATGTAAGAGAGAGGAGAAAGGATCGACCGGGTCATGCCATTAGTCCGGGAACACCTGAGCAAAGCGCAGCAGGCTCAACAGCGCCACTACAACCGGGCGACCCAGCCACGAATTCCATGGATCGGCCGATGGTCCTGTTGCACACCCCCCCATGCAAATTTTTAAATTGTCAATGGAATGGCATACACAGTGCTGAGAATACTCGCCGTTGAGTGTTTAGCCGATTATCCAAAAACCAAAACCAGGACGAGAACAAAGCTATACCAGTCAACTGCTGAAAAAGTGGGTTGGGAAGAGGACCAGCTCGTCGCCCGCCTCCAGAACCCATGGTTAAGACTCCAATCCCCACCTCTCGGCCGCCCAGAAGGGAGAGCTGCAGCACCTGATCGTGGAGTTCTGATGAAAGATGGTCCGGTGTTGATCGGCCGAGACAGACCAACATCATAACCGCCTCCTATGATATCCAGATCTCACCCAGCCGGAGTCATCGTCGGCAGGGGGGCCCCGCCTGTCCCTAAATGGGGCCCAGCTATCATCAGGAGGAACGGCCCGTCAGATGCTTCTGGCCTGGTGATAGCCGGGAGAGATGGTGACGAAGACCCAGTACGAGCCTTCTGGGGTTGGCGGGGTATTATCGCTGCTTCATCCCTAACTTCTCCTCCTTAGCCGCCTCCCTGACAGATCTGACCAGGAAGGGGCAGCCGGAGAAGGTACAGTGGTCGTCAGCATCGAGGAGGCCTTCCAAAGGATCAAGGAAGCCCTCACGTCCGAGCCTGGTCCACCGAGCCCCAGATTTTAGCTGCCACTTCCTGCTGCAGACGGATGCCTCCGACACGGGACTGGGAGCCGTCCTGTCACAGGTGCAAGAAGGGAGGACATCCCGTCCTGTATATCAGCAGAAGCTGACCCCAGCCGAGAGAAACTACGCCGCTGTGGAATAGGAAGCTCTAGCCGTCAAGTGGGCAGTCCTGGAGCTGCGCTACTATCTCCTTGGCCGAAAGTTCACCCTGGTCACCGACCACGCGCCCCTCCAGTGGATGGCCCGTGCCAAAGACACCAATGCCAGGGTGACTCGTTGGTTCCTCGCGCTCCAGGACTTCCACTTCGTTGTGCGTCACCGCGCAGGGGCCGCTCATGCCAACGCTGATGGGCTCTCTCGGATCTGGGCAGCTTTTGCAGGTCTGTCAGGGGTCACTCTCCATCCACCCCCTATTAATCCCCTACTGTCTCATGCTTCCAACAGGACCAGGACGACGCTTGGGGGGGGGGGGAGTGTGACGAGCGTCCCGGTATCTCATCAGCGTCGCCCTGGAAACGGAGGCAGAACACCTGCACTTCCTCATTACCGGCTGATCGGTCCCAGCTGCAGCTCGTCAGCCGGCAGCGTTATAAGCCCAGCAGATCTCGCCACTGTTGAGTTCGACCTCCAGAAAGACTGCAGCTAATCTCTCTCTCTCATCTCTCGACCCCTGTAGATAGCAGCGTGTGACCGGATAGCCGCCATCGAGCACGAGCACGGGCACCCTGCACAAGGACCAAGGAAGAGAGCACAGACTGCACCAGCGCACTTCTACACCTGTTTGTCACCTTTTTACCTTTTGTGTGTCAATAAATCCACCCTCCGGGCATTTATTGGAACAGTCCTTGTCGTGTGATTCTTCACCCCGTGACAATATATTCAATTCAATTTTGATTGTATAGTGTTTTTCACAATAAATTTTGTGCATACAAAGCATATCTGTCACGCACCAGGACTGTTTTGAGTGTTGGCTCCACCTGTTCTGTGACCCAGTTTCTCCCTCATGTCTGATTGTTTAATTTGATCCCAGGTGTGTCTCCTTAGTTCCCTCGTTACCCTGTCTTTAAAAGCCCCAGTCCTTTCAGTGAGTGTTTGTTGGTCCTTGAATGTCTTCCCTGCCTGTGATCCCTGTCTCCCGTTTGTAATATTAAATATTCTATTTGTGAATTCCTCGTCTCCTCGTTCCGTGTTCCTGTGCTCCGTGTGTTTTGTGACAGAAGGACCAACCTAAGAAGCTGTACACCTGCGTTTTTCCTCCGTTTTGTTTATAGTTTTTATTAGATGGTCCTCGAGAGGATTTCGCCGCCTTCGTGGAGTGGACTCTGGCGAGAAACGGATCACCCCTCACAGTTTCCAAGAGGATGATCTCGCCAGATCCACTCCAGACCCAGAGCCCAGCCCACCATCTCCCCGCGGTACGGAGCATCAGCCCGAGCCCACCGATGACGGAGAGCCATTTTACCGCCGCGATCTGCGAGCCAGCGCGAAGCCGAGCGACTGAGCGAATGATCGTCCCGGAAGTAGAGCCCAACCCGTCAGATCAGGTGCGAGAGCCGGCGACAATGCCCACCACGAGGGAGCCCGCCGTGGACGGTGTGAGTGCGGAGTGGAGCTCCGCCCCCTGCACCGCGGCGGAGGTGGAGCTGATAGTGCATCTGGGACTGCTGGACATGGAGGGGGATTTAATTGACTGGGAGACTGAGCTGGAGTACGAGATGCCCCCTCTCCTCTCTCCGTCGTCCCCGCTGGTCCCGTCCAGCCCTGAGGGGGCTTCAGATTCTCCAGTGCCCGCTCCTCGCCAGCGCCCTCCGGTGCCTGCTCCTCGCCGGCGTCCTCCCGTGCCTGCTCCTCGCCAGCGTCCTCCCGTGCCTGCTCCTCGCCAGCGCCCTCCAGTGCCCCTGCTGGTTCCGTCCAGCTCTCCAGTGCCCCTGCTGGTTCCGTCCAGCTCTCCAGTGCCCCTGCTGGTTCCGTCCAGCTCTCCAGAGCCCCTGCTGGTTCCATCTAGCTCTCCAGAGCCCCTGCTGGTTCCATCCTGCTCTCCAGTGCCCCTGCTGGTTCCGTCCGGCTCCCCAGAGCCCCTGCTGGTTCCGTCCGGCTCCCCAGAGCCCCTGCTGGTTCCGTCCGGCTCCCCAGAGCCCCTGCTGGTTCCGTCCGGCTCCCCAGAGCCCCTGCTGGTTCCATCCAGCTCTCCAGTGCCCCTGCTGGTTCCGTCCAGCTCTCCAGAGCCCCTGCTGGTTCCATCCGGCTCTCCAGAGCCCCTGCTGGTTCCATCCGGCTCTCCAGAGCCCCTGCTGGTTCCGTCCGGCTCCCCAGAGCCCCTAACGTCCGCGCCTCCTGAGCGCCCCCCAGAGATGAAGAGTTTCCCCAAGAAAATGTTTTGGGGGGGCTACCCGCCATGGCCCTCTGAGTCCCATGATCCACCTCGGCTCCTAGCTCCCTCGCCTCCACCGTCACCCATCGATCCACCAGCTCCACCGGGCTCCCTCGTCCCTCCGGCTCCGCCTTGGTCAGGCGTCGACCCGCCATCGCCTCAAGACTCCCCTCCTCTGGTTTTAGCTGGCAACAGCGAATGGCATGGTGGATTGTGTTCACCGACAATGTTTTCTGGAAGTATTTCCTGAGCCCATGTTGTGATTTCCATTACAGTAGCATTCCTGTATGTGATGCAGTGCCGTCTAAGGGCCCGAAGATCACTGGCATCCAGTATGTTTTTCCGGCCTTGACCCTTACGCACAGAGATTGTTCCAGATTCTCTGAATCTTTGGATGATATTATGCACTGTAGATGATGATAACTTCAAACTCTTTGCAATTTTTCTCTGAGAAACTCCTTTCTGATATTGCTCCACTATTTTTTGCCGCAGCATTGGGGGAATTGGTGATCCTCTTCCCATCTTGACTTCTGAGAGACACTGCCACTCTGAGAGGCTCTTTTTATACCCAATCATGTTGCCAATTGACCTAATAAGTTGCAAATTGGTCCTCCAGCTGTTCCTTATATGTACATTTAACTTTTCCGGCCTCTTATTGCTACCTGTCCCAACTTTTTTGGAATGTTAGCTCTCATGAAATCAAAATGAGCCAAAATTTGGCATGACATTTCAAAATGTCTCACTTCCAACATTTGATATGTTATCTATATTCTATTGTGAATAAAATATAAGTTTATGAGATTTGTAAATTATTGCATTCCTTTTTTATTCACAATTTGTACAGTGTCCCAACTTTTTGGAATCGGGTTTGTACTTATAATGACAAATTTATTTAAATACATGTTAAAAAGAGACATCATGACCGGATAGCCGCCATAAAGCACGAGCACGGGCACCCTGCACAAGGACCAAGGAAGAGAGCACAGACTGCACCAGCGCACTTCTACACCTGTTTGTCACCTTTTTACCTTTTTGTGTGTCAATAAATCCACCCTCCGGGCATTTATTGGAACAGTCCTTGTCGTGTGATTCTTCACCCCGTGACACTATATAATCAGCTGCTCTAGCCACCGCATCTCAGATTTCTTCTCTTCAGCGATGAACCCCCTTCTTCGCTGACTCTTCGCTGACGCTGGGATCCGCCGTTGAAACGCCTCAGCAGCCGGATTAGGACCTCTCGCAGCGACCAGCTCGCAGATTCGGTCATCCCCTGCAGCCATCCGGCGTCGATCCACAGAGCTTCTCTAAAAGAGCAAATTTCACGGCGTTGCTGCAAATGCCGCGCCGTCATTGTAAGACGTGCAGGTCTCCCCTGCATGCGGATGACAATCACGCTGAGTGTGTGTCATGCTTGGGGAAATCCCACGCTGATGCTGCGCTCAGCAGGACTGATTGCTCTCATTGAGAGAGTTTCAGTCTTGCCTCTCTGCGCTCACAGATAGCTTTCTTTTCAGAGAGCAACTCCTCCCCTCTCGCCCTCACGTTTTCTTCCTCCCAGGGACCTGTGAGGAAAAAACAGCGGGGCAGAGGATTTGAGCAGCCAGTGACTAGCGAACTCGTGTCGGCTCAATGCCCGCGCGTCTCGCCATCACAGAGAGAGCATTCTAAAGGTCTTCTTCACCCAACTCAATCAGTATCTCCGCGGCTGCGAGCGACTTGATTTTGTTCAGTGTGAGTGACAATGAACTGGATGACAGCCTTTCTCTGGCGGCTTCAGATGCGGAAGAGTTATCTGGCTCCTTGACTTGCCGTCATCTGCTTCACGCTGCACCAGACCGAGAGCGGATGAAGAGCATAATGTCACCCAGCCAACGGGTATCGTTCCTGGGCACAGTTATAGACTCGGTGCAGATGACAGCTACTGTCTCAGTGGAGCGAGCCACGACAATTTTGCGTCACGTGTCTTCCTTCATGGAAGGCACCGCCCATCTGCTCAAAGCTTTCCAGAAGATGCTGGGCCTTCTGGGAGTGGCTTCGCCGGTACTTCGGTTGGGTTTGCTTCGAATGCGACACATCCAGTTCTGGTTGTAACAGAGGGTTCCATCCGCAGCTTGGCGTCATGGACGCCACCGCGTAACGGTGACTCGGGCCTGTGTATCAGCCCTGGCCCGTTGGAGGAACCCCCTCTGGCCAAAGCAAGGCGTGATTCTGTACACTGCGCACAGAAAGAAGGTTGTCACGACAGACGCTTCCAACAAGGGTTGGGGAGCGCTGTGCGAGGGCAAACCGACCTTCGGTCTATTGTCCGAAGAAGGAATCGGGCCTGCACATCAACTGCTTAGAAATTCTGGCAGTGTGTCAGGCCTGTCAATTCTTCCTGCCAGACATATGGGGACACCATGTGCTAGTACGCTCAGACAGCAGGTCCATGGTGTCATACATAAATCACCAGGGCGCCCTCATCTCGGAGCAACTCTGCACGCTGGCGAACGACCTTCTTGTGTGGGCCCAGAACAACAAGCGCTCACTGAAGGCGACGCATGTGCCGGGCAAAATGAACCAAGGAGCAGACATGTTGTCGAGGAACAACGTCTCTTCAGAAGAATGGACGCTCCACCAGCTCGCGGTTCAGAAAATTTGGGAAGTCTTTGGCAGGGCTCGAGTAGACCTCTTCGCCTTCAAAGACAACTCTCACTGCCCAATCTTTTTTACAAGGAGGACGGATGCCCTGGCCCACGAATGGCCCAGCCTTCCAATCTATGCTTTTCCCCCAGTCGCTCTGCTACCGCAGATACTTAGACGAGTCAGGGAACGATGGCACAAGCTTCTTTTAATTGCCCCCCTCTGGAGGAACCAACCGTGGGTGTCAGAGTTATTCCAGCTGCTTACAGCAGCCCCGTGGCCGGTCTCCTTGAGACGGGACCTCCTCTCTCAAGCGAACTGCACAATATGGCATTCACGGCCCGAGTTATGGGTCCTGCATGTGTGGCCGCTCGACGGGAGCCTTTCGGCCTCCCAGAGCGTGTCCTAAACACTATGGTAGAAGCTAGAGCCCCGTCTACTAGACAACTCTACGCTCTGATATGGTCCATTTTCTCAGCTTGATGTCAAGACCGTGACTTAGAACCGGTCACCTCCGACGTGTCAGTGGTTCTTTCATTTCTGCAAGAGATGCTGGACAAACATTATATAGATTATATGGCCAGATGCTCCTCCCATTTTGGCAGGCTATGGCGGGCTGAATAGCCATTGGCTCGCTCGCCCCCGCCGTGGATTGGTTAACTTTTTAATCCTATATGAACCAATCAACGTGCAGTTATAACTGCGTGATTGAAATAGGATTCAGTATTGAAATAGGATTCATTAAAAACTGCTAGATCTGATTACTTTTCGTCTCTTTTAGAACAAAACAAACATAACCCCAGGTATTTATTCAATACAGTGGCAAAATTAACAAAAAATAAAGCATCAACAGGTGTTGACATTTCCCAACAGCACAGCAGTAATGACTTTATGAACTATTTTACTTCCAAAATTGATACTATAAGAGATCAAATCGTTACCATGCAGCCGTCAGCTATATTATCACATCAAATAGTGTACTATAGATCCCCTGAGGAACAATTCCACTCATTCTCTACTATAGGAGAGGAAGAATTGTATAAACTTGTTAAATCATCTAAACCAACAACATGTATGTTATACCCTATTCCATCTAAACTACTAAAAGAGGTGCTTCCAGAAGTCATAGATCCTCTTTTGGCTATTATTAATTCGTCATTGTCATTAGGATATGTCCCCAAAAACTTTAAATTGGCTGTTATTAAGCCTCTCATTAAAAAAACCACAACTTGACCCCAAAGATCTAGTTAATTACAGACCGATCTCGAATCTCCCTTTTCTGTCAAAGATATTAGAAAAGATTGTATCCTCACAATTATATTCCTTCTTAGAGAAAAATGATATCTGTGAGGATTTCCAGTCAGGATTTAGACCGTATCATAGTACTGAGACTGCTCTCATTAGAGTTACAAATGACCTGCTCTTATCATCTGATCGTGGTTGTATCTCTCTATTAGTTCTACTGGATCTTAGCGCTGCGTTCGACACTATCGATCACAACATTCTTTTGAATAGACTAGAAAACTTTGTTGGCATTAGTGGAAGTGCATTAGCATGGTTCAAATCATACTTATCTGACCGCCATCAATTCGTAGCAGTGAATGAAGAGGTATCATATCGATCACAAGTGCAGTATGGAGTTCCTCAAGGCTCAGTACTAGGACCGTTACTTTTCACGCTTTATATTTTACCCTTGGGAAATATCATTAGGAAACACGGGTTAGCTTTCACTGTTATGCTGATGATACTCAGCTCTATATTTCTTCACGGCCTGGTGAAACACACCAAATTGAGAAACTTATGGAATGCATAGTCGATATAAAAAACTGGATGACGAGTAATTTCTTACTGCTAAATTCTGAAAAAAACAGAGGTGTTAATTATCGGACCTAAAACAAGTAATAACATAGAACACTGTCTAACACTTGATGGCTGCTCTGTAAATTCTTTGTCATCAGTCAGGAACCTAGGTGTGCTATTTAATAGTAATCTCTCCTTTGACAGCCACGTTTCTAGCATTTGTAAAACTGCATTTTTTCATCTTAAAAATATATCTAAACTGAGACCTATGCTCTCAATGTCAAATGCAGAAATATTAATTAATGCGTTTATGACCTCAAGTTTAGATTATTGTAATGCTTTATTGGGTGGTTGTTCTGCACGCTTAATAAACAAATTACAGATGGTTCAAAATGCAGCAGCTAGAGTTCTTACTAGAACCAGGAAGTATGAGCACATTAGCCCGGTTCTGTCAACACTACACTGGCTCCCTACTAAACATCGTATAGATTTAAAAAATCTTGTTAATTACTTATAAAGCCCTGAATGGTTTAGCTCCTCAGTATTTGAGCGAGCTCTTATCGCATTATAGTCCTTCACGTCCGCTGCGTTCTCAAAACTCTGGCCATTTGATAATACCTAGAATATCAAAATCAACTGCGGGCGGCAGATCTTTTTCCTATTTAGCGCCCAAACTCTGGAACAATCTACCAAACACTGTTCGGGAGGCAGACACGCTCTGTCAGTTTAAATCTAGATTAAAGACCCATCTCTTTAACCTGGCGTACACATAATGCACTAATACACTTCCATTATTCAAATCCGTTAAAGTATTGTTAGGCTGCATTAATTAGATCAACCGGGAACACTTCGCATAACACATTATGTACTTGTTACATCGTAAAAAGATTGACATCTACGCTAATACTAGTCTGTTTCTTTCTTATTCCGAGGTCACTGCATTCACCAGATCAGATGGTGGATCAGCACCTAGAGACGACCTCTACAGCGCTGAACGTCAGCGGAGACCAGGACACCTAGATGAGCCCCAGAGACAGACCCCAGTGAGGACCCCGTCACCTAGACAGCCATCAGGAAAAGACCTCGGGAACCAGTTGAGCCCTCCAATCTGACTTTGCAGCAGTTGGAATTGAACTGCTGTGTCGTCTGGCCAGAGGAGAAATGCCCCCCGACTGAGCCTGGTTTCTCCCAGGTTTTTTTCTCCGTTCTGTCACCAATGGAGTTTTGGTTCCTTGCTGCTGTTGCCTCTGGCTTGCTTAGTTGGGGACACTTAATTTCCAGCAATATCGTCGACTTGATTGAACAGAAACTTTTTGAACTGAACTAAGCTGGACGATGCCATCACTGAATTCAATAATGAAATGCCTTTAACTGAAAATTGAGTGTTTAATCTTGTAATTTTACATTATTGACACTATTTTTCCATTTTGATATTGTGCAGTTGCTTTGTCACAATTTGTATTGTTAAAAGCGCTATATAAATAAAGGTGACTTGACTTGACTTCAGTTGAAGAGGAAAAAAGAGTTTTTCCCATACAGCACTACTACGATGTAGTACTCATTCCCATATCTCAGGGAACCGAGGTTACGATAGTAACAGAGTATGTTTTTGTCTATCAAAAAAAGAGTCGGCTCCCAATCGCCTGAACGAGTAATCAGGAATTTTAATCTTATTCTGTTACGGCTGCATGTCACGAAGGAACACATTTGCATAATGTCCGCCCATGGCTGTCTTTCGCGCTGTATGCGGTAGACCAATCACAAAGGACTGCGCCATCTGACCAATCACAGCAGTGAAAGTAGGGGTTTAGAGGGACTGATTCTTCGAACTGCTTTGCACGAGTCGTTTAGGAATCATTTAGAAATTAGGTAAAATGTAAGCATTTTTTTTGAAAACTAGTGTTTTTTTTTTACCTTGGATGCATGTAAACCTGTTTTAGGACACTTATAAAACAATATTAGCAACCTTAAAAATGGCATAATAGGGGCACTTTAAATAATTTGCTTGCATTTAGGCTCTTCTCTCTTTACTCTAAACACTCAGTGGATATAATTTTTATCTCCAAATTGTTTTGTTTCGAGATCAGTTCTGAAAGTACATGCGTGTGTGTGTCCCTTGTGCAAATACACCATTCTCTGAATAGATTATGTCGTTTACAAATAAGAGATTTCAATCAAGAAAATGAACCGCTATTTCAGAAATTGTAAACAAAAATTCTATTACATAACAGTCATTCGACTGTTAGAGTTTTTTTTGTTGTTGTTTTCAAACTGGCACAGTTCATAACCCTCATCAGCTGTATTTGTTGTGTGATCTTCTCTTATTAAATATGGATTTTCCCATCCTTCTGTTTGAATGCTGATAGCGGATTATGGCAAATTGCTGTGAAAATGTTATTGATCAGCGATTGCCCTTTTATTTTTCTATTTCAGTAACAACTTTGTCTCTAAACATTCTTTAGGAGACTTAAAAAAATAGACAAAAAAGTATTTTTAACAAAGTACAGAGCTACAAAATGAATGTGGATAGTGGATCATTTGGTTTTAGAACCAGGCAAGAAAAATGTATATTGAAACTTTGATATATCTTCCGATCTGAGCATAATTTGAGTCATTATTAAACGAGATGCAGAGCACATCAGCAAAAGTCTTCATCTGCTCTCTCATTTAATATTGAATATTGAAGAGATCTCAGTTGAGATTTTCCTTTCCTGGGTTTAACTCCACTGTGCATTGCACCTACATAAATATTTGAAGGGAACATGAAAGGAACTTTGTTTTATCTTATTTCCTAAAATGCATTTAAGGACACAAAGCAAACTGCACTCTTCCTTATTTATAAAAAAAGAGTACAAAATGTGTTTTCCTGCAAGTGACAAAATCATAGCGAGCTTTCCGGTTGTTCAAAGGAGTGTTCCATCAAAGCGTGATGAGAAGCATTGTGTTACGGCTGCAAACACATATTCATTCTGTGTTATAATATTTGCTGCTTCATACAAAGACACAAATACATCATGACAGGCTGTCAAGTACAATTAGAACACCTGTCTATGATCAGAGGAGCTGACATTCTTTGGAGAGAGAGAGACCAATTCACTGAGCTTGTCACAGAAAACAGCAAGAGAAATTAATAATTAAATAAATAGCCTAAATACCCTGAACATTTCACACAGATTTATCTCTAGGCAATACTCTTCTCTCTAGTTTAATCACATTTTCTTATGTTAAAGTGTCCAGAGAGAAGAAATGGGGGCAGCGCCGCCTGTGATCTCTTGACACACTCATCACTAAACAAAAAGGACACATATACCATAATGTGCTAGAAGTGATGTCACCATAACATTAACATGCATAAACACAACAGTAAAATAGGTTGGGAGAAAAAGATATGCAACACACTTGAAATTGTAAAGTATTTTACTATTTAATTTAGAAAATTGGTGGATAATTGGTCAATTTGTATGTGTACAGCCAGAATTTTTGGTCACACTTTATTTGAAGGTGTCCTTGTTACATGTACTTACTATTGTAATAACAATAACTTATGGATAATTACATGCAAGTAACCCTAATCCTAACCAGTGTTGGGCAGTAACTAGTTACTGTAATAATATTACTTTTTGCAGTAACTAGTAGTTCAGTAATGATATTACAGTTACATCCATAAAACAGCATAGTTACTTAGTTACTTTTGATGCTTCAACCCCGCTGATTTATAATCCAACAATCAAATAATTCTTACATTTATTTTCATAATTTTCACGACTCGTACATGCAAGTGATGTCCTCAGTGCAGAAGGCAAGCTTGGAATATAGAAAACGCTTACATTCGGCAGATATAAATATTGCATTATATTGATTTTGTCAGGATAAACAGATGATCTGAACACTGTTGTGTAAGTTGTGGCTTTACTTTACTCTGGCATTACATCCTCTGATCAGCATGTGGTACATTATATTACTATACTTAAAAATATTTTTGTAAAATGAAACGTCACTATCAATCACTATTGAGTATTTGTCATAACTTCTGACCACCATCCAATGTGGATTTTGGTTAAATGATAAGGCAGAAATATGTGGTTAGTAACATTCTAAAATAATTTTATGTGGAAGGTACACAGTTCTTCTGTGGGGCGTGAAGTAAAATAATGTAACTAGTAGTGTAACTAATTACTGTTGCCAGAAAGTAATAAGTAACGTAACACTATTACCTTTGAAAGGAGTAACTAGTAATGAGTAATATATTACATTATTTGAGTAACTAGCCCAACACTGATCCTAACCCTAACCATATAATAAGTACATGTAATTAATATTAATCAGTACTTACATGTATAATTACACTGTAACTAGGACATAAAGTGTAACCAAATGTTTTAACCACATACTAATTAGTTTGTCCACAAGTAACACTGGCCTGGCCTGGCCTGGCCCGTTGTTTCACAGACCCACAAAAAATGGAGGAGACGACTAACAACAGAGACAACAACCACTCAGCAGAAATTGCATCGGGCCCCCTCTCAGATAAGAGGAATCCTCCTAATAATTAGGGTTGGGATAAACACAACACTGTTTTCAACCAAAAACTTTTTAATGTGTTTTGACTGTTCATTTACATCAAAACGGCATTTTGGAGGACTGAAAACATACACCTTTTTTGAAAACGGGTTTCAAAGTGCAAGTTTTTGAAAGTGATACATTATCGTCTCAATGTAAACTACAGTAATGTGAATTTGTGAAAATGGTGATATCATGTGTATTATGTATTCAGTCATGCGCAGGCGCGTAGTGTTTCTTTAAACTGTTTCTTTAAACAAAATGACACTGCCTACAACTGGCCTGGCATGCATAATGGATTTTTTGTCACTTTTGTGGATCTGTGTGAACGGAGTCGTTTTGACAACATTATTGTCTGTATTTTAAACTTTACAGAAACGCTAAATAAAATCTTTCCATTTTTAGTACATTGTTGTCATGTAGCCTAACCATACCCTAAAATTAACATTTTCATACTAATCACATTGTACAACTTTTAATGTTTTACTCAATCACCACTTTTGTCTAAAATGTATATGTTTACTCATGGGATCGGTTTGGAGAATCTATAAAAAGGAGAAAGTTCTAATAGTTTGGGTTGAGCAGCTTCTGTTGGAGATCAATGCAGGCGGACAGTGTAACAGCAGCATAACAGCGCGAGGAGAGCTGTGTGTTAATGAAAAAACTTTTCCCTGTCGTGCTGGACAGACGTGCTGTGACTGCGGGGCTATAAAGAGACACAAAGAGTTCTCACTGCCTGTATGAAGTCAATGATGCACACACACACACACACACACACACACACACACACACACACACACACACACACACACACACACACACACACACACACACACACGTGGCAGCACACACACTGGCAGACAGGCAGTCTCGTCCTGGCAGCAGCCCAACTGTTTCCCAGAGATAAGCGTGACAAACTGAGCACTTCAGATGCCTCTCATTTAATAAGACGGAGAAAGATGGTTCACAGCATTGCTATCTAATTAATAATCTGGGCTCTCAAGAACAACAAAAAGTTTCTAAACAAATGGGATGTTTGCAGTTTGTTAGTCTGGGTTGTGGCGGGTATTCGGTGTCATTCTGATAATACAATACAGAGGTTTATCTAGAAACCGCATTGTAACTAGACAGACAGGGTACAGTAGCTGTGACTGACAGCAGCAGTGCACAGAAGAGGATGATGTGTGATGCTCACAATGTAGATTGTGTGTCATACACTGTGTGGGTGAATCACATTTCACTAGACCTTGTTTTATTTTAATACAGATTACAGTAATGCACATGAGTTATTAAGCATGTTTATATCTATGAAAGTAGCATTATATAATTTTTTATGGAAAAATGTACTGTTCATCCATTGGTGAGAGAATAAAGAAATGTTTGCCTGTGACAATGATCAATTGTACAATCAATCATAATGTCATTATTCAAAAATATTGGCCATGGAATGCAGTAAATGACCATCAGAATTCAAATATACACAAAAAAATCCTGTAGTTTTTATATAAAAAAGCAGTAATGAAAACATATTTACAGAACTATATGTACAGTTTACAGATTAAAACTATAATTTCTACAAGTTGAGGTAAATGCTAATATAAAAGGTGCAAGCTGTCAAACACTTATCAACCTGTACAACCTGTTTGCACATTCTTCTTGCACATCCCTGCTTATACTATCATTATTTATTAAGTCTACAGTATACAGTCCGGCACATTGTATTTTATAGCACATTTTATTCCTCTTTATTTTGTAATCGTTTTTTTTTTTCTTCTATATTTATGTACAAACCCGATTCCAAAAAAGTTGGGACACTGAACAAATTGTGAATAAAAACAGAATGCAATGATGTGGAAGTTTCAAATTTCAATATTTTATTCAGAATACAACATAGATGACATCAAATGTTTAAACTGAGAAAATGTATAATTTTAAGGGAAAAATAAGTTGATTTGAAATTTCATGGCATCAACACATCTCAAAAAAGTTGGGACAAGGCCATGTTTACCACTGTGTGGCATCCCCTCTTCTTTTTATAACAGTCTGCAAACGTCTGGGGACTGAGGAGACAAGTTGCTCAAGTTTAGGAATAGGAATGTTGTCCCATTCTTGTCTAATACAGGCTTCTAGTTGCTCAACTGTCTTAGGTCTTCTTTGTCGCATCTTCCTCTTTATGATGCGCCAAATGTTTTCTATGGGTGAAAGATCTGGACTGCAGGCTGGCCATTTCAGTACCCGGATCCTTCTTCTACGCAACCATGATGTTGTAATTGATGCAGTATGTGGTCTGGCATTGTCATGTTGAAAATGCAAGGTCTTCCCTGAAAGAGCGACGTCTGGATGGGAGCATATGTTGTTTAGAACTTGGATATACCCTTCAGCATTGATGGTGCCTTTCCATGTGTAAGCTGCCCATGCCACACTCACTCATGCAACCCCATACCATCAGAGATGCAGGCTTCTGAACTGAGCGCTGATAACAACTTGGGTTGTCCTTGTCCTCTTTAGTCCGGATGACTTGGCGTCCCAGTTTTCCAAAAAGAACTTCAAATTTTGATTCGTCTGACCACAGAACAGTTTTCCACTTTGCCACAGTCCATTTTAAATGAGCCTTGGCCCAGAGAAAACGCCTGCGCTTCTGGATCATGTTTAGATATGGCTTCTTTTTTGACCTATAGAGTTTTTGCCAGCAACGGCGAATGGCACGGTGGATTGTGTTCACCGACAATGTTTTATGGAAGTATTCCTGAGCCCATGTTGTGATTTCCATTAGAGTAGCATTCCTGTATGTGATGCAGTGCCGTCTAAGGGCCCGAAGATCACAGGCATCCAGTATGGTTTTTCCGGCCTTGACCCTTACGCACAGAGATTGTTCAGATTCTCTGAATCTTTGGATGATATTATGCACTGTAGATGATGATAACTTCAAACTCTTTGCAATTTTTCTCTGAGAAACTCCTTTCTGATATTGCTCCACTATTTTTCGCCACAGCATTGGGGGAATTGGTGATCCTCTTCCCATCTTGACTTCTGAGAGACACTGCCACTCTGAGAGGCTCTTTTTATACCCAATCATGTTGCCAAATGACCTAATAAGTTGCAAATTGGTCCTCCAGCTGTTCCTTATATGTACATTTAACTTTTCCGGCCTCTTATTGCTACCTGTCCCAACTTTTTTGGAATGTGTAGCTCTCATGAAATCCAAAATGAGCCAATATTTGGCATGACATTTAAAAATGTCTCACTTTCAACATTTGATATGTTATCTATATTCTATTGTGAATAAAATATAAAAATATAAGATTTGTAAATTATTGCATTCCTTTTTTATTCACAATTTGTACAGTGTCCCAACTTTTTTGGAATCGGGTTTGTTTATTCTCTTGTGTTGTGTTACATATAATTGCACTGTCCATTGAACGGACCTGACTTACATTTCACTGCTGATTATATTCTGTATAATTGAGTATGTGATGAATAAAACCTTGAATCCTTGAATCTTGAACACAATACCATCAAATGTGAAGTATCACAAGGCATCTGAATTTACATTTTTCACTGTAATTATAAGACTTGTTCTTTTATTACTTCCAAAAAAGGTAAATTTAAAGCCATTTTACTGTAAATTTACATGAAATGCAGGTTATATCTTTGACAGAGGAACTTACCATTTACAGGTTAACAGTTGTTGTTTTTTTGGCCATTTTGATAAAAAAATACATTTTAGTGCAAACTCATTTAATTTTTTTGGTAGTCATGCATTATAGTCAACTGTCTGGACACACTTTCTTGTGATTATTATTTTGCACATTTTAGAATAATAATACCATCAAAACTATACAATAGTTTTACTCTAATGCATACACTAACTCATTAATAAAAACATTATGCAGACATAACAATGTTGTACTCTGTATTTGTATATTTGTACTATATAGTTCTGCTCCCATATTAATCCACTCCACTACAATTAGTTTAGTTTAAAAACTAAACGAAAGAAAGAAAACAAAGTACAAATAATAAAAAATAATATATATTAAGCAGAAGAAAAACATTTTTGTTTGTTTGTTTTTTTTTTTTATTAAAAATGATTTATCATATCAGTGTGTACAAAGTTTTATAATATGAATTACAATCTGATATCATCTGATACTACAGTCTGGGATTTCTCATCAATGGATTGATATTATCATGTAATGGAGAGCCAGTAAAGAGAGTCAAAGGGATACCTTGATAGCTTTTGAGAGTGGAAGTCTTGATTAATCTGAGCCATGGTGATCTCAGAGCAGACTTTAATGAAATATCAAAAAGATCATTCATACCAACGGGAAACTATGGCTGCTATATCTCTGGGTTTGTGTTTTTGTGCTATTAAATTGTAACTCGGCAGAAAGGAGAGCCCTTCATCAGGTGTTTCAGCTCTGGGTTCATGGCAGGCCAGCTCTACAGGCTCATTAAAGCTGGGAGCAGGTGCACTTTCATGAGTGAATATTATAATGCAATGTCAGTCAGCGAGCATGTTAGCGTGGCCGCTACGACACTCTCTCTCTCTCTCTCTCAGAGCACCCGCCATTAATCATTTCCATGGCTACAGCAAATCACAGGAGAAACTAGTCAGCTAAAATACCATTAAAGTTTTACATAACCCCCTGAAACATTTACCGACAGATCATCTCTGTGCTGGAAATATAACTTTATTTGTGAAGAGTAGAGATGAAAAACAACTGAGGAACAGCATTAGCTAATTCCTCTTGAGGAAGTGATGTCAGGAAATGTTTGAACAAATATATCATTCAGAGTATTTCAAAGCTCTTGGGTGCATCTTGGGTACCACTGAGCCACAGAAACACTACTTACCACTACTTACCAGATCTTAGACCATCCTCATCTGAACAGATCCTCATCAGAATAAATTTAGAGAAATTTAGCATGACTTGCTCACCAATGGATCCTCTGCAGTGAATGGGTGCCGTCAAAATGATAGTCCAAACAGCTGATAAAAACATCACAATAATCCACAAGTAATCCACACCAATCCAGTCCATCAGTTAATGTCTTGTGAAGAAAGCTCTGTTTGTAAGAAACAAATTCATCATAACATTTTATATTTATTACACTTCCTGTTGTCCTCGCACATCAAAATCCACTGAAACATTTGTTTAAAACCGTTTTAGACAATTTTTTATGTAAACAGTGCTTGACCTGTGCATATTTCTCTCCTAATTCAGATTAGACAACTTGTTTTCTGCATAACAATATTATGGATAAAGGACTTGAATTTTAGAAGCAACTGTGTAAAGTTAAAAACGTCTTAATGACGTGGATATGTTTATTACTAACGTGCAGCTTTTCACTTCACAAGATGTTAATTTATAGACAGGATACATGTTGATTACTCATGGATTACTTTATCAGCTGTTTGGACTCTCATTCTGACAGCACCCATTCACTGCAGAGGATCCATTGGTGAGCAAGCCATGCAATTTCTAAAAAAAAGTTCCAATGAAGAAAAACTCAACTACATCTAAATTTTCCGCAAATTATCATTCCTGGATGAAATATTTAAAGACATAGTTTGCCCAAAAATTGAATTCTGTCTTCATTCACTGACCCTTGTGTTGTTGATAACTATCTATCTATCTATCTATCTATCTATCTATCTATCTATCTATCTATCTATCTATCTATCTATCTATCTATCTATCTATCTATCTATTATCTATGGTTATCATACTCAGAGTTTTGTTTTAACCTCCTTTTTGTAGCAGTAACACCTGGACAAATGAAACTATAGTGTGAAAAACAATATGTTAAAATAGTGAAAATATAAATAAATTCAAAATTAAAGATAATATAATAAAATGGAAAACTTCCACACATTAAGTAAAATTAATTCCTTTCAAATGTTTTTACTGTGTTTACTTAAGTTCAGATCTAGGTTTCACAAACGTTTAGTTTGAACTCCCATATGTTTAGTTCCTTGGGGCCTGTTTCATAAAACAAGATTATTAAATAAGCCAGGTTTATTTTAGTTAGTCTGAATAATTGTCAGTTTATTTGGTTTAAAATAAGCCTGGCTTATTTGGTAAATTTGTTTTATGAAACAGGCCCCTGTTTTCTTTGTTGCCAGAGCTGTTCATTACCTCGGTTTTTGATTGTCACTTGTTTCTACAGTTACTGATCATATTGCACCTGTTCTGTGTTATGTTCTTAATTATCATGTGTTTATATGCCCTCGGTTTGTTCTGCCCTTTGTTCGGTGTTGTTTTTGTTTTGATGGCTCTGTTGTGTTCCTTCAAATTCTCTTTTTTTATTTAGTTGTTAATACATTTAAAAGCTGCATTTAGATCTGTCTCTGCCTGTTTCCCTCACCTGCTGTGATAGTTTCAGTCTGCAAAATGTAATCTGATATACTTTTAAAAAATCGTAATGTGTAAAATCCTCTACTCTGTTAATTCATAAACATTACAGATCTGAAATATTTCAAACTGTATCTTTAGTTTCCTGTTATAGTAAATAATTGTCAAATTTTAAAGCACCTGTTGTAGATTTTTATATGTGCTCGTTCAGTTGCAGCCCTGTAACGTCCACACAGACCAGTTACTGCCCCCAGCTGGACAGAGACTGATAGCAGCTTTAGGACGCATACTGGAATGAGACATCACCCTCAGAATCCCAAGCATGAACCCATAAAGTCTAGTAACAAAACAAACATAATAAATAAATAGGTGGAAATAAATACAGTTTATATTCTCATGCAAAACATATTGGAATTACAGATTATAATACCACCAACATGCTTTCAGATCAATTTAGATCTCTGCTCCTTTTCTTCATCTCACACAGCGAAACATCCAGATTTGTCACCCTCATTAATCAATCATGGATGCTTTCCGCCAAAGCAAATGATGGAGGCCATTTGTTTTTTCCTTACAAGGCCCCAGTCAGTGTTTTAGGGTGTCCCAGTTTCTAAAGGCAGGGATAGAGAAAGAGAGAGAGAGAGAGAGAGAGAGAGAGAGAGAGAGCGTTCAGTCAATCAGAGAATAATCAGTCTTATTGACTGTACAGCCCATTATAACCAGAGAGCGAAGTTTAATTTGGTCTTCACTATCAGTTCATTTTCAATAATATGAGTTAATTGGGCAGACTGGGCATCTGTTTCATGTTCACTTAGAATAGTTTGTATGTTTGTCACAAAAAAATATATAAATAAATAAATAATCAGATTTGGCTAAATAGTATTTATTATTCTCGTGTCAAAAAAGTGTTTTAAAATAAAAAAAAATTAAATTTGAATTAAATTCAAATTAAATCAAATAGAGAGAGAAAGATAAGATACTTATAAATAGATCATTCATATCAAGACAAATTTATTTGTATAGCACTTTTCAAAATACACATTGTTTTAAAGTAACCCTATTATGGATTTTTGAAAATGACCTTTCGTGCAGTGTGTAACACAGCTCTAAGTGAATGAAATCATCCTGCAAAGTTTTACCGTTGTTGCTGCATAAAACCATTAGTCGATTTTCTCATTGGTCTGAATGAAAATGCAAATTAATTCTTTGCCACTAGGTGCTACTTTTGTAATGGTAAAAATAGCTGTTTCCCCAGTAACGCTGTACACTATGGAAGAATATTCAGGATTTTCTTCAAAAGGAATTGCAAATTGTATTTTCAATTGCGTTTTCCACATGTGGGCGCATACATTGTGACATAATCCAAATGCAACAGCAAATCTTGCATTACCGTTTGCATTTTCACTTTCGCGAAAGCACAGTGACTGCCACATTTCAAATGAAAAAGCAAAGTCCATTTGCAATTGTATTTCCCATGTCTTATGAACTATGAGCCTGTCATATTTAAATAGCAATATTAATTACCACATTTGTTTTTTCACTCTCTCTGCGTCATGCACGTAACCTGCCAAAACTCAAATGGAATTGCAATTCCTTTTGCATTTTAATTTCCTATGTCTACACAGAAAGCTGTCAATCAATATGAAAAGCGGGACTCTAATATGGGGCGTGTTTGTATTGGGAGGTGACGTCACTCACAGACGATCATGCCGAATCTTTGATCAATGGAGGTAATCGGTAAAGGCTCCGCTAAAGGCAGCTGCTAATCAGTTCGTCCCTGTGTGAACGAACAGACAACCTTCTTGGCACAATATATAATTATGTTACTTTTTTCTCCATTTATCGACTGACAGTGCACTGTGTGAGCATGATTTTACTGTAGTTCCAGACTAAATGTGAATGTGCATTAATTCATCCCACTTGCGAAAAAACTGATTCAGTATTCATCAAAATTAATTAAAACAGTGAAATGCAAACTCAGAAAATGACGCAAACCTGCGATCATTAAATGTTAAACAACACAAATGTATCTAATCCCATTTTATTAAACAATGTCTTTGCTGCAGACCTTTGATTATCCAGTTCAACCATACAGGCAAAAATGACTTCATAAAAACTAACAATTGTGCTTCGTTGTTTTTTTTTTTTGCTGAAGAGTGTTGAACCTTCTTCTCCTGCATTCTACTGTACAGATGTGATTTACTCTTCCTTCAGCCTAAGGTTTATTCATTATACTTTTTGGTGTGAAAGGGCTTTTACATTTGCTATAAATATAACTTCTTGTATTAAAAACAAAAAATCAAGCACAGCTCATATTTAGAAAGTAACGTGAAAGTAACGCAAAAGTAACGTATTACTTTCCATAAAAAGTAACTTTTTTTAGGGAGTAACGCAATATTGTAATGTATTACTTTTAAAAGTAACTTTCCCCAACACTGTTAGCAAAATGTTTTTCACCTGTCTCAACACAGAGATTATCTTACTATAGGGAGATGAGAGGGTCTGTACTACTTACTATTGGAGAAAGCCATGCTAACTCGGACCATGTGTCCCTTAATCACGAATCACATTACAGCCTTGACTTCATTGAATTTCAGTCAGAGTTGTGCGACACAGTCACTGTTTACGGATCCCACAGGAATGAATGAGAAGTGCCGTAAACTGAATCCCACCTGTCGCAAAAAGTCAGTGACTTCTCTAATAAAATGGCATTTTTTTCGTGGTAAACTCTAAAAATAGTTAAATCCAAAAGTATTGTTTAGTGTAAAACATGTTGAAGATTAGCAGATAGGCTGTCGATTCATTAAATAATAAGCCATTTCCTCTAAAAAGCTGTTTATTCAGCATAGTGGAGCCTCTCCTCCATTGACATCCATAAAAAAAACGGCCTCTTGTCTCCTTGTACTGCCAGACCGGAAGCGTTAGCTTTAGCCATTACTCTATTTCGGGTAATGGTTGCAGGCTTGATTTCTAGTGGCTTTGCTCAACATCACTCACTGTTTCTCTCACTCCGATTGATGCAAGTGAAGTGAGTAAACAGAAGTGAAAATTTAGTGCAATTTTACACTTACAGTACAGTTCTACACTTACACTTACAGTACATTTGATTCCTTTATTTTAATCTGTAATAGAGTGCATCACACCTGCCCATAGACTGTAAAAAACATGTACGTAGTGTCCATGACGTCACGTTTCTGAATAGCATAAAAGCCTAAAGTGGGCGGAGCCAACCGCCGCTATCTTGGCAGCGCGTCACTCTCGGATAATCGAAAATGTATGGAAGTCCGTTCCTCCCACTTTGAGATACTTTCTCATAATTATGACTTGGTTTCTACACTGACCAAAATTATAAACGCATCACTTTTGTATTTGCCCCCATTTTTCATGAGCTGAACTCTATGTACACAAAAGGCCTATTTCGTTCAAATATTGTTCACAAATCTGTCTAAATCTGTGTTAGTGAGAACTTCTTCTTTGCCGAGATAATCCATCCACCTCACAGGTGTGGCATATCAAGATGCTGATTAGACAGCATGATTATTTCACAGGTGTGCCTTAGGCTGGCCACAATAAAAGACCACTCTAAAATGAGAAATAATGATGAGAAACTTTCTCATAATAAAGAGAAAATTTTTCCAAATAATGAGGAACTTTCTCATAATAATGACTTAACATCTCAAAATAATGAGAAACTTTCTCGAAATAAAGAGAAACTTTCTCAAAATAATGACTTAATCCACGCATGCGTAACGCCAAGAATGACGGCACACTAGCGACATCTGTTGGTCAAAACCATGCAGGAACACAAACATCGCTCTGTTCTGTAATCTAAAGTGTATAATATGTCATTAAATAATGATTACAGCTTAATTATCTGCATGTAGTCTTGTTAATTTGTAGCACGTACCAACAAGTTACTCAGCCAGACAATAGTTCATGACTTCAAACAGATTTAGAGGAATATATTCCAACAAAAACAATCACATGCATTTTATGAAGAAATTAAAGACATTACACATATAAACTTGCTGAATAGATGTTCATTTTGATGATTTGTTAGTTTTATTAGCTGTCACTTTCATGCATCACATGCATTAGGCCCAAAATGTTTATACAGTAGCCCAATCTCATCTCGCTTGCACAAAGCATAGTTGTTAAGCATTGAGCATTTTTCAGCATAGTTGTTCATTACCACGGCAACCGCTTGGTCTTCAGCAGTTGCTGTGGTAACAAACAACTATGCTGAAAGATGCTTAATGTGGCTTAAAGTACAATGACAAATTCAGGATACAATATTATTTATCATGCATACAGTCGAGCATAATATCCCAGAATTTGAACACAACACCCAAAGTTGCACGTGAAGCGTTTTCCTATAGAAACCGTTATAGAAAATGCATAAGCGTTGCTGTTTTGCTTTGCATTCATATTTTGGGTCCACCTGAATGCCTGTATGTACAGTATGCATGAACATTAAGTTGTGTCCTGAATTTGGTTCAATCTGTCTTTGTATTTCAATCCACGTTAAGCATTTTTCACATTAAGCGTATGTCTTGCAAGAAGCTGGACACTGAAGACCAAGCGGTTGCCGTGGCAACGAATAATGATGCTTTGTGCTTTTGAAATGAAATGACTGTATGAACATTTTGTGCATGTGATGCATGAAAGGGACAGCTAATAAAACTAATACATTATCACAATAAACATCTAGAAATTAAGTAATGTAATGACTTTAATTTCTTCATAAAATGCCTGGAGTTCTTAACCTGAAATATTAGTCTGGAATGTTTGGCCATAACTATCTGGCAGAGTAACTTGGTAAGTGCTAAAAATTAGCAAGACTACATGCAGATCATTTATCTGAAATCATTAATTTGTTCTGTAACTTTAGATTACAGATCAAAGCAAAGTTTGCGGTGTTCCTGCATGGCTTTGACAAACAGATTTGCGAGCGTGCCATCACGTTGCGTTGTGCATGCGTGGATTTAGTCATTATTTCAAGAAAGTTTCTCATTATTACAATACATTTTCTCATTATTGCGAGAAACTTAGTCATTATTACGAGAAAGTTTCTCATAATTACGAGAAAGTTTATCATTATTATGAGAAAATAAGTAATCATTACGAGAAACTAAGTCATTATTACGAGAAAGTTTATCATTATGAGAAAATAAGTAATTTTACGAGAAACTAAGTCATAATTACGAGAAATTATCTCATTATTACGAGAAAGTTTCTCAATATAACGAGATACTAAGTCATAATTATGAGAAAGTTTTGTTGAAAAATAAGTTATTGATAATTTTGGGACATTCATGAACTCCTTTATCATGTGTATAAGTAAATTGGAGAAAAGCCCCGGAGAAGGCAGAACACAGTATACATCAGTTACCTCTCTTTGACTTTGTTTTAGAATGCTCAACGTAAGTTACGGTGCTCTGCATTTGTTAAGCCGTTCATCAATATTACTGTGCCAGCCTGGAGTTTTAGAGTATGCCTTTGTTTTACTGCCCATTAAAGGAGACCTATTATGCAAAAATCACTTTTATAAGGTATTTGAACACAGTTGTGTGGCTGCAGAGTGTGAAAACATCCAGCCTATAATGGTGTAAACTGTAAATCCACGCACTCATTTATTTATAATCTAAAAAAAATCATAAACAGTCTCTCAGAACAAGCTGCTTCAGATTATCCCTCTGTTCACGTCACCGAAGGGAAAAAGTCCCGCCCATTTGTGACGCTGCCCTATAAGCAGTGTTGGGCTAGTTACTCAAAGAATGTAATATATTACTCATTACTAGTTACTTATTTCAAAATTAATATTGATACTTTACTTATTACTTTCTGACAACAGTAATTAGTTACACTACTAGTTACATTACTTTTTCTTCACGCCCCAAATGTAGTTTGACCAAAATACACATTGGATGTCAGTCAGAAGTTATTACAAACACTCAATAGTGATTGATAGTGACATTCATGTAGAAGTGTTGTATCAATCTCATTAATTGTTATGTCTTGAAGCTAATTGTAATTTCTCTGTTACATTATATTTCATTATGTATTTGATCAAATCACATAAGTTTGTAAGAAACAGTTTCATTTTCCAAAAATATTTTTAACTATAGTAATATAATTTACCAAATGCTGATCAGAGGGTTGTGGGTGGCATGTAATGCCAGAGTAAAGTAAAGCCACAACTTGCACAACAGATATTATTCAGATCATATTTTTTCCTGACAAAATCAATACAATGCAATATTTATATCTGCTGAATGTAAGCTTTTCCATATTCCAAGCTTGCCTGCTGCACTGGGGACATGACATGTATGTGCGAGTCATGAAAATTATGAAAATAAATAGGAAATATTTGATTGATGGATTTTAAATCAGCGGGGTTGAGGCATCATAAGTAACTTTGTAACTAAGCTGTTTTATGGATGGTAACTGTAATATTATTACTGAAATCTTTTAGTAATTAGTTACACTACTAGTTACTGCAAAAAGCAATATTATTACAGTAACTAAGTTACTAGTAACTAGTTTTTACTAGTAAAAACGTCTTTGTCTAAAGCTACCATTGTCTCTGTCTGTTCTCACTGGTGCTGTCTTCATGAATGACTGTGAATAGGAATGTGGTAGTTAAAAGTTGAATATCAAAGCAATGTGAGTCGATCACTTGAGTTTATTGAGCTCATAATCACGAATAGGACTTAGAAAGTTTGTGATAGCATGCCATGCACCATGAGACCAGCTATGTTGTTATTTTTATCGCGCTGTGCTCCTTGTCTGTGCAATTTATAAAAGCTAATGTATTATGCACAGTACAATCAGATGACTGACTTTGAAACAGAGTACGTTTTCTGTAAAGATAACAGGCTTGTACTAATCGTGGAATGTTTATTTGCAAAGGCTAGCACTGCTAATGCGGGAGCTTGAGCTCTTGAAACTCCACCCTCTTCTCCGGGAGCACCAGTTCATTTGCATTAAAGTAACACACTCAAATGAGCGTTTTGGCTCACACCCTAAAAGTGGCAATTTTAACAAGCTATAAAAAATTATCTGTCGTGTATTTTGAGCTAAAACTTCACACATACACACTCTGGGGACATCAAAGACTTATTTGACATCTTGTAAAAAGGAGCATAATAGATCCCCTTTAAATTACGGTGTGACTTGTGTACAATCTGTCAGCACTTCATTAGACAAACAAATTAGATTGCAATCTAACAATCTGCTCCATAACAAAGCACTGTAAACAAGCAATGACTAGATAAGTTGGCAAAAATAATGAATCGTAAATAATCTTTAAACTTTATTTATTTTTATTTTTAAAATGCAGATTGTTCACTCAGTGCCAGCTGTCAGTCTGGGGCTGCACACTTCTGCACGTGTGGACTGGAATTTTTAATTCAGTTTGATGTAAAAACAATAGTCTAAGTAACGTCTTGCATTCTTTAATGTTAGCGAACATTGCAATTAAATTGGTTGCAAAACGGTATCCACTCACATTTAACTTTTTGTCTGGTTATACGGTCAGAATCTTTTTTTTATCACATTACTATATGTTACAGCCAATGATCACTAGATTTTATAAAGATGTTACTATAATGATTATGTAAATGGTGATCGGCATCCAAATATTGTATACAATATAGATGTTACTGCCTTTTGCCTTGGTGTGACCTCTCTTTTTACAGACAGTGCAAAGGCAGAGAACAATATCAACATAGCGGTACAAATCAAGTTTGAGATTATTTTCAGTAAAACAAGTAGATGATTATTAGGATTAAATTAGAAGACAGTGTAAAGAAATAGACTTTGAGAGAAGCAGTCTATCAGTGGAAGTTAAAACAGCCCGTAAGTGTATTTACTTGTCTCATTAGTGTTTAGTGCAGTTGCCGTTGCTAGGAAACGCTTGTTTTGTTTACTGTGTAGAGACTTGCCGAAATCGCGTTTGGTCTCATACTGTATCATATCTTGTCAGTGTCAACGCTTGCTTGGCCATTTGTTGTGATTAACAGGAAAGTGTATCCAGCTGAATTCAATAAGTGATTTGTTAAATGGGTATAAAAGAGGTTAGTCTACAGCGGCAGCTGTCGCGACAGCCGTCGTGTGAAGCCCTCCTAATTTGAAGACCGAAGAGTGTAAAGACCATCGACTCTATCGTGCGACTCCACCAGGCAGGGACATAAGAATCGCTTTTTATTTTTCCTCTTTCCTACTACTTGTTTCACTTCTGTTTGGCTTAGTGTTATGTTATAATCATTGTTATACTCATACCTTTTGTTGTTTTAATATTTTGAATAGTTTTAAGCTTTTTTGTTTTCATTTAAATGTTTAGTTTTGAAATGTTGTTGTATGCATTTGTCATTTTTATTTCATTTCTTTATGTTCTTAAATATCTATCGTAATGAGTTCATAGATACGGGAAGAAGGAGGCGGGAACCGGCGAACATTCAAACACTTTAATAATAAATAAACAAACACTAAGTAAAAGCGGCAACCCCTCACGGATGACTGCCACACATAAAACACAAATAAAAGTCCAGGCCTGGTCCTCTCTCGTCTTTCACTGTCGTCACTTCTCTTTTTATCCTTCCGAAGCTCCTCCGTGGGACTCGAGACCGGTGAGTGGCGCAGGTGTCGTTCATTATCATTTACTCCACCGGCCTCGCTCCGTTCCCATGGCTCTCCCAATTAATACATTCGTAACCTGTTTGAGGGCATGATCTGGTTTATAGTGCCCATCTCTTGCACTCTTTATAATGGCTTATATGTTTGGCTTCTTTTTCGGTCGCACCCCTCTCTTCAAGATGTCTCCTAAGAAGACATGGGAGGGCTTTATCGGTGGCTTCTCCTCCATGTTGTGTTTGGAATAATACTATCCTACATGGCATGTTACCCTGATTTGTGTGTCCGGTGGCGTTTAATAATCACTCCAGCAGTTTCACGATGGATTGTGAGCCGTCTGAACTCTTCTAGCTTCTACCGGACCAACACCTCTAGTTATTTAACTCGATCAAAGCTCATCTGATAGAGAGAGGCCTGCTCCCTCCGCTAGACGAGGCAGCCTATCTTTATGAGCTCCCCCAACTTTGGATGTATTAGGGAGGAGATGCAAGACTCTGTCCAGACCAGTGTCTAAATGAGAACCCAGAGATAGAGAGATTCAAGTCAACCAGTTTATTGACAGACAAGATGCTAATTCAAATAGGCAAAAGAACAGTAAGGTAGGCAGTAGGGCTGGAAGACTACCCAGGGGAAACTGTGGAGGGCGGAGCTGAAGCTGAAGAGGCGGAGCATAAATAGGCCCCGCCTGCTGGAGTGAAGTAGAAGTGTCCAGAAGAGTGAGGAAGGGAAGGCAGTGTCTGCGAGGAGCAGAGCCCAGAAACAAGAGATCTGGGAGTCCTGCTGGAGAGAACAATGAGGAGGATATGAAGTACAGCACACACAAGACACCTTGGAGAGAAAATAGACTTAATGGCCTGGTTTCACAGACAGGGCTTAGCTTAAGCCAAGACTAGGCCATAGTTCAATTAGGATTTTAAAGTATTTTTTATAGACATGCCTTAGAAAAAAAACATTTCTGGTGTGCATCTTGAGACAAAACAAGGGCACTGACATATTTCAAGATTAATCAGAAGTCACATGACGTGCGCATGAACCTAGTCGCACTTGAGTAGAGCTCCGTACGTTTGGCCTCTTTTTTTTCTTTTTTTATATTATTCATGAATAATACTTTCACTGATGGCATACAATCTGAAACAGCAGGAGTTGTCTCCGTCGGCTTCTCCGATTAAGTAGAAATCCAAGTTACCGACCGCGAGCGATATGGTGGACAATATGGCGAACACTGTTACACACTTTGAGGACATTATAAGAACCGAGTTCACGGCGATGCGGAACGAGTTCGCTTCTCACATGTCAGTTGTTCAGTCGCTATGCTCTAAACTGGATCTTCTTACACGGGAGATGAGAGAACAAAAGAAAGTTGTCGCAATCATAATAGGTGAGTAGCCACCCTCGAGCAACAGGTTGTGGATTTACAGGATTGCAATAGGCGCATCAATCTGCATCTGATCAGATTGCCTGAAGGTTCTGAAAGAATGACCCTATGGGCTTTTTGAAAAGATCGCTACCGACGTGGCTCTCGTCTCTGGCGGGCAAAGAGATTGAAGTAGAGTGAGCGCATCACGTGTACACAAGGCTCTCCTCAGATCCCACTAAACCATGGGTTTTCATCTTTAAACTGTTGCGGTACATGAACAGGGAGCTCATTCTGCAGGCCGCCGCCGGTAAGCCCCTCCCCTCGAACGCAGACTAGCCAATGGCAGTCGAGTATCAGTTGCACGGGGAGCGGAACTCGGACATCTTTAGGTTTCAGCGCCATAGAGAAACATTGGAGGATCCGAAGCTTGCATTGGTTTGATGGGGTTTATGCTTCAAAAATGGAAAAATCATGTTCCTGGTGTACTTGTAACACTGATTCCAGGTATCCTGCAATATAATTTATTTTATTACATTTCCTGAATCCAAACAAAACAGAGCAAAATGTATTCAACCCCAATACAAATGAAGACACCAGTCATACACTCATTCTGGTTGTCATACACTCATTATGTTAAACATTTTATCTGCACAAGCAGAATGTTAATGTTATCTTGTGCTTTAGCAAGGTATCTCTGGCTAAAACTAGCCAATGTTTAAGTTAGTGAGTCCATACTAACGTACAAACCTAAATAGCGGATTGTTCTCGCGTCTTGTACAGTGTAGGTCAAAAACACATAACGAAGTCTACATTTCAGTGTCTCTCCATATTAAACTGGTTAAATGTACATTAATTTAATCGTACCCTGCGATACATGAACAGTGTTGATGTTGTCATCCACGATCGTGATGACCGACCGTAATATAAGACTTCTCCGGCTTGCATTATGATCTGTAAACCCTCGCTTCGAGTTACCCACCGTATTTATTTTTAAATATTTTATAAATCCCTCCATGGAATATTTAATTCCCATTTGGTGACCTTCTGTGTCCAAAATTGTGCAAAAACATTGTGGGACAAGGTTTTCACACTGCAGCTGTCATTGTAAGACAGTGAGCAGCTCTGTTTGTTTCTTCGAGGGAGCAATAGTAACTAAGGGGGGCGGGGCTTACGACAGGTCAATTAGGAAGGAAATGAGAGAAGCTGGCATCCAAAATTTTCTTCTTTCTCCTGCAACGCTGAAGGTTATTCTCAATCAAGGTGAACCTAAAATGCTTTACTCCCCAGAAGAAGCAAGATTTTTTTCTCTGATCCCATTCATCCACCAACTCTCATTGAGCTTCAGCTGGTGATTTGCTGTCTAATTGGAGAAGATGCTCTAATGGTTGGGTGACTGTCTCTTTCACTATTCACTTTAATGGTCACTTAATTCATAGTTACTAGAAGCTTTCATTGTGCATACAGTATCGCTTACTGATTATGATGTTATTTTATTTGTTTCTAGTTGTATTCCTTCTCTCTCTCTCCTTTTTTATTTATATATTTATTTTTTTATTATTATTATTTTAAATAGAGATACATTTTAAATACTACCTAGTCAATATGTGACTATGGGGCCAATGTTGGTGCTTCAGTAATGTGCAGGTTTTTATTGACACCACGGACCATATTAAGGGGTGCTGGCAGATCAAGGTTTGTTCTTGGTTAGATCTGCCATGGTAAAGTTAATGGTAATGTTAACCTTAATATTCTGAGTTGTAATAGGCCTAAATGTCCCTCACAAATATACAGGTTTTCTGGATTTTTTGCGAAGAAGAAAGGCTGATAGTGTTAGTTCAAGAATCCAACAAGAGTCAGTTGCATCGCTACACTACCTTTCACAAAACCTTTCCCGTGGTCTCATGGAATAGCGAAGTATCCATCAGATGCACACTTCAGAATCTCATCTGAAGTATTAGGTGTATTAGTGTTAGTATTAGCATTACTTTTCGCTTGTGAATTTGGACATAATACTCTTTAACATGCTGTTTGTGCCTTCTGTAGTATGCATTAGGGCTGTTCAATAATCAAAATTTAGTTTTGATTTCGATTTCAGCCTCAAACGATTATGAAAATACAGTAATCGAGATAAAAACGATTATTGCACCCCATTCCGCCCCCTTTCCAGCAGTGCTTTTTGTTCCTCCAAAAAGCCGAGTTTCATGTGTAAATCAGTAAAATCAATGTAACGAGAGTTTTGCAAATGGGACGTGCTTGATTCAAGTTGATTAAATGTATTTATGTTTTTGATTTGTGATTTAGCGTGGGAGAGAACTTGCGCTTCCTCAGGAAGATACCATGTATACGTTCAGAGATGTAACAACACGGATAAATCCATCTTTTAGCATCTAAACGGTCAAATACACGCAAAAAGTATGTTTTTAATGCGGCGCTTGGTGATTATACATGTAAACCCTCATCGGTTATGTAATAAATGCACGTAAAGAGTTGAGGATGAATATTTGTGTAACAGAAATTGGATCCGTGCGGGCTCTTAAAGTGACAGTACGCTATATTCCTGCTGCGACTCTGTGCTTTATATTAATAATCCAACCACAAAAGACAAGTTCTAAATCCCCTCTCTGCTCTTGACTGAAGGACTTTTGTAGCTTTAATACGAAACAAAGGCAGTTTTATTCTTACAGTGAAGACTATGCTGTTTTATTTTACATTAGGTTTTCAATTTCTCTAGTAGGCTGTAACTTGAATACTTTAGACTTGCATTAAAACAAAACTTAAAGCACAGTTTGTTTCATTTGTACCTTTTTATTTTATGTAGTCCTTTGTTTTTTATTACTGGCAGCTGAATTATTTTCCAATAATTGTGAGGACTTTTGTTGTTTGTTGTTTTTACTAATATTAGTTACTCTGGTATTCTGCTGTGGTGTTGAGATCATGACATTTTGCTGGTCTCTGTGACATGTAGATGTCATAGCAACCTTATTTACAGAAAATATATATTTGATATATATCACTATCTTAAATAAATCTTGCATCTAAAGTTTTGGGTATATGGTCCACTAATAATCGTTTTAAATAATCGTGATTACAATATTGACCAAAATAATCGTGATTATGATTTTTGTCAGAATCGAGCAGCCCTAGTATGCATATTTGGATATAGCCACTGTCTGCATCCCACAGTACTACAAAATGCCCCTACAAGTTACACCTACTAAATTACACCTCCCACAAATAAATAAATGGAGGATGCCACCTTTTCAAATACATTCAAATAGGCAGATATTAGTGTAACAAATTATACAATAAAAATCCAGAGTAATTCAATGTGTTATCAGGGGGGGGAAATGCCACAAAACTCGCTGGCGCATTTGCTGACCTCAGAGGTGACCGCATTATTTCACACATTTTGAGTTTCAATAGTTTCAAATGTGGTTTTATACTTTACAATAAGTTTAATGGTGCTTTATATTATACTTTATATTATTTAATATACAAATTATATATGTTTACTATGTACATAAAAAAAATTACTTATTGTGTTTATGTTGTATTGCAAACCACTTTTTCTGCTTTTGAGGTGTAATACAGGTAAAGTTATGGGACGGTTTGGTGGTCTGGTTGAGTTTAAGTTTGGGTTAAGGTGGGTCAGCAGTGTAATTATATATGCAATTACATAAATTAATTACAGATGGAATTAGCATGCAGGGATTTTTGTGGTTGAATATTGTAATTTAAAATAGACTAGATTTTATATCATGCAACATATGATTTAATTTAATGCATGATAAATTTTTTTTCAACATCATGTGATTTCAGTGCACATGAGTTCTTGAACCAAATGAATAATGGAATATACTTAGCTTCAAATACCACTCCAAAATGATATTAGAGATGGAGTGTGGATTTAGTGTGTGCTAAGGACACTGAGCATTAGCACGTTTCTGGCCTGAGTTGAGCACTTATTTCCTGTTGCATGCACATAGCCTAGATTGGACATATGGGTTTTGGAGATATACGCTATTCATATAACCATATACAGTATCTCACAGAAGTGAGTACATCCCTCACATTTTTGTAAATATTTTATTATATCTTTCCATGTGACAACACTG
This sequence comes from Ptychobarbus kaznakovi, assembly GCA_027422405.1. NCBI lineage: Eukaryota > Metazoa > Chordata > Actinopteri > Cypriniformes > Cyprinidae > Ptychobarbus > Ptychobarbus kaznakovi. The sequence continues at coordinate 1,839,769 of CM049804.1, forward strand.
AAGAAATGACACTTTGCTACAATGTAAAGTAGTGAGTGTACAGCTTGAATAACAGTGTAAATTTGCCGTCCCCTCAAAATAACTCAACACACAGCCATTAATGTCTAAACTGCTGGCCACAAATGTGAGTACACCCCTAGTGAAAATGTCCAAATTGGGCCCACTCCATTAAATTAAATCATATATTGCATGAGGACTTCCGGTTATGGTGCCTTGCTGAAGAGACGCACGAGTTAGCCCCGCTGTAATTTGTATGAAGATTTTCTAAATGTATCCCAGTTTCATTTGACTTTCGAACTCAGTTTGTTTATAAGTGAATGCTCTTTAAGATGTCACCTAAACCAGCAAAGCAAAAGCCGAAAAAAATGGAAACCACAGAAATTACATCCGACTCCGAAAGCATGAAAGAGGTGTCGCGAGTTAGGCCTACATATGGCAGTGAAGACTCGTCACCGATTTGTGGAGATCAAGCTAGCGGCTTACACGCTGATACAAGTGGTATTATTCAAGCAATAAACTCGATGAAAGCTGACATGGCCTCTCAGTTCGAAACGGTCCTTTCGGCTGTACAAGATATCAAAAATCAAGTCACAGAATGTTTCGGAAGAATAACGCAGGCAGAGGAACGCATCTCTCAGACCGAAGATTCGGTCTCCACACTTCAATCAACAACCAACGCTCTGGAAAAGAAAATTACTGCACTCACCTGGAAAATAGATGATTTGGAAAATCGCAGCCGACGCTCCAACCTGAGGCTTTTAGGTTTACCAGAGAAATCCGAGGGCAACGATGCATGTACATTTCTGGAAAGCTGGTTACCCGAAGCGCTGGACATGGAACCACTGCGGAAACCACTGGCCATAGAGAGGGCCCACAGGATCGGTTATATGCGAAATACTGCAGCGGACGCGAAATCTACCCCGAGAGTGATGATTGTGAAGTTTTTGGACTACAGAGACAAGGAGCGCGTGATGCGAGCGGCCAGAGCAAAGAAAGATGTACTGTTCCAAAATCACCGAATCATGTTCTTTCCGGACCTTTCTGCTGAATTAAACAAGCAACGGAGGCAATTTGACGAAGTCAAGAAGAAGCTGCGAGCTAAGGGACTGGTGTACGGATTCATCTTTCCAGCGCGCCTCCGAGTGACCGTTAATGGCCAAGCTCACGTATTTCAAAGTTCATCGGAAGTTGACGACTTTCTAATGAACATGTAAGCTGGTGCTGTTTTTCTCAGGGCTTGTTCACTTTCAAGTAAATTGCATATAATTCCTTCAATTCCCTGTCATCGTGTTCTGTCTACCCCCTTGTCATATGTATGTTGTGTATGTATGGACAGGTTGATGGCTAATTTCGCTGGTACTTGTGATTAGTGACAATAAAGGGCTACTACTACTATAAACAAATTAAGCAATGGACAATAAATCAATATATTTTATTTCTTATAATGAGACTTTGTAAATTGCTCAGCGGGGCTCGAGTGCGATGCGATTCATCGTACGGTTTTTTCCCCCTTAAATCGGGTTGATCTAGTTCAGGAAGTTAGAAGTAGTGGTGAAGGGTTTGAATTTGCTGGTGGTTTTCGGCAATTCGTTGTTGTGGGGTTAACGTGTTTTGTTGTTTCTCTAATTGGACAATGTTTTTAATCATGTTGTTTATTTTAGTTCTAGTTTGTTTTATGTTTTATCTTCATAAGGTACAGGTGACTTTCCGTTTCAAAATATGGGAGAGTGTTGGATTATCTCACAATGTAGAAGAAAATGACGGAAAACATTGGGGTTAAATTTGTTTCTTGGAACTGTAGGGGGCTACATACTCTTTCTAAAATCAAACAAGTGATGTCTAGGTTAAAACAACTTCAGTCTAAAATAGTTTTTCTTCAAGAAACGCACTTAATGCCCAAAGACTTATGCAGAATACGAAATAGATGGCCTGGTCAGGTATTTGCAGCTTCATTTAGTTCTCAAGCAAGAGGGGTAATCACAATGATTCACAAATCAATTCCATTTCAGATGGATGGGATAATACAGGATCCTTCAGGTAGATACTTAATTGTTCAAGGGAAATTATTAACAAAACCATTGAATCTTGTTAATATTTATGGTCCTAATGATGACATCCCCAAATTCTATAGTAACCTCTTCCTAACTCTATCCACCTTTTCTGGGTTTTATGTGATGGGAGGAGATTTCAATTGTACATTGGATCCGATTAGAGATCGTTCATCTGGCCTTGATCAATCTCACAAACAGACCAGAAAGACCCTGCATTATTTTATAAAAGACTTAAACCTTGTTGAAATATGGAGACAATTACACCCTAAGGATATCCAGTATTCTTGCTTCTCCAGAACACACCAGTCTTATTCCAGAATTGATTATTTTCTTATTTCAGCAACAATTATGTCATATATCACTGATTGTTCTTATGATTCTATAGTAATTTCAGATCATGCCCCTATATTACTCACTTACATTGATCCTAAATTACTAGGAAATCCTCCAAAATGGAGATTTCATCCTAAATGGCTCCTAGATGATCAATTTAACAAACAGATAAAACAACAGATAGATATGTACTTTGATATTAATACAACACAAACCTCAGCTAGTATCAGATGGGAAGCTTTTAAAGTTTTTATTAGAGGTGTTATTCTAAGTGTCACAAGTAGTAAATCAAAAAGCTATAAGAAAGAATTGACCGAACTGGAAACTAAAATTAAACTTCTAGAAAAGACCTTATCATATAATAATGGCTCATCTCTTCACCAGGAACTGCTGAACCTTAGAACTAAATATAATGAACTATCTGCCAAAAAAGCAGCAGCTAGTCTAATGATGTTAAGACAAAATTATTACGACCAAGGTGAAAAGGCAGGAAAATTGCTAGCTTGGAGAATTAAACAAAAACAATCTGAAAGAACTATACATTCTATTGAAGATAATAGTGGAAGTATTACAGTAGACCCGGTAAAGATAAATGACACTTTTAAATCCTTTTTTAAGACTTTATATTCTTCCGAGTATGCAGATATTAACTCACAAACAACCTTTCTTGACAGTTTATCTATACCTACTATCTCTGAAGAGACAAAAATATCTCTAGACATAGACATAACAGAAGAAGAAATCACAGAGGCTATTGACGATTTAACAGCAGGTCGAACACCAGGGCCAGATGGCCTTAATGTAGATTTTTACAAGAAATTTAAAAGAAAACTTGCCCGACCAATTTTAGATATGTTTAAAGAATCCTTTGCAAATGGTGTGCTCCCAGAATCGTTAAGATACGCTCTCATTACATTAATACCTAAGCCTAATAAAATAAATACAAAATGTGAATCATTCCGACCAATTTCATTACTTAATACAGATGTTAAAATACTGAGTAAAATTTTAGCACGGAGGTTGGAAGCACTTCTGCCCAAGATAGTACACCAAGACCAAAACGGATTTATTAAGGGCAGACAAGGTTTTCATAATGTAAGAACCTTGCTTAATGTTTTATATTTCAAAAGGGGAACTGGTGATACGGCCATTCTATCCTTAGATGCTGAAAAAGCTTTCGACAGGGTGGAATGGCCATATCTATTTGAGGTCCTTAAAAGATTTGGGTTTGGAGAAACTTTCTGTAAGTGGATTAAGATACTCTATATGCATCCTATGGCTGAGGTACTTACTAATAGCATAGTTTCCAAAGCTTTTATTATCCAAAGGGGTACTCGTCAAGGGTGCCCTCTTTCACCCCTTCTTTTTATTTTAGCAATCGAACCACTTGCCATTGCAATAAGGTCTCATAGTAATATACTAGGCATCAGATCAGACAAAATAGATTTGCGTATTTCTTTGTATGCAGATGATGTAATTATATATTTGACAAATTTGGCTCAATCCATCCCTTCTTTAACTCAACTTCTTTCACTCTTTGGAAACTTTTCTGGTTATAAAATAAACCAATCTAAATCATGTATCCTTTTACTAAATGTTGATGATAGTCAAAGTACCAGCTGTAACACAATTTAATGTAGTAGATTCCTTCACTTATTTAGGAATTAAAATAATGGCTAATATAGATCATATATCTTCAGCTAATTACCAGCCTCTTTTAAACACTATCTCTAAATTTATTGAAAGATGGAAAAGTTTACCTATATCGCTAATCGGACGTGTAAATACGATAAAAATGAGTTTACTACCTAAAATATTATATCTGTTTCAAAATATCCCACTCTGCCCTCCATCCTCCTTTTTTACAACACTTCGGAAATTATTCACTGATTTTATCTGGAATAATAAACGAGCTCGTGTTCGTCTATCATTATTATACTTGCCTTACAATAGGGGTGGTCTCCAGTTTCCCAATCTACAGTGGTACTATTGGGCAGCACAGTTACGATCTACTTTATATTATTTTTCTTCTGAAACACACACATCTTGGTTGGATATTGAATCTTTCTTTATAAAGTCAAAATTGCCCTTTAATCTCTACCTTTATTCAGCAGATATTAAATCTCTCAGAAAAGACAAAGATATTGTATCTTTTAATCCTATTCTTATTAATACAATTAATGTCTGGTGTGATGTATATAAATATTTAGGTCAGTCCGATACTTTATCATGTTTTACTCCGATATGGGGGAACAAGCGTTTCAAACCAGCTAGATCAGACCCAGGATTTAAAATGTGGTTTGATAAAGGGCTGCAAAAAATGGAGGATTTCTATAAAGGAAAAGATCTAATGTCATTTGTGCAAATTGTAGCGCAATTCGATATTCCAAAAAAACATTTCTTTAAATTCCTTCAATTTAGGAGCTATGTTTCTTCTTATCAAGGTGCAAAGCTTACCAAACCTAATAAAACACCTCTTGAAGACCTATTATCAAAATCTGCCCAATCTAAAGGGTTAATATCGATGTTTTATAAAATGTTGGAGTCATTCTCTAAAGAATCATCAGAATTTAAATTGGCCGCTTGGAGAGAAGATTTAAATGTAAACATTCCACTAGATGTATGGGAAGAAATATGTATGAAAGCTCAATTACAAACAGTTAATAGTAATCTCAAATTAATACAGTACAACTGGATTATGAGAACGTATATTACTCCAGTTAGGTTAAATAAAATTAACCAGAACATTCCAGACACATGTATTAAATGCTCAGTAGATAGAGGCACACTTTTGCATTGTATGTGGAACTGCCCTAAGGTGCAGGAGTTCTGGAAAGAAGTGGCTTTTTTCCTTTCTCAGATGGTACCTATAAACCTACCAATGAAACCAGACATTTTTATTTTAGGAATTATTCCAGAGAACATTGCACACCATGGCAGCATTCGTAAGCTTGTTGATACTGGTATATTTCAAGCAAAGCGTCTAATAGCTCTGTACTGGAAGAAAGTGGAAAAGCCATCTATCATACAGTGGATCAATAACATGTCCTTCTGTTTAGCGATGGAAAAGATAACCTATATGTTAAAAGGTAAACTTTCTTCTTTTGAAAATATTTGGACACCATTTATATCATTCATCTCGAATTCAGATTTTGGTAATGTGTGAGACAAGAGAAGACAAGATAGTTTGACACCTGACCTATCCTATCAATCCCCCCCCCCCCCCCCCCATAGATGTGCATAAATTAACCATTGTTGATCCATTTGTTGTATGCTTGCATGTTTTGTATTCTCAAAATCCCATATCAGGTCACTACCTGAAATAACCTGTGCCGTTTTATTGTTTACTTTTCTACTCCTTTTTGTTGTGTTTCATTGTTGCTTTTATTTATTTATTTATTTATTTCCTGGCCTTCATATGTTAAAATACGTAACTATAATATTGTTGTATTATTGTTATTTATTGTTACATCTCAATAAATAGACTGTTTAAAAAAATATATATATATTGCATGAGATACTGCAATATCTCACTTCTGTGAGATACTGTAACATGTTAAACCCTATTCACTTGTTAAATCATGACATACTAAATACCATTTCCAGGTCCAAACCTCTACATTATTTCAAGAATATATCCCAGTAGCTGTTTATGAAAACTGTCAATTTATAACTAGTCTTTTTCTGCTTTCAACAACCTGTCCAGTGTTTTCTATGACGTTCAACCTTTTAATGGACTGGCCTTCCGTCCTTTACACAGTGCTTCCTTGCCTATGGCCCCAAACACTAGGCTCCAGCATCCCTCAAGCCTAGACAGTCAGTTTGGAGAATGGATGGATGATGTTGCTAAGGGGGTGTTGCTAAGATTTTCTAGGCAGTTGGTGCAATCGGTTCTGCTAGGTAAATACTGTATATTCAACTCCTAAAATAAATAAAACACACACCCCTTAACAGGCTCCATGATTTGAGGTATCACTCATGTCTGAAAGATCAAAGCAATTTTCATGCTGAAGTTTCAAAGGGTTAGTTATTATTGCTGCATATGAGCAATAACAGACATTGCAAACACCAATGATAAAAAAAAACATCTTGATTCTGTCATAAACAGATAGAATGTGAGGCACAGGCAAAGAGAGACAGTACACTTACTGATTTATATTCATGAAATCAGGCATCTTTAGAGAAGCAGTGGTAGGGAGTATGTCTGTCTCTCTCCTCAGTAATCAGGTTCTTTGTGTTGGGCTTGAATGAGCAGAAATCACAGCATACAGACACAATCAGAAACACACATATAGACACGTCCAACCATGCTTGTGCTTTAATGAGATCAGAAATACAGACATGAGATAAGAGAGCTAGTAGAATGAGGAACTGGACAAACATACTTCCACACCTGTGATATAATCAAATAATACTGAAAAAAAATGATTATGGTTTCCACAAAAATATTAAGCTACAAAACTGTTTTCAATACTGATAATAATAATAACAAATGTTTCTTAAGCAGCAAATCAGCGTATAAGAATGATTTCTGAAGGATCATGTGACATTGAAGATAACAGTAATGATGCTGAAAATTCAACTTTGCATCACATTAATAAATTATATTTTAAAGTATATTAAATTAGAATTGTATATTTTAATATTTCACAATATTACTGTTGTTAATTTTTTATTAAATAAATGCAGCATTAATGAGCATGAGAAACTTCTTTAAAAACCATTAAAAACTTTACCCAAACTTTTGAACACAGCTCTGTATATTTCTGTATGTTAACTTTACTTGAAAAAAAGCTAGCAAACTTATTATCCCTTAACTATATATTTCTGAGGCAATACGTTTACAAGATGTTTTTTTCAAGTAACGTTTCAATATTGAAATTTAAAGTGTATATATTCATAAACATACTTAATAACAGACAATCACAAGATGAACCATATAATCTGAAATATTTTATTGAAATCTCTTGTCATGTTACACAGGTGAATATTCTTCTAATAATTATAATAATCCTATTGAGAGCTTTGTGTTCTTTAAAAAAAAGCTTAAGAAACCCTTTGGAATAAGTTCCAAATTATAGTACCTAAAAAATTAACCCTGTACAATCCATTATGCTTTTGGGGGGGTCTGATGAGCTGATTATATCTCTCTTATCAGGCAGACAGTGAAAAATCCTCCTCATTACCATCAGGGGCTCAGGTAAGAGATAACACACTCTGTTTTTGTGTGGGCATGTGCATGTGTTAAATTGATTTTGTTCATGAGAGTGCATTCTGGCACGCACTAATCTGTTTCTGTGTGAGAATGAGAATCGAGTCGGAAGCCTCGAAAAAAAGACATTTACTTTAAAGGTGAGAAGTCTTCCTGCTCACTATACAGAGACGAATGTGACCATCTTGATGTCCTTTTGAGAGTGTCATGAGTGAGTCAAACGCTGATGTCTGAAGCTGTCCACGTGTTAATGAGTGTGTGGTGTGTGTGCGTGTGTGTGTGTGTGTGTGTGTGTGTGTGTGGTGTGTGTTGTGTGTGTGTTGTGTGTGTGTGGTGTGTGTGTGTGTGTGTGTGTGTGTGTGTGTGTGTGTGTGTGTGTGTGTGGTGTGTGTGTGTGTGTGGGTGTGTGTGTGTGTGTGTGTGTGTGTGTGTGTGTGTGGTGTGTGTGTGTGTGTGTGACCCTGCTCTAATGAGTGGCATATTGTGTGTGTAGCAGATGTCCAGTGTGTAGCTGCAGAAGTGGTGAGGCTCTCTTCGCACACCCAGCTGATTTTCCAGTGGCTTTGAAGTCGGCTTTACCTCCAGGATCCACTGATGACACACAATTACATTAAAATTGCTCCCTGTTCCCTAAATGATCTTGGTGTCCCTGTCTCGTACTGAATTCTGCGAACACCAAATATGTTGAAACATTATTTTTCTTCCAAGAAAACTACAATGGTTTGCTGTCTGAAATGCTAGAAAAAAACTGTTTGATATGTTAATGAATGTGCTGTACTTAAGGATCAAACAGCAAAGAATACCTTGATGTGAATGATGCCATGTAATAATACTACTAATAAACAGAACAGTAAAACTAATAAAAAAGTAAAATGAGTAAAATGTTTGCAAGTAAAAGGGCTGTTCTGTGGGGGGAAAACATACTTAATATTGTTTTTGGCTTTTCCAATAGAAATAGCTAATCATTTGTAAATTAAGATGCATTTTCTTGAGAATTCAAGTCATGTCACACAATACACTTAACTTTTTAGAGTTGTGTCACAGCATAATTTGTCTCATATTTTATGAAGATGATAATTGTCTCATATTTTATGAGGACAAGTTTGATGATTATTATACACATTTGATGATTCAGTTATTTTATTTTGTATTACTGTGAAGCTGCTTTAAAACAATTGTATTGAAAAAACTATAAAGCACCATTAAAAGTTGACATGACTAGAATTATCAAGAAAATGTTTCTTGATTTGTAAATGTTCAGATATTTGTACTGGAAACAACAAATTCAAAATACTAAATTATATAATAATATATAAATAAATTACCTCATATTTTCCATTTTTCAGAACCTCCATATTGTCAACAGATTGCATCACTGCAAAAACAAAAACAAATAAATAAAACAGTTTTTTTAAACAGTAAATAAAACACACCCAAAAAAAAGATTGTTGGTGTACATTTAAAACAAATACAATTTTAAGTTTTTCTAATTCAAAATGTCATGTGTAATTCAATGTGTTACTTGCCATTTCTTTGTAATCTTTTTCATCTTTAAAAAGTATCCAGCATGACAGGCCGATCAAATATTCACTGCTCAGGCACAGATGAGTTATTTCATAAACTATGAGTCACCTGGGCTTTTATCAGGGTCTAACATGTTTCAGTCTCAAAATTGCATTTTCCTCCCCCGGGCTCGAGAAAATAAATGTTACGGTAAATGGGAACAAGCGGCCAATTAAAGCAGCATGACGGATGACCGTGGTGTTGAGATGACAGGCCGAGTTCCCTGACTACCTGCGGAGAGTTTAGAAATAGAGCATGTGTCACAGAGACTATTGTTTCCTGAACACGCTGGGCGGCTGCATTGATCCTGCCAAAGTTTTACTTGTGAAATATTACTCATGACTCTGTTTGTAGCCTTAATGCATCTCAAATTTAGGTGAGCTCCTATTAATGACTGAGCGAAATGCCAGGAGCTCTCTAAGGTCTATTGCTGATCAGTGACATTTGTGTATTAATATTTATTAAAGATCTCTGCCTAATGCGATCCTTAATTAACCAATTATTATTATTTAATTTATTCACAAATTTACAATGAAATGTTCTGCATTTAGGCTTGCTGTACAAGCTATTAGTTAATAAAAGGCCAAATGCATCTTCTGTAACTCTGCTTACATGGTTTTGGTTATTACTGTCATCCAGAGAATAAATATCTTAAGAGTATAATGGATTAAATGTGTTAGAACAGTAAATAAGCCTATTATTTGTTTATAATTCATAATAATGAAGGATGTAAGGAAGAATCAGACTTAAGTGGTTCAGTCTCATCAGTCAAATCAATTTTAGTTCAGGATAAAGCCTAGAATTTACAGAAAAATGGAAACAACAGTTTCTACAACTGCAGGCCAAAGACCTTGTAAAAACTGTTATTTTTTCTTTTTTGGCCAGGTCTATTTGCTTTCAGGTCATCTATAGAGTGCTGGAGTGATGACATATTTTTGTAGGCCAGCCCAAAAGTTAACATCACCCTGGTTTATACAACAAATTCCCAGTAGGATTTTGGATTATTGCTGAAAATATGTGATCAACAAAATTGCATGATTCATGTTTGGTTTTCTTACACATTTATTACGAAAAAGTTGTGTAAAAAATTACACAACTTTTTGAATTTTGAATCCTTACTTGGCAGAAGTAAAACGCTAAATATAAGCTATAAGCAAATGATGCATGACTTCAAGATTCTGACAACTCTTTCAGTCTTCATTTAAAAACTTTATTTAAAATTTCCATGAAACTTTTTTTGTTAGAATTGTCAGCAAGAGTGAGCGCAATGATAAACATGAGTCTATGAAAGCGATTTGTGTGTGGATGAGTTTATCTGTTTGGTGTGATGATATTAAATTAAATGTCCCCGGAAACCTGTATAGTCCCATTTAGCCACTTGTTAGCAACCACCCGTTTCAAGACATGTAAAAGCTTTATTGCCTTAAAACCCACTAAAAAAAAAACATTGACTTCAGGACGATGGAACTGTAAGTGCTAAAATACTAACTCATTTCCAGGTTTTGACCTACAAAACCGCATCATCCCAACTCCTTAATGTTGAAACAGGTGTCTTTTACCAGACATATGTGCATTTAAAAGGTGCAGTCTTTTTTATTATCATTTAAAAAAACAATAACACAATATTAAAAAAATGTGCAGTCTATGCAGTGCCACTACTAGGATGCCATTCTGTTGTGGGCATTAGGATACATGGGTTAAATACATGCATATTGTATAATACATTGAAATTGTTTAAAATAAAATGTTTTGTATTGATTCATTGTAAATAAATACCCACATGAAAATATATCTATATACCTATAGGGTAGAGTGGGGGAAAACACCCCTATTACGGGTAAAATGCCACCCTACTGTTTTTCCCAAAATAACCGCAACATGAAGTCAAGATACATCTGTATTGTAACTATGGACTACGTTGACGAGAGTGCTGTAGATGTAAGCCTAGTTATTCAACAAACATCTACAAAATAAAAACAGAATAACAAGCTACTATTCTATGATACAGGCTTTGTCACTATAACAAATTCCTTGTATGTGTAAACATACCTGGCCAATAAAGCTCATTCTGATTCTGATTCTGATTACAGCAGTTACATACACCTGAGGTTGTGGGTTCGAATCTCGGCTCCGGCAGGATTTGTCCACGACTGAGGTGAGACCCTTGAGCAAGGCACCGAACCCTCAACAGCTCCCCGGGCCCCTCAGCATTGCCCACTGCTTCAGGAGTGAAATATAAATTATAACAATAGTTTATAGCGAAACAATTTTGATTCTAAATATTGCGATACGATATTGCTGTGTTGCAAAATTTTTATTTTTTTTTTTTACTCTGGACCATGGGGAAAAGTTGAATGATACGCTTAATATACAGACTGTCACAATAAAAAAAAACACATTTTAGCAGTCATGTTTCCTGTTTTATTTCAGTTTTCAGTAAATATAAACAAGCAGCCACAAAAATTCCAATAGAAAAACACTTTTGGAAATAAATTGCCTTTTGAAATAATGTGCCCATCAAACTATTCATTAATAAAATAAAATAAAATGAAGAGTCCATTAAAGCTTTCTTTAACATCAAACTTAACTCGAAAGCCATTCTTTTAAATATTGGACTGCGTTAAATAAAATATATAAGCCATGACCCACTTACCATATGTATATATATATATATATTATATATATATATATATAATTTATTTATTTATTTTGTCATTTAGCAGACGCTTTTATCCAAAGCGACTTACAAATAAGAACAAGTAACTAAAACTATAAGTTAAAACTCTATAAATATACATTTATAGAAAATTAAGAAATGAAATAAAATCACAAATGTATACAACAACATTTCAAAACTAAACATTTAAATGAAAACAAAAAATAGAGCTAAAAACAATTCAAAATATTAAAACAACAAAAGGTATGAGTATAAAAATTATTCTAACATGACACTAAGCCAAACACCCATATATCTAGATGTTATTTAATTTCCAAGTAGTATGTTGAAGTGACGTTACTAAAATAACTCAAATTTATTAAAAAATAAAAAAAATACCTATAAAGACATAATAAATTCATACATAATTTATCTAAAATTAAAATAGATAACAAATCAAACGGCAGTAGTTTATCAGTAATCCTAAAAAAAGAACAGGTTTTGTGTATATATATATATATATATATATATATATATATATATATATATATATATTGTAGTACTCTCTTAACAATAAAAGAGAGAGACAGAGACAAGAGTTAGTGGTTGCCCAAGCGGTCCTCTTTGTTGTCTTTAATAAACATTGTATTTCATTAGAACACTTTGAATCACAGTAGTCATTAACACATATAAATACTTAAATCAAATCACAGTAAACAAATAAATAGATAATCATATATACAGAAATGTTGTAGATCTGTCACACATCTGGATGTACTCATAAATATCTCGGATCAACTAACGTTAAAGTTACTCAGGTAACGTTAAGTATTACAGGTAGTATGCAAACGACTCCGATAAACTCTATGAAACAGGTATTCAAATTACACAATTACACAAATGATCAATTGAAACAAATTATTAAACCATTAAAGCATGTAAACTGTAGTTTGGCATTACATTTCAATACATTTAACTAACCTTAACAATAAAAGAGAGAGAGACAGAGACAAGAGTTAGTGGTTGCCCAAGCGGTCCTCTTTGTTGTCTGAGGATGCACTGCAGTTGTCACGGTAACTCTACTCTCTCTCAACTGTCACCAGGAATTCGGAAAATGCAGCTGTACTGTCCAGTGCAAACTCATTATAACACATTAAAGTTATTTAAATTAAACTTATATACACGTGGAAATAGACATACATAAATACATAACAAAATATATAAAAATAATGTAATATGACTCTACGCAGCAGGGTGGTCATATATATATATATATATACAGGTGCTGGTCGTATAATTAGAATATCATCAAAAAGTTGATTTATTTCACTAATTCCATTCAAAAAGTGAAACTTGTATAATGTATACAAGACTGATATATTCCACACAGACTGATATATTTCAAGTGTTTATTTATTTTAATTTTGATGATTATAAGTGACAACTAATGAAAACCCCAAATTCAGTATCTCAGAAAATTAGAATATTGTGAAAAGGTTCAATATTGAAGACACCTGGTGCCACACTCTAATCAGCTAATTAACTCAAAACACCTGCAAAGGCCTTTAAATGGTCTCTCAGTCTAGTTCTGTAGGCTACACAATCATGGGGAAGACTGCTGACTTGACAGTTGTCCAAAAGACGACCATTGACACCTTGCACAAGGAGGGCAAGACACAAAAGGTCATTGCAAAAGAGGCTGGCTGTTTACATAGCTCTGTGTCCAAGCACATTAATAGAGAGGCGAAGGGAAGGAAAAGATGTGGTAGAAAAAAGTGTACAAGCAATAGGGATAACCGCACCCTGGAGAGGATTGAGAAACACAACCCATTCAAAAATGTGGGGGAGATTCACAAAGAGTGGACTGCAGCTGGAGTCAGTGCTTCAAGAACCACTACGCACAGACGTAGACGCAAGACATGGGTTTCAGCTGTCGCATTCCTTGTGTCAAGCCACTCTTGAACAACAGACAGCGTCAGAAGCGTCTCGCCTGGTCTAAAGACAAAAAGGACTGGACTGCTGCTGAGTGGTCCAAAGTTATGTTCTCTGATGAAAATAAATGTTGCATTTCCTTTGGAAATCAGGGTCCCAGAGTCTGGAGGAAGAGAGGAGAGGCACAGAATCCACGTTGCTTGAGGTCCAGTGTAAAGTTTCCACAGTCAGTGATGGTTTGGGGTGCCATGTCATCTGCTGGTGTTGGTCCACTGTGTTTTCTGAGGTCCAAGGTCAACACAGCCGTATACCAGGAAGTTTTAGAGCACTTCATGCTTCCTGCTGCTGACCAACTTTATGGAGATACAGATTTCATTTTCCAACAGGACTTGGCACCTGCACACAGTGCCAAAGCTACCAGTACCTGGTTTAAGGACCATGGTATCCCTGTTCTTAATTGGCCAGCAAACTCGCCTGACCTTAACCCCATAGAAAATCTGGGGTATTGTGAAGAGGAAGATGCGATATGCCAGACCCAACAATGCAGAAGAGCTGAAGGCCACTATCAGAGCAACCTGGGCTCTCATAACACCTGAGCAGTGCCACAGACTGATCGACTCCATGCCACGCCGCATTGCTGCAGTAATTCAGGCAAAAGGATTCAGGCTAAGTATTGAGTGCTGTAACTTTCATACTTTTCAGTTGGCCAAGATTTCTAAAAATCCTTTCTTTGTATTGGTCTTAAGTAATATTCTAATTTTCTGAGATACTGAATTTGGGGTTTTCATTAGTTGTCAGTTATAATCATCAAAATTAAAATAAATAAACACTTGAAATATATCAGTCTGTGTGGAATGAATGTATACATTATACAAGTTTCACTTTTTGAATGGAATTAGTGAAATAAATCAACTTTTTGATGATATTCTAATTATATGACCAGCACCTGTGTATATATATACAGTATATATATATAATTTGTTAAAAAACAAAAACAGAGCAAATTTATTTAACACATTAAGTTAAGACTGTTAAGAATATGATTAATACTGAATAAACAGCCTATAAGGCTATTAAAGAGCAGTCCAAAACTAGTTTTGTTAATACAACTAAGTTGATTTGAGCCACCACAGTCATTTAAACATATACAAAATGACACAAAGTGAAAATAACATGGTATTTTGGGTTATGGAAACGAGTTACCATGGTGAATAGCCTATACAATACTATCATGAACTGATGAAACGTGGAAACTGCTCCTGAATAGAATGAATATGATACCTGAATGCAGTGGTGTAGTCTAGCTTTTTGTAGTGAGTATACTGTGCTTTTTTCCCCTCCCAGCCTCATACGCACCCATCCCAGAGCGACACCCCATGGCACCACCACACTCACTAATGCATAAAGTATGCATCTACATGTAATTGAGAGCATTATTAAAGACTGCTTATGTGTTATCAACATTCCAATTTATTATAAACAACAAAAGACAGTCAGCTGATAAAACCTGTGCTCCAGGTACCATTTCATATAGTATCATCATTCTTAAAGGTATAGTTCACCCAAAAATGAAAATTGTTATAATTTCTCACCCTCAAGTTGTCCCAAAACTGTATGAGTTTTCTTTCTTCTGTTTAACACAAAAGAAGATATTTTGAAAAATGTTGGTAATCAGACAGTTGGCAGCACTCGAACATTTTCGGCGGCCGAAATTTCGGTGCACCCCTACAGTTTTGGTCTAAAAAACCTTTCCCCATATACCAATACATAATTAAAATGTAAGTACTCTGGAAAAGAGAGTATAAAAATCGAGTGTCTGTAGTCCTCTCAGGGCTGCAATAAACACAGCTACTTTGATACTATTGATCTGCCTTAAGGTGGACGATGATGCAATTTTGTGTACTATTTTCATGTTATCACTGTGAAGCTGCTTTGATACAATCTGTATTGTAAAAAGCGCTATATAAATAAAGGTGACTAGACTTGACTTATTTCCATTCACTCCCATCCCCTCCTTACCAGCGCCGAGCGGAGAGGAGCAGTGCATGTGGTGACATCATGTCAGAATCACATGAAATACCTAACTTTATCATTATGAATATAAACAACTAACATGGCTGTTAGTACTCACTATCAAGCCAGCATATCGATACTGGTAAAGTTTAAAATATATTGAGTTTGATTCGGTAACGAGCTAGTAACATAAGGCAAAGCTAAAAACAGGTTGCATTGATACACGTTTTCACTGTGAATTTATTCGTGTAAGATTCATAACATATACAGTGTTTTGCATGTAAGAGCTTCCATGATGAAAGCACTGTTGGCTCTGTTGAGGACTCTTCCCCTCCTCGAGTCAAACGGGTGCGCGCATGTGGGCAGCTCCTGTAGCAGCAGGGGTGGTTGCCATGGTAGCGAGGGAGAGTGACAGTCGCCCAGCCAATCATTTCATTCGTTCCGAAAGGAAATAAGTAGCTGTGTTTATTGCAGCCCTGAGAGGACTACAGACTCTCGATTTTTATACTCTTTTTCAGAGTAGGCCTACTTACATTTTAATTATGTATTGGTATATAAAAACAGTTTAAACAAATTTGGGAAAAGTTTTTTTAGACCAAAACTGCCAACCCTACCTTAAGCAATTGTCGCACTATGAAAATTTGATACCGTCACATGACTATTTTAAATTAATGGACATTTAAGGTGACCATGAATTAACTCTCATTTGCAGTCATTGACTTAATCATTTTTAATTGTTTATATCAGATTTTCATGTGTGCTGAGCAGCTGATATCTACCTAACTTACTGTCCCTCCACTCTAACCAAGGATGCCTGTTTTTAAATTCCTAGCCTGACTTCAGTCACAAGGCTGGCCAGGGGTTCTCATTTCTCTCATCATCTGAAATAAGGAGATATACAATTTGTATTCTGTTTACCACACACACACACACACACACACACACACACACACACACACACACACACACTATCTCCCCTCTTCTGCCGTATTAATTGATCCACCACACTAACGGTAGTGAAGTTAGCAAGTTCTGGATAAAATTCAATATACCAACAATCCCCTGCTATTACAGTTACGTTTAATGATAACATGTACTGTATGCTAGCTTTACTTACCAGGTAACTTTACGATAGCATCAGCCTCATTTTCTGGAGTTTCTGTAACGATCGTGTCATCTGCTGCAGCTGAAGTGTCACCCGAAGCTGCTGTAGCTTTAGGGGCAGGCTTCCGAAAACACTCAAAGAGTGTACTTTGAGTCTGCTTTCGTTTCATACCTTCTAATTAAGATTCAGAATAACGTTAGTCTTGCGATGTAAAGACACTCAAGATGAATTTAAAACTTGCGCCGAAAAAGACAGCCAAGCAACTGCTTTTCCTTGGTAGGTGACGTCAGATCCAGGTCACAGGCCACGGAAGCCCCAATGGTCCAAAAATGTTAGTGATTCGCAATCGCAACACAGACGGGGTGAATTTATGAATGAAAGTTCTGTCACAAAACGATGTTGTTACGTATCCTCACGTTTTTTAAGTGGGTATACGGAAATCCTTTGACTTTCCTAGTGGGTATACGGCGTATACCTGCGTATCACGTAGACTACACCACTGCCTGAATGCAAATCCTTCCCAGCTAACACACACAGTACAGTTATGTGATTTGTTGGTACTGTACTTTTATTGTACTGTACTGTTGCATGTTCGTAGTTTCTGCGCTTTAGTGAAGTGATATACCGCGCGGCGCCGTGTTTGCGCGTGCTAAAGAAGAGTGCACGCTACCAGCAGTATAACATCTGACATGACAGGATAGTTCGTTTTTTCTGAGGTGAGAGACTTTTTATTTCACAACAAGTTATTAAAATAACAATAGAATAATGACACTGACATTTAATGATGGTCCATGTTTCAGGAGGTAGGGGATTTGTATGGGGTTTCAGGGAGGGGGGGGGGTTGAGTTCAGGGCTCACAGCCTAGGGGCTAGGGGAAAAGTGTTCAGCAGTGGCGGAGCGGGCTCTGTTGGGGGAACCGTGGATCCTGATGGTAGAAGTTGAAGAGACTGGGGAGAGAGGGGTGGTGGTGTCAGGATTCTGGATTTACTAGAGCATCGTGCAAGGAAAATGTCCAGGATGGAGGGGAGAGGGGCACTGATGATCTTTGCAGCTGTGTTCACTGTCCGTTGGAGGGTCTTGCGGTCTGCTGCACTACAGTTCCCGTACCAGACAGTGATGCAGCTGGTCAGCACGCTCTCAAAGGTTCCCCTGTAGAAAGTGGTGAGGATGGGTGAAGGGAGACTTGCTCTTTTCAGCCGGCGGAGAAAGTGTAGGCGCTGTTGCACCTTCTTGGAGAGTGATATAGTGTTAGTGGTCCCGGTGAGGTCCTCTTTTATGTGCACCCCCAGGAATTTAGTGCTGCTGACTCTCTCCACAGTCGAGCTGTCGATGGTCAGTGGGGGGTGGTCACCCGAGTTTCGCCCCTGAAGTCCATCACAACCTCATTTGTCTTATTCACGTTGAGGGACAGGTTGTTTGCACCACACCATTCAGCTAGCTGTGCCTCTTCCTCTCTGTAGTGTGTTTCATCGTTGTTGCTGATGAGACCTATCACTAATGTGTCATCGGCAAACTTGATGATGTGGTTGGAGCTGAACTTGGCAGTGCAGTCGTGGGTCAGCAGCGTGAAGAGCAGCGTGCTGAGCACACAGCCTTGTGGGGCACCTGTGCTCAGTGTGGTAGTGCTCGAGGTGTTGTGGCCGACACAGACTGACTGAGGTCTTCTGGTTAGAAAGTCCAGGATCCAGTTACAGAGGGAGTTGTTAAGGCCCAGCAGGTTTAGTTTGTTAATGAGCTGTTGTGGGATTATTGTGTTGAATGCTGAGCTGAAGTCTGTGAACAGCATTCTAACATAGGAGTCTTTATTTTCTAAGTGGGTAAGAGTCAGGTGGAGGGTGGAGGAATCATCCGTAGAGCGGTTTGGGTGGTATGCAAACTGGAGCGTATCGAGTGTGTTGGGGAGGCTGGTTTTGATGTTGTGCATGACTAGCCTCTCAAAGCACTTCATTATGATTGGAGTCAGTGCTACTACAGGGGTAGTCGTTTAGACAGGACACAGGTGATTTCTTTGGGACCGGTATGATTGTTGTGGATTTGAGAAATGTGGGGATGTCTGCCTGGCTCAGCGAGGAATTGATGATATCCGTTAGGACATCTGTCAGCTGTTCAGCACAGTCTTTCAGTACACGGCCAGGTATGTTGTCAGGACCCGCAGCCTTGCATGGGTTAATCCTAGATAGGGTCTTCCTTACATTGACTGGAGACAGACAGAGCACCTGGTTACCTGGCTCATTTTCGTAAGGGAATGTTTAGAGAGCCTTACTAGTAATCGAAAGGTTGCGAGTTCGAGTCTCGGGCTGGCAGGAATTGTCGGTGGGGGGAGTGAATGTACAGTGCTCTCTCCACCCTCAATACCACAACTGAGGTGCTCTTGAGCAAGACACCGAACCCCCAAATGCTCCCCGGCTGCCACAGCATAAATGGCTGCACACTTATATAGTAGTATATTACTACTATAGTAAGGTGTATTATACTGTATATAATATAGTATTTACAACAGTTTGTTAATGAATGCTACTACAGCATGTAGTATTAACTGTAGTGAACTGATAAACTGTAATAAATACTGTAGTATACTTTAGTTTTATAGCATATATAGACTATAGGCTATATAAACTGAGTAAAGTATGGGTAAAGTAATTTGTTTATATTACTGTAGTTGTTATATTACCACAGCAACTATAGAATTACCACAACAAATTACTTCAAGCACATTACAATTGTATGGTTCAAAAACACTATAAAATGTATTATACATTACTATAGTATTTTTTCATATGGCACATTATTCAAGGACTTTCACTGCATAAGGTATTGAAATAGGTAAAGACAATTTAATTAATAATATTAATAATCATAATATTTCGTAAAATGTTTAATAATTTAGAATTAAATAATCTGTTTTAATTGTTTATTTACTGCATTTCATCTCTTAACATTGCAGCTCATTGCTGCCTAAATGTCAACTTGTTGGCTTCAGCGTATTTCGTGCGCAGCTCTCCAGTGTTTTGTTTCCTGCGCTGCGAACTGGTGTATGCGCGCTTCATACTCATTGTTGTTGCACTTGAAACCTGCCTGCTGTAGTTTGAACCTGGCGCGCAGCAGCCAATCAGAGTGTAGGTTTTTGTCTCGCGCAGTGCCGCTGCATGTTCGCTCATCATGGTGAGTCCCAAAAACTAGACGGTTTATTCACATAAACTCAAAACTGGCGTATCCTAGCATATACAAATGACACATATACACACTGAATGGTTTATACACTTGGGTTAAAGACTTGCAGCGAAGAAATGGTTACATTACAGACAAAATAAATGTTGGTTAGCATGTAAGCTAATGTGTGTGTGACTAGTGACTAATGCTAAAGCTAACGAGTGTTTGAATGATGGTTTGGATATATTATTGTGATTATTAAAGCACGCGTGTTAGACGTGTTACATATCTGATTATGTGAACCATTTATGCTTGTAAACAGTTTGTTTATGATTATCTGTTTGCACTGATGTTACTATGTTAGAATAGCGTTAGAGGATATTAACTCCTTCACACTGATGATAAACTGTGTTTTTATTGATAATCGGCGACTGATAGTCGATCTATTCCTGATGAAAGTGAGACAGAACTCTTGATTTGTCAAACTCTGATAAAGCTATGATAAATTACTGAAGTCTGAGCGATAGTTGATTTAGTTTATTAGATGCTTGATTTGTTAAGGGCAGTAAGATTGTAAGACATATCTGGTTTGCTATACATTGGAAGTATGTATATTGATAATCTTTAAGTTATGCTAGTTGATTTGAGTGAAATGTTTAGGAAACGTCTGACAGTGATATTTCTGCTCACATAAGCTTCTTCCCTCAGGCCATTAGGCTCCTTAACACAAACTCAGTTTCATAAACATTTACAAGACTCATTTATTAACTGTAAAACATTCATATTCTCATCATCCGTTTTGCTGCTATGTGTACATACCCGGTACAACCCGTTTGCACATCCCTGTTCATATTACTATTTATTAAGTCCCAGTATACTGTTTTGCACATCTTATTTGTTCTGCACATCTTATTTGTGTTGCACCTTTTATTCTATTGCACATTTTACTCTTTATTTCTCTTTTTTTTTTTTTTTTACCTATATTTATATATATGCTCTTGTGTTGTTACTTTTATTTAATTTTAATTTTTTATTCTTTTGAACTGTCCACTGAGCGGACCTGATTTGATTTACATTTCACTTCTGATTATACCCTGTATAATTTATTATGTGACGAATAAAGAAACCTTGAACCTTGTGTTGTAGGGCTGCACAATTAATCGAATTTCTAATCGCAATTACAATTACGGATGCCACAAATACGTAATAGTTAAAAGCAGCAATTAATTGTTCAAAATCCACTTATGTTATTCTGTGTGCTTAATGTGTTCTTTTCTTTCTACATGTTATATTAAGGGTTTATGCATTGTTTTAATTTTAGTTTTAGTTTAGCATTATAATAGCATGCATATGTTTACTTTTTTATTTAAAGAAGAAACCAATCCAATGTATAGTTCACATTTGAGACTTATAGGCTAGTACTATATAAAGTTTTTCAGTTAGGGTTTTCAGCTTGTTTTAAATCTAAAAATATGGCATGCGGTTGCTTCAAACAATGGTATAAACATCATTCAATGTAAATAGTGATAATTGTAATTAATAATCGCAATTACAATTTCAAGGGAATAATCGACAATTATGATTTTTGCCATAATCATGCAGCCCTAATGTGTTGGTTGGTTCTGTCATATTAGATCATGTTTGGGAAAACTTCATCACACTACAAATCAGTGATGTGCAGCATCTTTATCAGAGCTGTAGTGGTTACTTTAATGGACTCTCTTGTTCATAACAGTCCTCGACTGATGCTAATAGTGGCCCCAGCCAAGCACCACCTTTTCCTGGTGTTACCACCTTCAGGAATCCCCCCGCCCTTTGTAAGTGGGTGTTGGAAAGCCTTTAATTACTGTAAAGCCATCTCTCAGCGTCTTTGCGAATGCTTGGTTGTGTTCATTCTCATTCATGCCTTAAATATATTTTTGTTTTTTCAAAGATGGGGCCACCAGGAATCCCGCCTCACTTCCCTCCAATGGTAATGCCACCCATGGGCCAGAGGCCGCCCAGCATGGCCCCCATGCCCCCGGGAATAATGCCCCCCATGATACCCCCGATGGGAGCTCCGCCCATGGCACAGGTAAGAGCTAATAGCAAACACTGCTTATGGCAGTCAGATTTCACTTTGAAACGATGCAGTGTTTTTAAATCAGGGGTTTACATGCTAGCTTATGGACATGGTAATTCACACATGCAAAGTAGCCTAGCTGTACAAACAGTAACACAGCACGGCTTACATTGTACATTACATGAGAGTGCCATTCTGGTGGTTTTTATTATGTATGGATGGTAGTCATATTAATGATCATAAAATAAGTTCTTCATCAAATGTAGCAAATTCTCTGTGAGTACACAAATTTGGATACAAGGATTGTCGCATGAGCAATCTGTAATTTTGTACATGTGCATAGGATAGTAATGATTGTTCATTTGTTATGAGTAGGGCTGCAACTAACGATTATTTTGATAATCGATTAGTTGGCCGATTATTCTTTCAATTAATCGATTAATCAGATTAAATACAATTATTTTATTTTATTGACAAACTACACACTATTCCACATTCTGCTCAATGTCCTTCAAACTAATTGAATGCTATGAAAACATAGTGTTTAATTTATTAAACCACCTGTCATAAAGAGAAAACAAATATTTCAGGAATCTGTCAAAAAAAGTTTACATCTAAACATTTTATTGTCATTTATTGGGCAAATTACAAACAGAAACAACTAATTAGTATTTATAATAACAAAAATGGCCTCATAACAGCTTGCATTCTTGCTTGCATTGTTTATGTACTTTTTGACTGTAATTGCGTATCTGAAAAAAACACTATAAAGTGCTCTGCCTTTCTTTCATAGATAACAGCAATAATTATATTATAGCATTAGAAATAGCCTACTACTGTTAATGAAGAGCTTACGCATTTTGGAGGACTAACTAATACAGAAAGCTAAACATGATTTTGGTAATCACCAATGCTGTTAGTTTAGAGCAGCAGTGGCACAAACCTTACATAATCTGTTAAAAACCTTACATACATTTGTTTTAATAAATTTGTTAAGCACTGTAATAGTGAATATTAGTGATGCACCGATCATGATTTTTCGTGGCCGATTCCGATACCGATTTTTTTCAAGCAAACTGGCCGATTCCGATACCGATTTTTTTTTCCTTTAAGCAACCAACAAGAAAGAATGAAAGATTCTAACACAAATAAAGTGGTTATATAGTGAATAAGATTTTATTTAACATGTATATATTAATTTGTTTAAAAATATAATAAATATTTTAGAAAAAAATTGCCCCCCAAATTCATGTCTGGGTGTTTTCAACAATGGATGTCACCCCTTTATGAAAAGGGAGAATTCTATTTGGACATTCCTATGTGTAAAGGTCACTGCAGTGCTGGTTGACTGAGGGGTGCATGGGGAGTACATTCTTTCGTATACATTTTAAAGTTATCAAAATCTCACACAATTTCATGTGTTGTCCATTAGTGTATGTGGTGTTATGTTTTGATAACTTTGCAGATCTTGGCATATGTTAATAAAAAAATAAATAAATACTACATACAAATCAAATCAAATCACTTTTATTGTCACATCACCACAGCACAAGTGCCTTGGTGAGTGAAATTCTTATGAGCGTGCTCCAGACAGTGCAGAAAAAACAACAGACAATTTACATATGGACAGACAGTGCAAAAAACTGCACTGGAGCATTTACAGTGTCCAGACAGTGCAAAAAACAACAACAGCAATTTACATATGGACAGACAGTGCAAAAAAAAACAACAGCAATTTACATATGGACAGTACACATTTGCAGACTGTACAGAAGACAATGTGCAAAACACACACACATATACTCAGTACACAGTGTACTATAAGACATACTTAATTATCAACGACACATTATACACCGTATGGGCACATCTGCATTATGTACAGTATCTATACATAATGTAGTCTATGCATAGTAATAATGTGAGGTGCAACAGATTATAAATTAACAGCAGATTGGTTGGTTGAGCAGCAGATAGATGTGCAAAGGTGCAACAGATTATGCACATGCAGCGTCGTGGATGTGCATTGTATGGTGTCCAGTGATAGCGGATAGGTTGTGATTAGTGCAGTGTGTGCGTGTAGTCCAGTTGAACGATGTTAAAGTGCAGTGCATGGCATGTTGTGTGAGTGGGAGTGTGATGTAGGTGAGTTATTTGTGACTGTTCATTAGCCTGATAGCCTGAGGGAAAAAGCTGTCCCTCAGTCGGCTAGTGCGGGATCGGATGCTGCGGAAACGTCGCCCTGAGGGCAACAGAGAGAGCAGTCTGTGGGACGGGTGGCTGGAGTCTTTGATAATCCTCCGGGCTTTCCTTGTACACCGCCTGGTGTAGATATCCTGGAGGGAGGGAAGCTCACCTCCAACAATGTGGCGGGCAGTTCGCACGACCCTTTGCAGAGCCCTGCGGTTGCCAGCGGTGCTGTTTCCAAACCAGGCGGTGATACAGCCGGTCAGGATGCTCTCCACAGTGCAGGTGTAGAAGGACCTGAGGATTCTGGGGCTCGTTCCAAACTTCCTCAGCCGTCTCAGGAAGAAGAGACGCTGATGTGCCTTCTTCAGCACTGCATCTGTGTGAGCAGACCATGTGAGATCCTCGTGATGTGAACGCCGAGGAACTTAAAGCTGCTCACCCGCTCCACAGGTGTCTTGTCGATGGTGATGGGTGTGTGTTCTCTGCTCTGTCTCCTGTAATCCACCACCAGCTCCTTGGTCTTGTCGATGTTGAGTGAGAGGTGGTTCTCCTGACACCATTTAGTCAGGGTACTCACCTCCTCTCTGTAGGCCGTCTCATCGTTGTCGGTGATCAGGCCTATCACCGTTGTGTCATCAGCAAATTTGACGATGACATTGGAGCTGTGTGTAGCTGTACAGTCGTGTGTGTACAGGGAGTACAGGAGTGGGCTGAGGACGCAACCCTGCGGTGCACCAGTGTTGAGGATCAGGGGGGATGATGTGTTGTTGCCCATTCTGACCACCTGACTTCTGCCTGTCAGGAAGTCCAGGATCCAGCTGCACAGAGATCTGTTCAGTCCTAGAGTCTGGAGCTTTGCAACCAGTGTGGCAGGCACTATAGTGTTAAATGCTGAACTATAATCCACGAACAGCATCCTCACATAGGTGTTTTTATTTTCCAGGTGGGAGAGAGCAGTGTGCAGGGTGAAGGCAATAGCATCGTCTGTGGAACGGTTACTGCGGTATGCAAATTGTAGTGGGTCCAGTGAAGCAGGCAGCACAGAGCAGATGTAGTCTCTGACCAGCTTCTCAAAACACTTGCTGAAAATGGGGGTCAGAGCAACGGGCCTCCAGTCATTCAAGCATGTGATTTTGTTTTTCTTTGGTATGGGCACAATGATGGATTTTTTGAAGCATGAGGGAACCACAGACAGAGAGAGGGACAGATTGAAAATATCTGTAAAAACCCCGGCTAGCTGGAAAGCGCATGCTTTGAGCACACGGCCTGGTATCCCATCTGGGCCTACGGCTTTACGGATGTTCACCCGTTTGAAGGATCGGGTTACATCCGCGACAGAAAGGGTGAGTGGACTGACCTCTTCTGCAGCAGCCGCGGCAGCGCTCTCTGTGTGGGCGGTGTTATCAGCCTCGAATCGAGCATAAAAGGTGTTGAGCTCGTCCGGTAGAGAGGCGGCAATGTTCACAGTAGCCGGTTTATTCCCTTTAAAGCCTGTGATGTTGTTGATGCCTTGCCACATGCTTCTTGGGTTATTGTTGTTGAAGTGTTCTTCAACTTTGTTTTTATAAGTTCGTTTGGCTGCTTTGATGGATCTCCTGAGATCGTAACTGGCTTGTTTCCGATCGTCAGCGTTTCCGGATTTAAAGGCAGATGTCCGCGCTGACAGGGCTGAGCGAACATCGCTGTTAATCCACGTTTTTGGTTGGGGTAGATCCGGATTGTTTTGGTCGGAACTACATCGTCTATACACTTCCTGATGAAACACGTGACCGTATCTGAATACGCCTCTATGTCGTCATCAGACGCTGCCCGAAACATGTCCCAGTCCACGTGATCAAAACAGTCCTGTAGTGTAGCGTCCGATTGGTCAGACCAGCAATGAACTGTCCTGAGAGCGGGTGCTTCACGTTTCAGTTTCTGCCTATCAGGCAGGAGCAGAACGGAAGAGTGATCCGATTTGCCGAAGGTTGGCGGGGGAGGGACTTGTATGCGTCCCGGAAGGGGGAGTAACAGTGGTCGAGTGTGCGATCTCCACGCGTGTTGATGGTGACGTGTTGAAAGTATTTTGGAGCTATTGTTCTGAAGTTGGCTTTATTAAAGTCCCATAATAATGAACGCTGCATCTGGGTGCGTGGTTTCCTGCTCACTTATATTCCTGTACAGTTCCTTGAGTGCCTGGTCTGTGTTGGCTTGGGGGGGGATATAAACAGCCGTGATTATGATCGCTGTAAATTCCCTCGGTAGCCAGAATGGTCGACACAGAAGCATATGAAATTCCAGATCGGGGAGCAGAAGGATTTAATAGAGTGTATGTTCCTTTCATCACACCACGAGTTGTTAATATAGAAACACACACCCACCTCTGCCTCTGCTTTTCCCTGGAGCTCGTGATGGCTGAGTCTGGAATCATTGCAGACATCCAGGTTTCTGTGAGGCAAATAACACAGCAGTCCCTTGTTTCTCGTTGGTATGAGATGCGCGCCCGCAGTTCACAGAGTTTGTTATCCAGTGACTGAACGTTGGCCAGTAAAATGGTTGGAAGAGGAGGTCGGAAAGCGCGGCGTCTCAATCTGATGAGAACGCCAGCTCTTTTTCCTCGTTTTCGGCGGCGGCGTTTCCTCGATTTCGTAACCCACACAAAGGGCTCTGACGCGGTGTCTGTGAACACACCACCGGCATTCAGAAACTCAAAGTCCGGTTTGCGTTGCGCGACGGAGGAACCAATGTTCAAAAGCGTGTCTCTATCGTAGACAGTTATACTAACAACATCTAACACGTAAAACAACAAAAAAACAAATAAAACATACGAAAAACTGCAAAGTTTTCCCGGAGCACGCAACACGGCTGCCATCCTCGGCGCCATCTTACTCTTCTTTACAAATTTAAAATTACAAATACTTGTTGATATTTTCCAAAATGTCCCCTGATCTTGAAATCAAATCATGATGGACAGCTCATTTTAGAAAAGTCCTAGATTTAGGCTGAATTTTTTGTGTGTTACTGTCTCTGGTGTTAATGTATTTTCTGGTATCACAGAGCCTTTAGTATCTTGCATTATAAGGTCTGAGGGTTATAATTACGTCTGTGGTGTTACTTTCAATATGACATAAAGACTAAAAGTGGCTGTGTCACAGTTTTTGATTACAATTATTTTAAATGGATTTTATTTTAATGATTAGCATATTAAACTAATTTTAATGCCTATCAATACATTTATTAGAAAAAACAAACAAGCATCTTTACAAATTCTGCCTCTCATTTGCCACCCAGTTGAAGATGACCAAAATGTTTTTTAAATTGGGTTGAAACTACATAAAACTGGCCTTAAATGAAAACATTAACAGAACCATGTGAAATTAAAGGCAACATTTGCATAGTTACAATCTAAACAACACAATCAACACACATTCAACAGTCCAAACAAAGATGTTACCTAATCAACATTTGTTGTCATTTTTAAAATTGGTGTAAAGAAAAAAGGTATTTACCAGTGAAACTAAATAAAACCAAAGTATGCTATATAAATTATTCCAAAATGTTAAATCAAATAATGTTTAGTGCAACGAGCAAAAACAAAGATGCTACAGCAGGGCTCTAGAGTGCGACCAATTTGGTCGCACATGCGACCTAATTTATCAAGGGTGCGACTAATAAACATCCTAGGTCGCACTGGTGCGTCCAGCCATTCGAGAAAAAAAAAAAAATGCCGTGGTGCCGCTGCAGTCAGACAGAGAGAGGTAAGTAATAAAGATGCGCGCAGTGTTGCCAATTTCGCTAGATTTAGCGCCTTTTTAGACCCCCATAGCGACTTATTTTTTTTTCAAAAAACAACTAGTGACAAATCTAGCAACTTCTTGGACAAACTTTAGTGAGTCTCTGTGAGACTTCGTTGGTACTGCCGCGGCGGCGCGAGATCAGCGCGCACGCGGCACGTTCTCTGCATCGGCTCTGTTCAGTGAACGTCTGAGAGGAGCTAAAGAGATATTATTGCTTCTCTAAGTTTGCATGCAAATATAGCTGAAATCACAGCACAGGAATTGTCTTGTCTTATATTGTGTATTATTTGATTTCATCAGCCAACTGCTCAGTAAAATTATAAATTAGGATTTTTGTGCAGACTAGCTTCTTGGAAGGGAGAGCTGGTTATGTATTCTTAAAGGGCTGTGTTTCAGTCACTATTTAATATTTATCCCGTTGACTGACAACAGAAACAGTAAAATATATAAAGTAAAACTGTTTTATTGAGAATTTGGCTGCATTAAAATACAGTATGAGAACAGAGAGACAATTAGACAGAACAGAACAGGTTTTTTCTTTACTTTATTGTACTTTTAGTCATTTAGCAGACACTTTTATCCAAAACGACTTACAAATAAGAAAAAGTAACTAAAATTAAAAGTTAAAACTATATAAATATTATATATACACATTTAAGAAGATAAAGAAATTAAATAAAAATGACAAATGCATACAACAACATTTCAAAACTAAACATTTAATTGAAAACAAAATTAAAGCTAAAAACAATTAAAAATATTAATTCAAGAAAAGGTATGAGTATAATAATTATTCTTACATAACACGAAAGGCCTAAGTATACTTATTTTTTACATAGTAAGAATTGGTTATAAAAACTGTAAATACCTTATATATATATATATATAATATATATATATATATATATATATATATAATGTTTAGTGAAATTATTTGGTAGTCTGAGGTGGGATGGGGGCACCGGATTGTTTTATAGGTTTAAGGGGGGTTTGAGAAGCACTGCACTAGAGCATCCCTTCATTCAGACACAGTGGAAGGTCTGATAAGAATCAGTGTAGAGGGGTCAAGTCTGGAAGATGTGATGCCTAGCGAGAGTGTGGTCAGCTGGTTTGCCGAGGCCAAGGGATCAAGAAGGCCAAACTACAGGTGTTGGCCATCCGAGGGGCATGTGACTGCAATGGAGGATAGTCCATAAGACATTGAGCCATGAGATGTTCAGTTTGACGCCCTTAATACACTTAAATTAGATTTTCTTTTTATTTAATTTATCTTGAGCTGTTTTAAGTTTAAAGATCAGCTCAGTGAAGCACTTTAAGCACCAACACTTTTTCAGTAAGTTACCTTTCTTGTAGAATTGTACTTCAAATCGTTTACTAGTCAATTTTGCCTATATACAAATTTGGGTGCACCTAACTTTTGTGCTGGTGCACCTAAGAAAAAAAGTTAGGCGCACCAGTGCAACCAGTGCAAAAAGTTAGTCTAGAGCAGTGTACAGCTCGTGCTTTTTAAATCGAATTAAGTCAATGTAATTTTAAGGTAAAATAATAATCTTGTACAGAACTGACGTTTATACGTTTGAACGTTTTATTCTTTACAAAATTTCAGCTTTGTCACAAGTTGGTCTGTTTCTTTTCTCATCCAACACATGAGAAGCTGCGCTGAACAACTGTTCACGGTCTATTCTTGTGCAGGGCATGGACAGATACGCTCGCGCAACTTCTAATGATGGGAAGTTCGGATCATTTTACCGACTCTGTCATAATCCCTGTGCCTAAGAACAGTAAACCCTCTTGCCTGAATGACTATCGTCCAGTTGCACTCACATCGACAGTCATGAAGGTTTTTGAGAGACTTTTAAAGAAAACACATTTGCTCTCCACACCCTGCTACTTTGGACCCTCTTCAGTTTGCCTATCGGCCAAATAGGTCTACTGATGACGCCATCTCTCAGGTACTGCACTCCTCCCTCACTCACATTGACAGGACAAAATGGCAACTATGTCAGGCTGCTATTCATTGACTATAGCTCAGCTTTCAACACTATAGTCCCCACCAAGCTAGCTGTCAAACTCTCAGACCTCGGCATAAACTCTTCACTTTGTGACTGGATTCAAGATTTCCTCACCGCCAGACCACAAGTGGTGAAAGTCGGTCAGTTCACCTCCAACTCCATCACCTGAACATAGGAGCCCCACAGGGCTGTGTCCTGAGTCCCTGCTCTACTCCTCTACACCAGGACTGTGTGTCCTCTCACAGCTCCACCTCCATCATTAAATTTGCGGATGATACTGTGGTTCTGGGCCTCATTAACAACGATGACGAGGCGCATACTTGGATGAGTTAGAGAGACTTACATCATGGTGCCAGGACAACTGTCTTCTCTGAACGTGAAAAAAAACTAAAGAGTTGATCGTGGACTTCAGGAAGAGTCAGCAGCGGCCCTACACTCCTCTTATTATCAGTGGGACCCTGTGGAGAGGGTGAGTAGCTTCAAGTACCTCGGTGTAAAACATCTCGAGGACCTGACATGGACTGCACACATCCAACACAGGTCAAGAAAGCCAGGCAAAGACTGTACCATCTGCGACAGCTGAGGAAATTCAGGGTCTCACCAGCAATCCTGAAAACTTTCTATTCAGGGGCCATAGAAAAGTGTACTGACTCAGTGCATCTCAGTGTGGTATAGCAACGCCACAAACCAGGACTGCAAGGCTCTACAGAGAGTCGTGCGCTTAGCTGAGCGCATCTCAGGGTCTGCTCTCCCCTCTCTGCAGGACATCTACCTCAAACGCTGCAAACGAGCTGAGTAAAATCATCAAAGACTCAACTAACCCGGTAACCATCTCTTCATGTTGCTGCCATCTAGCAAGCGCTTCAGGAGCTTGATGGCAAAAACTGAGAGACTGAGGAGGTTCTTCTTCCCCCAGGCCATCAGGCTCCTCAACACAAACTCAGTCTCATAACATTCATATTCTCACCATCCATATTGCTGCTAGTGTACATACATACATACCCGGTTCAACCCGTTTGCACAATACCTCTCATTCCCCATATTACTATTTATCAAGTCCCGGCATACGGTTTTGCACATCCTATTGTTTTTAGTTTTTTGCACATTCTATTTGTTTTGCACTTTTTATTCTATTGCACATTTTACTCTTTATTTCTTTTGTTTGTTTGTTTTTTTTGTTGTTTTTTTTTACTTTACATATATACATATTTGCTCTTGTGTTGTGTAACTTTGATTTAACTTTGACTTAATTTTTTATTTTATTCTTTGCACTGTCCATTGAGCGGACCTGATTTGACTTAATTTCACTTTGATTATACCCTGTATAATTTATTATGTGACAAATAAAGAAACCTTGAACCTTGACTCGGACCTTTGAGTCTCGTTCAGGATGAACGAACGACTCGAAAAACCGGAAGACTCAAAAAGTGAACTAATTCCAGTACAGAACTTTTAGGATGGTGCGCATGCGCGACTGAACGAATCACTCCCCGAAATGACTCGTTCTTCTCGAGTCTCATTAAAGATTCGTTCAAGACCGACCCATCACTAGCAACTTCAGCTAGAGCAGCAAAGGAAAGCGGCTCTTATTTGTGTGCCAGTAATGTTACACCAACGGCTGTTCGCTTCATTGTATCTGTTTTTCTGTGTTTGTTGTGCTTCTGCCGAATGTCTTCCACACAAATTACATGTTCGCAAAACTTTGCGCACTTTCGGAAAAACCGGCTGAAAAAAAGACAAAAACCGGCCGGTTGCTGATCGCACATTATAAGCAAAAACCGTCCGGTTCCGATCTTTGGCCGGTCAACCGGTGCATCCGAAGTGAATATAGTTTAAATCTCTATTAAAAATGTAAATAATAATAATAACGATAATAAAGACTCAGTGTTAACCAACAGGTGAGAGTAATGTTCTGCAGGAACACACGTTCACTTTGATCACAGTCAAGTCTCTATCTTCCTGCTGATGAAAGTGATTACATAAAGTACATTTTTGACATGCAATTCCCTTTTCTACCAGTAGGTCTAAAATGGAAGGTTGTGAAAAATTTTCACTGTCCCCCTCCCTTGATTGACACTGGTTTCATGTCCATAGGCCCTTTAACTAAAAAGCTATTACAAAAACACCGCCCAGTGAGCTATAGCAAAAAACGAAGAAAACATGCCCTTTCCCCACGGTCCCTTACTGAAAGCTCCGCAGAAAACGAAGAAAACGTGCCCTTTCCCCACGATCCGTTACTGAAAGCTGCGCACAGAGCGAGCTCTACCGGCTTGATGCACATTGCGACGGCTTGTGCGGGCTAGTGCTTATTACATCGAGCGAAAACTATGAAAAAGAAGGTTGTGAAACATGATCAGCTTTGCCCTTTTGGCGGTCACACTGTTTAGATTTGTAATGGGCAAGTCGATTTGGAGTTATTGTCGTTTATCGCTGAACGTGTCACGAATATCGAAAACTAAACCAACCCCCTCTCTGTGTTCCGTCTGTCTGACGTGCGTGCATGCGCCATTCGGTAAATTAAACTTAACACAGCCGGTCAGTAGGGACCTTTAATGCTCGAGTGAATTCGTGACATTTATAGAAAAGGATATGACCGTAAACTGAACGTTTTTGCACTGAGGACGCACACGCATGTGTCACAGCGCCTGACAGGGCAAGCCTTTACACTAATGCATTAACTTAAAGCTCAAAATAAAGAATGATCATGTTTTGGGCAGGTTGGATCACATATTTCTAACCCAGGCATCTCATTCTGTTTCCTCCACTATTTTAGATGCATTTTGTCAATAGAAATGCGTTAATCAGTGCTGTAATTTGAGCAACCGGCTGAAGCTGGACGTGCACTGTGGGCGGACCCGACTAATCGATAATGAGAATCATTGTCGATGATTTTTCATAATCGATATAATCGATTTTATCGATTGCAGCCCTAGAAAGGATTATTAATTGTTCTTTCCGTGTCAGTGAGGCTCTCGGCACCAGCGAGCATACTTGAGTATGTAGTAACTTACACGACACAACGCCGCTCACTCACAGAGAGAAACGCAAAACAAACGGATTATATTTTTCAATAGTAGGGATGCATCGATCCGATATGCTGGATCGGTATCGGTTCCGATCCAGTCATTTTCTGCAGATCGGGTATCGATCAGACGAGACCCGATCCAAATCCGATCCT
The DNA here is from genome assembly GCA_027422405.1 of Ptychobarbus kaznakovi. Classification (NCBI taxonomy): domain Eukaryota; kingdom Metazoa; phylum Chordata; class Actinopteri; order Cypriniformes; family Cyprinidae; genus Ptychobarbus; species Ptychobarbus kaznakovi. The sequence goes on from CM049804.1 coordinate 1,873,002, forward strand.
GTGCTTTTAAGCTTATACTATTCTGTGTTGTTTAAGCCCCATGGAAGCCAACAAAAACATCATAAAGTGTTCGCACACTATATTTCAAGTGTCCTGAAGCTGTTCCATAGTTTAATCTGAGGTACAGATGAATAAATTCAAGTCCACGTGAACTTCTCTCTCCGCTGCTGCGGCTGTCTGTCTGTCATCCTCCGTTCAGCATTCAAACTGCGCGTTGCGTTCGGTTACTACAGTCAAACTCTTCAAGAGCACACAGTCACTGAGGTTTAAAACTGTAAAAAGTAAAGGCTCAAAGTAAACTAACTCACAGATTTAATACACTTTGCATCAATATCTCTTCCCTCTGTACTTTTCTTCTCTATGCGGACTCGGAGGGCAGCGCAGCCTGTGTGCTGTGACTCTGTGTTTCAAGAGCATCATTCTGCGCACGGGACGCGCATTGCGCCGCTCTGTAATGGAGCATTTCGTTTCATAATACTTCTGCGCAATGAAAGATAATAATAGTCTTTCTTGTTCTGTCCTGTCTATAATATGTTGCTGCCTTATTATTTTGCTATACATTTAAAATAAGTTTATTTTAATGTTATATTAAATATTTATATATAAATGTATTTGCTTGTTTTTTAAATGTATTTTATAATAAAAAGAGCAACGTGTCAAAGTCAAGTCAAAGTCAAGCTTTATTGTCAATTCTGCCACATGTACCGTACATACATACAGAGAATTGAAATTGCATTACTCTCTTACTCCCTGGTGCATACAGATAACACTAAACACTAACAGTAGAACGCACAAATATACAAATAAGGACATGTAGAAAAAATAAATAATAATAATAAAAAATAGATAAGTGGCATAAGGCACATGGTAAATAGTGCAAACCAGTGAAATACACAGACAGTGCAGAATATGGATGGTGTAGTGCAAAGAGCTTATTAAGTCTATTTTATTAAAGTGACGAGAGAGCAGTCTTTATTCAGACTGTCAGAAGAGGTAGTTAAATGAGGTCAGTCCAATGCTGTACAAAGTGACTGGTGCTTGTCACAGTGTGGTGTGTGTGTGGTGTGGGGGGGGGGTGGGGTTGTGGTGTGTGGGGGGGGTCAGAGTTCAGTGGTGCGTGGTGTAAGAGAGGGGGGGGGGGGGCAAGGACGGGAGGGAGTTCAGCTTCCTGACAGCCTGGTGGATGAAGCTGTCCTTCAGTCTGTTGGTCCTGGCCTGGAGACTCCGCAGTCTCCTCCCTGATGTTAGCAGACTGAAGAAGCTGTGTGTCGGGTGGGTGGTATCACCTGCAATGTAGAGGGCTTTGCGGGTGAGACGGGTGCTGTAGATGTCCTGGAGGGAGGGGAGAGAGACACCAACGATCTTCTCAGCTGCTCTCACTATCCGTTGAAGGGACTTGCGGCAGGACGCATTGCAGGCGCCATACCACACGTGATGCAGCTAGTCAGGATGCTCTCGATGGTGCCTCTGTAGAAGGTGCACATGATGGGGGTCGGGGCTCTGGCTCTTCTGAGTTTGCGGAGGAAGTAGAGACGCTGTTGTGCTTTCTTGGCTAGTGCTGCAGTGTTGTTGGTCCAGGAGAGGTCCTCTGTGATGTGTACACCCAGGAACTTGGTGCTGCTCGCTCTCTCCACAGTCGCACCGTTGATGGTCAGAGGAGCATGCTGAGTGTGCACTCTCCTGAAGTCAACAACAATCTCCTTTCTTCTCCACATTCAGAGAGAGATTGTTGTCACTGCACCATCCGGCCAGGCGGCTCACCTCGCTCCTGTAGTTTGTCTCATCTCTGTTGCTGATGAGACCCACCACAGTCGTGTCATCCGCAAATTTAATGAAGAGGTTGGAGTTGTGTGATGGTGTGCAGTCGTGGGTCAGCAGAGTGAAGAGGAGGGGGCTCAGCACACATCCTTGGGGGGCCCCTGTGTTCAGTGTGATGGTGCTGGATGTGTTACTGCCGACCCGTACTGCCTGAGGTCTCCCGGTCAGAAAGTCCAACAGCCAGTTGCACAGCGATGTATTGAGCCCCAGCTGGACCAGTTTATGAATGAGCTGTTGAGGGATGATTGTGTTGAATGCTGAACTGAAGTCTATGAACAGCAATCTGACATACGTGTCCGTTTTGTCCAGATGTGTGAGGGCTGGGTGGAGGGCAGTGGCGATGGCATCATCGGTCGAGCGGTTGGACCTATATGCAAACTGGAAGGGGTCCAGGGAGGGGGGGAGGACAGATTTGATGTGTTGCATGACTAGCCGTTCAAAGCACTTCATGAGAATAGGAGTGAGTGCTACTGGACGGTAGTCATTGAAGCAGGATGGAGATGACTTCTTCGGGACTGGAATGATGGTGGTAGCTTTGAAGCATGTGGGGACAACAGCCTGACTTAGTGAGATGTTGAAAATGTCTGTGAAGACATCAGTGAGTTCCACTGCACAGTCTCTCAGTACACGCCCAGGAATGTTGTCAGGACCCGGAGCTTTGCGTGCATTGATCCTGCTGAGGGATCTCCTCACGCTGTGCGGGGACAGCGTCATCATCTGGTCGCCGGGAGGAGGTGTAGTCTTCTGTGCAGTGGTGCCGTTTTGTGCTTCAAAGCGAGCGAAGAAGGCATTCAGCTTGTTCAGCAGGGGGATGGTGCTGTCACAGGTCTGTGGTGGGGGCTTGTAGTCCGTAATGGTCTGAATCCCCTGCCACAGGCTCCGAGTGTCTCTGCTGTTGCTGAAACGATGGGCTATCCTCCTGGAGTACTGTCTCTTGGCCTCTCTGATGCCGCGGGATAGGTTGGCCCTAGCTGTCTTCAGGCCCTCCTCATCTCCAGCTCTAAAGGCAGCATTCCGAGCCTTCAGAAGTCTGTAGACCTCCCCTGTCAGCCACGGCTTCTGGTTGGCCCGGACAGTGATAGACTTTGTGACCGTTACATCATCAATACACTTGGTGATGTAGGCAGTGACAGTCTCTGAGTACTCTTGGAGGTCTGTAGTATTGTTATATGTGGCAGCCTGCTTAAACATATCCAGTCAGTAGTGTCAAAACAGTCTTGAAGTGCCTCTGACGACCCTTCAGGCCACACTTGTATCTGTTTGTGTACTGGTTTGATAGCTTTAACGAGCGGTCTGTATGCAGGCATTAGCATGACAGTGATGTGGTCTGAGGCTCCGAGGTGGGGGAGGGGGAGGGCCTTGTAAGCTCCTCTTTGTGTGGTGTAAACAAAATCCAGGGTATTTTTTCCCCTTGTTGGAAAGTCTATATGTTGATGAAGTTTTGGGAACACACTCCTTAAGTCTGCGTGGTTAAAATCCCCAGCCAAGATGAGAAAAGCATCTGGGTGGGCTGTCTGCTGCCACTGATGTGCTGGTACAGATCATTTAGTGCCTCACTCCTATTGTTGTTATTGGAGCTGGGAGGGATGTATACAGCAACGAGCAGTATGGCTGGAAATTCCCTCGGTAGATAGAACGGCCGGCACTTAATAATCATAAACTCCACCAGGGGTGAGCAGTGTTTGCAGACCACAACAGCGTCGCGACACCATGCATCATTGATGTAAATACAAAGCCCGCCGCCGCGTCTCTTACCTCCCTCGACGAGAGCTCTGTCTGCTCGATAGCATGTTAGCTGCTCGAGCTGAATGGCGCAGTCCGGAACGCTGTTGTTAAGCCATGTTTCCGTAAACACAAAAACACAACAGTCTCTTACAGTCCTCTGAGTAGAGCGAAGTAGTCGGATGTGGTCCAGTTTATTGTCCAAAGAGCGTACGTTCGCCAGTACGATGGTGGGGATAGCTGGCTTGTTTGGGTTAGCGCTAGCCTAGCTCGGATACCTCCGCGCTTACCCCTCTTCTGCTTCCTCTCACGCCGCTTGTAGCGCCTCCGCTCTGGGCGAGATGCAGTAGTGGGGGTCGGTGATGGTGTAGGCCTCCGGAGCAGACCGAGGTCCCGCAGCTCTTCGGCGTGCGCGGAGTTTAACTCTAACAATGTGGTTCTGCCGACATCGAGCAGAAACTCACGACTGTATGCGCGCTTGAAGACAGGTAGACGAGACGAATATGTACAAAAACATTGCGACTTACAGGACAAAAAACACGAAAACACCGTTCTGTCGGGAGAGAGAGAAGCCGCTGCGTCTGTTGTGCGCGCCGCCATTTTGATGTGACATTTTACCAGATTTATTCGTACACTTATTCACTTTTATTTGTAAATAAAATTGTTTCACTAGGTTTATAAAAAAAAAAAAATATATATATATACAACATTTATTAAATTTATTTAAAAAAAATTAAGTCAAAACTGTTATGAATATGAATATATGACTGAATAAACAGCCTATAACGCAAGGCTATTAAATAGCCGTCCCAAACTCATTTTTTGTTAATAAAATTAATTTGGTATGAGCCAGCACATTCATTTAAAGCAGTGGTTCTCACCCCGCGACCCACCATGCTGAACAAAAAAATACTTTCAGTTCTACAATTCATTTTTAATTTTTACATTAATTAAAAAAATATACGAAACAAATAAAAGCTGTGTTTTTGTTATGTCAAATAATTTAGTTTTTCATATTATTTTTAGGCATGAGCAGACTATATGCACTCATGTAATTAATGTTACGCATTTAACAACCGCGCACTTTGGCAGAATTTAATTAATTTAGTCATCAGCAGCCGTTCGTTCGTTAAAATTGAGCATCAGAATGGACAAACTTGTTAAGGGAGGAAACAAAATGTGGAAAATGCCAGCGAAGAAACAATATCAGATTCAGCAGAGCTTGCCTCACACGGAACATGTTCAGGTAAAAAGAAACATCATCCTTAATTACAGAAAATGTGTCAACACATCTCTATAGAGAACCTTAGATTATTAAAATCGAAAATGCTCTCCATATTTGGATCAACATAGGCTACATTTGTGAACTTTTCTGCAATGTCGCGTGTCGAGTCATGCTTCCGCGCATCTTACAGACTGTAAATTACAATCACAACTTTATTGTGCTGTTACTCCTTTCCAGCAGAATTTCTCAAGATTCTAGATATGTATTCGTCACATACATAATTATACCGAATATAACCAGCAGTTAAATGAAATTGGTCAGCTCCCGACAGCATCAAGTGTTTTATTAATGGTGAGTAGAATTATTTATTTATTTAAATAAATGCAATCGTTTAGATATCATAATATTTAGGCTATAAATAATATTATTAATCAAATCAAAACACAAATTATATTGGTTTGTATTGGTGACTAATATGTAAATGACATGCGTGCGGCCCGTGAGACTTGCACTTGGGACCATAGTGCTGCCCGGTCGAAAAATAGGTAGAGAACCACTGATTTAAACATATAGCCAACAAATTGACACGGAGTTAAAATATCATGGTATTTTTTGGTTATGAAAACAACCTAGGGGACTGTTAATGAATAGAATGAATATCACACCGTCATGCAAATCCTCCAAAGCAAACACACGCAGTACAGTTATGTGATTTGTTGGAGCTGTAGGCTACTTTTATTGTACTGTACTGCTGCATGCTTGTAGTTTCTGCGCTTTAGTGAAGTTATATAACATTCTAGCGCGGCGCCGCGTTCGCGCAAGTGTTAAAGAGCGTGCGCCACCAGCACAGTATAACATCTGACAGAACAGTTCGTTTTTTTCTGAGGTGAGAGACTTTTTATTTCATAACGCGTTAGGAAAATAACGATAGAATAATGCCACTGACATTAAACCTGTCAACATCTCATCTGACCTCAGATACTGAATTGGGACAGAGCCTTTTTCTCAGGCACTCTTTCTTTCCTTAAACTGCATCTGAGTCAGATGATCTGACAGTGTCAACGGCTTTCATGCACGTCTTTTAAAAGAAAAGTCTTGCATCAGAAAAGCATTTAGAATTACGTTTTTTGTTGATGTCGTTTCTTTGGCTGTAAACAATCCGCGACCCTCTCAGAACGGTCTCGCAACCCACTTTTGGGCTGTATACCCAGCACTTTTGAACAACCAGTTGAGAAACACTGTAATAGATTGTGTTTAACACACAGAAGAGTGACGATCGGGTCAACACAGAGAAGTATAGAAATTCTAAATTACATTAAAAAAAAAAAATACCTGCGCTGGTATCGGTTTGGATCGGTATCGGCCGATCCTCATAATTTGCGGGATCGGATCGGCAAAAATGGTATCGTTGCATCCCTATTAAATTGCAGTGTTTTTTCACTTTAATAATCACAAACACTAGACCATGTAGTGATTTGACAGCTCTGTTTTTGATTTATTCATCAATCCATCAAATTCATCATCCATCTGCATTATAAATTCATTGTCATGACTGGATTCTGGGATTCACTCCGCATCACGGAAATAATAAGGCTTTAACCTTGTTATAAATGGGACATAACTGTGTCTGCACAGAGGGATGGTGTTCTGAAATATAGGTAAAAATGTTCAATGTGTTTCCTCTTTTAGCGGCTGCTTTGCGACCAGTTTTTGTGAACTGTGTCTATCCTCGAGGACAAATAAGCATTCGTCTTTTCTATATCCAAAATATTCCCATACTACCAATTTTTATTTATATTTCGACATGGGGTAGAGATTAGAGATAATGGCCTCTGTCTCTGATGTTGTCTCTGCTGCACATGTGGTGGAGCAAGAGAACAGTTAAGTGGAAAATTGTTGCCTAGGCGCAGTTGAGAATCTGCGTCTTTTATTTTCTCCAAATACCGTAGATAAGCAAATGTACAGGGTATGATAATCGTACCTGTTTATATCGTGGTACACCGTCATACCGGTATATCGTTACAACTAGGGATGTCAACGATTAATCGACGATCGATTAATTGTTGATAAGAGATATAATCGATAAAAGCTATCGATGTTCGATTAAGAAGTTTCATTTTGGGGTGCGTGCGGCTTATGCGCAAAACACGTGCAAACGGCTGTGAGTGACGGTGAAGAGCCTGGATAATTTACTAATGTACAAACTACGCTTTTAATATGATCCAAACTTTAAAAGTGCATTAAAACAGGGGTTACTGTACAAAGTTATTTTGTATTGAAATGTAGTAATAAGTCATGTTCAATTATAATTTCCCTAGATAATTGTTACATATCGGGCACTTTGCTTTGACAGGACTGCTGACGCTAGCAGGACAGATATAGGCTATTCTTTCCTACAACTTGTTAATTTGTTCCCTAGATAACCCACGATTTAACTTAAATGCGGGAACAATTTAAGTCATAGTAACGAATTCTTAATTCATGGCCACGAAATCTTTAATTTCCCCCCACACGATTACCACAGTAAAAGATGTGAAAACGGTGATTAAAAGTGAACAACAATAAAATAAACCTGCAAACCTAGAGGGTGAGAGAGTGAGGATTTGGGAAAAGAAACGATAAATAATATTAAATTCGTGACCATTCGGAAAAACAGAACACAAAGCCGCATATGGCTTGAATTAAATGTATGCGCTCGGCATGAATCAAAAAGCATAGTTGCGATGTAACATTTGCCTGCTAACCAATATTTTATCTTATTAACAAAGCTTTGCACATCACTTGTGTCATAATACTCACATTAAAATGTTTCAAAATGGGTAACAGTGTGTTTTGCTGTAGCAACGCCGGTGATTCTGGAAGCGGATCACTGACCGCACGTCTAGAAGTCTGCACAGCCTTAAAATTGAAGCCCGAACCCGGCCCGTACCCGAGATCGTCTGAGCGGCACAGTTCAATTTAGAGCTTGAACCCGAAATATTTTTCCCCCCACAACGAATATCCAATAAAAAAAGGCAGAATTTCACGATTGCATGCAATGGTCAGTAAACAAATACACAGATTCATCAATGCTCTGCCATTTCACAAGGCAAAATAAAAAAAACACTTACCAGTTAAGAAAGTTTGTGAACATCAGGTACAGCCGTCGCATACATTCTGCTGAGTTTATGAATGGTTGTATGGACAAGACGATAATTCTTCCACTGTGCAAATTATGGTCATTTTCATCAGTTAAGGTTTGTTAGCATTCGTTAGCAAATCAGACACGGAGATGTAGTGCAGTAAGATCGTATTTATTTGAATTAAATTAATCATTTCTTTGAGAGGAGAGAGAGAGAGAGACTGACAGACAGACAGACAGAAAGAGAGGGATTAAAGTTGTGCGTGCATGTGAACCTGCTTCTGCGCGTCTCTCTCTACAAGCAATGAGGCTCAGTTACTTCAAAAACTGTGATTTTACCCCCTCATTGCAGAGCAATATAATGTTGCGAGTTAGTAGCCTATCGAAGCTATTTTACTAATAAAAGTTGCCGTGCTGTTTGTGCGCTGCGCGATCTCTGATATCTGTGTGCAATAATGTGTGTGTATGTGCATCTATGAAAGCACCGTAGCCTCTGCATATAGTTTTGGTTTAGCTACAAACCCGAGCCCGAAGCTATCCATTAAACATTAACCCGAACCAAAACCAGAAAGTATTTTGGGAGCTGCGGGCTCGGGTCAGGTAGCAGACCTCTACACGCGTCACAGCCCCACGCGCCATACTTGCGTTTAGGATCATTTTATTTTAAATCCCGATAATGTCAATTGCAAACATTGCTATGATGTTTTTAAAAATAAAAAACGAGCACCATGAAACCATTTAAAAAGGTGCATTCAGCGGTCTCCGTGGCAGGATATGAAACAGCACACAAAGTATAATGATCCCGTGTGTAACTACGGCGCGCTCTCTTCCTTTTATCAAATGATTGTAATCACATCCATTCATTTGACCATCCTGCCACTAGCCTTTTATTTCGACTACAAACCCTTTTCATTCGGGTGAGGAAGCTGGCGTTTTGAGTGGCATTTGCACATCCTGTCATGCCGGTGACTATATGCCACTGCAATTAGGGATGCAGCGATTTATCGGTTTTACTATGAACCGCCCTTTAAAACGTCACGGTTAATTAATCGTAAAAGCTCCTATACACTGTGTGTTTCTGTTGCACGGAACTGTTGCAGCTTGCGCAAAACAAAAAAGTTACACGAGCGGCGCACCAGCTTAAAATGCTGTGTTTATCAGAGACACGGAGGCTAGATTAACTGTGACAGAGGAACCAAAAAGCGATCCTTTATTTACACCGGAGAATGACTGAAGGTGATAGTGTGGGACCATTTTGGGACACCAAGAATGACCAGGGCGTCATTTAAATATTGCTGTAAAAATAGCAGTTAAAGAGTATACGTTACATAAAGGATAATGCACGGCTAGCCAGCCTGTTCTCGTTGTGAAATAAAGGATTTTAATGCACGACGTGAAGGCAAGGACCACCTGACGTGAAGTTCGTTAGCTCTAGCATTCTTCCCGCTTCAGACAGAGATGAAATAGTGCAGAGAGAGAGAGAGAGAGAGGTGACAGTTGCATGTGTGAATTAGTCTACCTACATCTGCACGGCACTACAAACAATGAAGATTTGAGTTGAGTCATTTAAACAGTAATTTTACCCCCTCTTTGCTGATTAATATAATGTAGCGATCCAATATCTAAGCTATTTTATTAATAAAAGTCGCTGGGCAGCGTTGACAACAAGTTTCTGTCCTCCTAAATCGATCTCGATCTTGATTTGTCATTCCTGTTATAGTATTATTCATAAGTTTAATAACTTTCACCATCTTTCCAAGATCTGTACCTCAGGTCTAAAAGAAATGTAGAAAGATTATACAAAATGTAAACACCATAAACATTTGTGACCTATTTCCATTTGTTATTTTCAAAAGGGAAATACTGACTGATGTTTATAGAGCAGATGTCACCTTTTTTATTCCAATAGAAGAGATGGATATTTTTTATTCTTTAATATTATTATTTTGTGCTGCATTATTGCTTACTGTGCTACACGCATTGCCACGGATATAGCTTATCTTTCCACTGCTGATGCCGCTCTCTCCTGTTGCGATCTTCGATCTTTTAATTGGCTGATGATGAATAAAATCCAGCGCATATCTGTTGATTTCTTTGACTTGATAGTGCAAAAGGATTTATATCAGTTTTTTGTGGCCAAAAGTAACAAATCGGATGGATATCCGATCCGACAAAACGCATTAACCCTTTAAGAATCCAGCGTACCGTCCCGCCGGCGGGATGCCTAGTGGTGACAGGGTAAAGTCGTCAGACACAAAAACTAAAAAAAGTTGAACATGTCATATATCCATGGAAAGCTGAGATTCTTGTGATTTCAACTTTGTAACCATTTAAAGATACAATAAACACAGCATGTACAATCAGTGTCTTTATCAGACCACTTTTTGTTGACATAATGCAGACATGCATGATAGTACAGACTAGGGTTGTCACGGTACCAAAATTTCAGTATTCGGTACCAATACCAGTGAAAATCCACGGTTCTCGGTACCAATTTCGGTACAAAGCAAAACACAAAAATAGGCTAAAAAAAACTATTTTTTATTAATAAAGTTAAACAAAATAGACTGCACAAAAACCAAATCCATTCTTTATGCTTATTAAAATTATTTCAAATTTTTCCTCAATTAATAAAAGTATGAAAAAAAGTAAACAAGTTCCACCCAAATGTTTGTCATATTTCTGCTTCTGCTGAAAAACTGTAAACTGTCTGTTTTGGGTTTGCTGGGGCTTCATGATCTTCCTGCAGCTGTAAAAGGAAATATAATATTAGTAAAGCAGTGGACTGAGTCTGACCAAATGCAACATTAGATTATTGACTCCAGCTAAAATACAACATTAGATCATTGACTCAGCTAAAATACAACATTAGATCATTGACTCAGCTAAAATATAACATTTCAGTAAATAACAAACCTCAGTTTTATAATAAATTTAGATATGATTACATATATTTTAAGACAAGTGTATAGTCAAATAGATAGAAACTGTAGTATTAAAACACTTTACATGACCTATCAAATAAACAATAGTTAAGTTGGCTGGGAAAGCAACTTACTGATATTCTATTTAAAACTTATTATTATTCTTACGAGATAAATTTGCAAACTGCTACTCTCCTAGAGCTTTAACTCTACAAACTCGCAACATATCTGAACTATTCTGACTCGAGTTGCTATATCTTTTCTAAGTGATGGGTTTATGCTAATCGTACAATTAGCGAAAAACCGGCAAAAAAACGCATGACAATGCATAGCAAACTTCGACGGGTTGTAGCGCAGAGCGAGAATTTTGTAGAAACTGTGAATACAACATTTGAAAGAGCTATCAAGCTGAGCGGATCATACTCCGCAGTGGGTATAAGTTTTAACTGGGCGCAAGAGGCCCAAAATGTCCCATAGACTTACATGGTGAGGGACGGCCCATGAAATGCATATAGGTTTAAACTACAATGGTAATTTACATAGGAATGATCTATTGACTCTTTCTATACTGACTCTATCTATCTATAATCTATCTATCTTATCTATCTATTATCTATCTATCTATCTATCTATCTATTATCTATCTATCTACTGACTCTATCTATCTTTCTATCTATCTATATATCTATCTATCTATCTATCTATCTATCTATTATCTATCTATCTACTGCTCTATCTATTATACTGACTCTATCTACTGATTCTATCTATCTATCTATCTATCTATCTATCTATCTATCTATCTATCTATCTATCTATCTATCTATCATTATCTATATATCTATCTATTATCTACTGACTATATCTATCTCATATCTATCTATCTAGCTAGACATGCATGTCACTTGCTATCATGTGGCAACATGCTAGCAACATGCTAATCATGCTAAAATCATGTTAGCAACATGCTAATTATGCTAGCAACATGCTAGCAACATGCTAATCATGCTAAAATCATGCTAGCAACATGCTAAATCATGCTAAAATCATGCTAGCAACATGCTAATCATGCTAAAATCATGCTAGCAACATGCTAATCATGCTAGCAACATGCTAATCATGCTAAAATCATGTTAGCAACATGCTAATCATGCTAAAATCATGCTAGCAAAATGCTAGCAACATGCTAATCATGCTAAAATCACGCTAGCAAAATGCTAGCACATGTAAAATCATGCTAAAAACATGCTAGCAACATGCTAATCATGCTAAAAACATGCTTAAATGTTAGCAAATTGCTAATCATGCTAAAATCATGCCAGCAACATGCTAGCAACATGCTAATCACCCATAAACATGCTAATCATGCTAAAACATGATTGCACATGTATCTTGCTAGCAACATGTAGCAACATGCTAATCTGCTAAAAACATGCTAGCAACATGCTTATCTTGCTAGCAAAATGCTGGCAACATGCTAATCATGCTAAAAACATGCTAGCAAAATGCTATTCATGCTAGCAACATGCTAGCAACATGCTAATCATGTTAAAAATCATGGTAACGATTGCTAGCAACATGCTTATCATGCTAACAACATGTTATTCAACATGCTAATATGCTAGCAAATGCTATCATGCTAGCAACATGCTAATCATGTTAAAATCATGCCAGCGACATGCTAGCAACTGCTAGCAACATGCTAATCACACTAGCAAATGCTAAATATGCTAAAATATGCTAGCGACATGCTAGCAACATGCTAATATGCTAACAACATGCTAATCATGCTAGCAAATGTTAGCAAATGCATCTATCTACTGACTTTATCTATCTATCATCTATCTATCTATCTATATTATCTATCTATCATCTATCTATCTATCTAATCTATCTAATCTATTATCTATCGACTTTTTCTATCTAGCTGACTATCTATCTATCTATCTATCTCTCTCTCTCTATCTCTCTTCTCTCTCTCTCTCTCTCTCTCTCTCTCTCTCTCTCTCTCTCTCTCTATTATCTATCTTTTTTATGTAAACTTCGTACTCAAACTGCAGCTTTTAAACTAAGTATATATACGTCAGACTTTTCAAGCCAACTTCGAAGTTTGTTACAAACTTCTTTATCTATTATATATTGCAATTCTTCTTCTTAGGTTATTTCAAAATTTACAAATATAAAATCAATAATCCATCAATCAAACAAAACATTATTTAATGCACATGAACAAACATGAATGATCAAGTGTTTGTATTAAATAACATTCACAAACATTAATTAATGTTGTAAAAATATATTGTTCACTCACTGTAAGTTGATGTTACATAATAACATGAAGTCATTGTAAAGTCTATACAGGAGATAACATTTGACTGTACTTTCATTTATACAAACTGTGTACATATTTAATTTTAAAGGGCTTTTAAACCTGCTAGTTATCCAGCCAGAATAACAACAACTAGCAACTAACTAGCAAAAAAAAATTATAAAAAAAAATAAAAGGCCAGAACTGTTTTTTTCTGACGGACTGATATGACATAAACACTGTTAACTGTTTGTACATTCTCCAACACGCATATTTTAGATTCACAATTCATTTAAAAGCCTCTGGTGTGTATCAATAGTAAATACCATCATGTCCTCCTGTTGTTTTTTACCCAAATAAAGGTTATAGGCGCATTAAATATTTAATAAAGAAACTTAATGCTATGCTCATTATATTAGCGTTAGCCGCGCTTATGCTAAGGATTAACTCCGTTATAACGGCAGTTTATTTTAATCCGACATTCAAATTAAATATGGAATAATATTATAACAGGATATCTAAATATTAAATAGAAACTTACCTGCTTGAACTCTTTCATTTGATCCGGGTGTCGGTCTTTTAATGTGTTTTATTAGTTTGATGTGTTTCCTCCATTTGATGTCGGCACGTTCAGTACTTTTATGAAGAGAGCGCATCTGCAGCTTTCAGATCACGCAGCAAGAACGGGTCGACCGGGTCCTCGGTACCACCGGACTTAAAGAATCTTGGTACCGTGACGTTTTCATCTTTTTAGTACCGACTTGGTACCGAAGTACGGGTCTTGTGACAACCCTAGTACAGACATACATAGGAATAACACAGTAGGATGCAATATAACACCAATATAAGAAAAAAATCACAAATTAAATAATGTACTATGTATAGAAATATAGGAAAAAAATGTATTTAGATTATAAATTATAAATATATATGTAATTTTAAAAGTGTACACATTTTGAAGTCTATAAATAAATGTCACTATAATGTGTTTATGCTTCAGTTACTATGTGTCAGCAATTATTGACAGTGAATAGCTCTAAGTGTAACCTTTCATTAGAGCCCAAAATGATGACTGTACATTAAAGCATTCAAGAATTACAGCATTGTATGTGTTGTTGGTTACAAAGGGTCGTTTGGAGTCTCCCAAGTGTAATTTTTTTGGAAGCGTCTAGACATAAAATTAGATAAACATGTGTAAAACACTAATTTTCTAATATATTGTTTATCAAATGCGAAATTTGGCTTGGTAAGGCTTCATTCTGTGATCCCAATGTATTTTCCAGTTCATACCTCCCAGCTATAGTCATCTGCAGGCTTCTATTTACAAAAAAAAATGCAGGCGGAATTATTTTTTTTTTTTTTAGTGTATTCAAAGTGCTATTACTCAATATCAGTAAGACACCTCAGAGTGTCACCTTTCAAAGGAGACCAACACCATGCATATCATCCAAATGGCCCTTGAACAGCATGCAATTTACTTTGGGTATGCCTTTTTTAGGCGTTTTAGGCTAATTTTACAGGAATCGTAAAGGGTTAAGTGACCAGGTGTAAACAAGTCCTAACTGTCTTTCCACTCCCTACCTCAAAATCAACTGACATGATAGTAAAAGATCAGGAGACTGAATCGATGTTTCATGTGGTGCATTCTGCCATTTATTTTATTTATTTATTTTAAACTGAATTTCCGGTGTTGTGAATTGTGGCAAAAAAAAATTATCTTTATCTTCTCTGACAAGCGTTCCGCACATGCAACTAACCTAAAACACACTTTCAATAAAAGAAAAAGATGTAACCTTAATAATAATAATAATAAAATATTTAGCCGTAATAGTCAGGTTATTTATATGACAATGTGTAGTTAAAATCATTTACTTTAGACTGAGTGAGGTGATACCAGCCACAAAGTAATTTGTTAGCCAGCTGCTAATTTTATTCAGATGTATGGTAGAAAATTAGACTACTAGTTAAATATAAACTTTTTAATGCTACTTTTAAATGCTTTTTCAATATTGATATAATTATAATTGTGAGATCTAGCAAAGAAGGATCCTATCTTACAAAAATATGAAAGCCAGTTTTATTATATTCCCTGACAGTGGCTGTTTTTTCTTTCATGAATAAATATAATTAAAAGTCACAAACTGTTTCTTTGCATTTATTTTAGTTATGGTCATTTTTGGGGTCGCAGATCACGTGAGGAGGGTACTTTTTACTGTGTGTGTGGATGACCGTCAGCCACCACCGAAGACCTTTTTTGACCCAGGAAAAACTCTGGTATTTATAGTTATTGTGTGAATTACACAAAATAAATGTGCTTGTCAAATTTATAGACAAGATTTATAGGGTTTAAAATGATTCGGGACATTTCTTGGAAATTATCATACAATTTACCTTAAAATGTAGATGAGACAAATGTGTAGACTTGAACATGAATATAAACATGTAAAGTCATTGATATTATTGCTATAGAGTTGTCTTATTGGACCTGATGCTCCATGTGTGAGAGAGAGAGTGATGGGATGAATGGCATCATGTTAGTGGATATTTTGGGCTGTGAGTGTGGCTGTGAGGATCAGACAGAGCACAAGATGTGATTTACACCCCTCAGCACCCACCTTGCTCTCCCTCTGTGCAGTGCAGGAGGGAAATTAGCAGTTCACTTAAATTTTTTATGAAACTCTGTTCATAGATGCCAGCCATGATGCCACCAATGATGCCAGGAATGATGATGCCCCCCCGTATGCCAGCTGCATCAATCCAGCCTACGGGACCGGTAAGCTAGCCTGTATATCACTCTACTCCACCAGCGTCGGTTAAATATAGACCCTCACATGCTGTCAGCAGTGTCAGAATAACCCTAATGAGCACACTGCAAAGTGGGAAAATGTACCAATTTAGAATCAACACCATTTTATATAGCACTTACCCATGTGACACGAGTGATAGTAGCAATAGAAGAGATCAGCTTGCTCTACTAATTTCATTGTACATGATGCTGTACTTCTCCTTCCCTGCGTTAGCACACTTTGTTGGTATTTAGGTTTAGTTAGACTTTAACAAAGTCATCATATCATGGACACAGAAGCAGGAATTGTCTTGCTTTTTTAGTCCACAGAAAACATTTGAAACTAAACCACTAAAATAGCGTTAAAAAATCATCATGATTGATATCACAATCAAATGAGCTCAAACATCCATATTTACAGTGTTCAGCAGCCTCTCAGAGAGGGTGGAAAATGCGAATGAAAAGCAACAATGTAATAAAGGTATCTTCGGGAAGCAAACATACTGTAACTTTCAGAATTTAAGCTCTATTCCCACGGGATTAGTATTACCTGGTGACCTCCAGTCATTTGTAATAATTAGGTTGTCTGTGATCTTAATCCCATGCAAATTGGCCATGTCTGTAATTTGTGAAGTAAAAATTATCCTCTAAATAACCTACCATATTTCGCCGAACACTGAGGTCCTGTGCATTTGTGTGATTTGGCCAGCATTTTACAGTGTCCTATATAATTAATTAATTAAGAAAAATGGAGACGGACGACTAATGCAACTTAGCAGTTTTTTTTCCATTTTGAGTCAACTTCGACTGTTACGTTTATCCTTTTTGAACTACAATAACAATACTTTTTGTTGGTTGTAAGTTAACAAAGACTCGTATCAATTAATTTTTTTTGTTGCAAGAAATGCACAGAATTAGAAGTTTGTTACACTTTACTGCATGTGTGTTCAATAACACGTACTGGGGTCCCGGGTCCTCAGGTCTCGGATCCTCCGTGAAGACCTCCTCTACCCTGCTATACACCATTCTACTATACAATTTGCAATTTTGCATAAAAAAAACTGAACCATCAGAAGAGCGAAAACAAGTATGATTAGATGCTGGATGACATGTATTGCAGCATGCAATAAGGAACATTCTTATGTTTTGATAATGTTATGCAAAGCCTTGACATCATATCCGGGAGATTAATCTGTAAATTTGAGTGAAATCACATGCTTTGTTTATCCCGTGCAAATGTGCCACACGAAATTCAGATGTGGGGGAGGGGGGGTGGGGTAATTTCAAAATCACACAAGGTCCCCAGATAATACTAATCCCGTGCAAATAGGGCTTTAGTCCAATAAGAACATTCATTAGGCATATTTACATACACTCATTCAATCCGAAAAGTCTTGATTTCATTTTCTGAAAGCACTATTTATAGATATTAATTTAACTGTGCATTACATCTATTCTGAACAGAATCTCGGTGCTAGCTTCTGGTTTAGGGCCAGAGAAAGCCAAAAATATGTCTGGAAAAAGTAAACACACAAATTTGGTCTCTTCCATTGAACTGTTTGACAGACATATGCTACTGTTCAATTTATATTTAATTTATTATATAGAAAAGTTATATTTTTTTCAGGGTTCCTTGAATAGAATGGTAAAACAAAATAATTTCTTTGAAATTGATGTTTTTTGATACAGTGCTAAATTTTACTATCACTTTTGATTACTTTAATGCATTTTCTTAAAATAAATAAATAAAATAAAAAATCTTACTGACCCCCAAACTTTTGAACAGTGCAATACATTTCATTCTCAATGTAATTTAGTTTTGCAAAGGGTCTTTTACTGATGGATGGGGCAGTTAGAAATTGTTGCGCTAATTTTAAATCCGTCTTCAGCCCAAAAATGCAAACATTATCAAAGTTACTAACATAAAAAAATTACATGTTAAAGTATATGATATGACCAACTTAATGTCTGCATTGCTTATGTATTTCCTTAAAAGGAAGGAAGTACCTACATATTAGCTGTGAGTAGCTCTGAATGTCATGGTGTATAATGTTCATGGAGATAAATGTGTTATTGGTAATATCTGTCCCCGCACAGCGTGAGGAGATCCCTCAGCAGGATCAATGCACGCAAAGCTCCGGGTCCTGACAACATTCCTGGGCGTGTACTGAGAGACTGTGCAGTGGAACTCACTGATGTCTTCACAGACATTTTCAACATCTCACTAAGTCAGGCTGTTGTCCCCACATGCTTCAAAGCTACCACCATCATTCCAGTCCCGAAGAAGTCATCTCCATCCTGCTTCAATGACTACCGTCCAGTAGCACTCACTCCTATTCTCATGAAGTGCTTTGAACGGCTAGTCATGCAACACATCAAATCTGTCCTCCCCCCCTCCCTGGACCCCTTCCAGTTTGCATATAGGTCCAACCGCTCGACCGATGATGCCATCGCCACTGCCCTCCACCCAGCCCT
Organism: Ptychobarbus kaznakovi; assembly: GCA_027422405.1. Lineage (NCBI taxonomy): Eukaryota > Metazoa > Chordata > Actinopteri > Cypriniformes > Cyprinidae > Ptychobarbus > Ptychobarbus kaznakovi. Next base: position 1,891,380 of record CM049804.1, read on the forward strand.
CACACATCTGGACAAAACGGACACGTATGTCAGATTGCTGTTCATAGACTTCAGTTCAGCATTCAACACAATCATCCCTCACAGCTCATTCATAAACTGGTCCAGCTGGGGCTCAATACATCGCTGTGCAACTGGCTGTTGGACTTTCTGACCGGGAGACCTCAGTAGGGTCAAGTAGTCACATCCAGCACCATCACACTGAACAGGGGCCCCCCAAGGATGTGTGCTGAGCCCCCTGTTCACTCTGCTGACCACGACTGCACACCATCACACAACTCCAACCTCTTCATTAAATTTGCGGATGACACGACTGTGGTGGGTCTCATCAGCAACAGAGATGAGACAAACTACAGGAGCGAGTGAGCCGCCTGGCCGGATGGTGCAGTGACAACAATCTCTCTCTGAATGTGGAGAAGACGAAGGAGATTGTTGTTGACTTCAGGAGAGTGCACACTCAGCATCCTCCTCTGTCAACGGTGCGACTGTGGAGAGAGCGAGCAGCACCAAGTTCCTGGGTGTACACATCACAGAGGACCTCTCCTGGACCAACAACACTGCAGCACTAGCCAAGAAAGCACAACAGCGTCTCTACTTCCTCCGCAAACTCAGAAGAGCCAGAGCCCGACCCCCATCATGTGCACCTTCTACAGAGGCACCATCGAGAGCATCCTGACTAGCTGCATCACTGTGTGGTATGGCGCCTGCAATGCGTCCTGCCGCAAGTCCCTTCAACGGATAGTGAGAGCAGCTGAGAAGATCGTTGGGTGTCTCTCTCCCCTCCCTCCAGGGACATCTACAGCACCGTCTCACCCGCAAAGCCCTCTACATTGCAGGTGATACCACCCACCCGACACACGGCTTCTTCAGTCTGCTACCATCAGGGAGGAGACTGCGGAGTCTCCAGGCCAGGACCAAACAGACTGAAGGACAGCTTCATCCACCAGGCTGTCAGGAAGCTGAACTCCCTCCCGTCCTTGCCCCCCTCCCCTCTCTTACACCACGCACCACTGAACTCTGACCCCCCCCCCCCGCACACGCACACACACACACACACACACACTGTGACAAGCACCAGTCACTTTGTACAGCATTGGACTGACCTCATTTAACTACCTCTTCTGACAGTCTGAATAAAGACTGCTCTCTCGTCACTTTAATAAAATAGACTTAATAAGCTCTTTGCACCACACCATCCATATTCTGCACTGTCTGTGTATTTCACTGGTTTGCACTATTTACCATGTGCCTTATGCCACTTATCTATTTTTTATTATTATTATTATTATTATTTTTTTGTATTTTTTTCTACATGTCCTTATTTGTATATTTGTGCGTTCTACTGTTAGTGTTTAGTGTTATCTGTATGCACCAGGGAGTAAGAGAGTAATGCAATTTCAATTCTCTGTATGTATGTACGGTACATGTGGTAGAATTGACAATAAAGCTGACTTTGACTTTTGATATATGACCAATAACATGAAACCGACAAGTTCAATTAGAGTGGCTTAATTCATTTGTGTTTCAAAGCACTACATCAATATGAAAGGACACGTTTCATTTCAGTGTATATATAAGAACAAACTAACCGTATGTGTGCAGTGAGTTCTTTATTTTGAACACACCTCCTCAGTGGTGATTTAAGATCTGCTTTCATTTAATCAGCTATATTAAGTATCAAACACCCTGTCGTTAGTTAACCATATTAAATATTGATAGCATCAGTAATAATTAGCTGTAGATGAAGACATCTGATCAGATGCAGAAACCAGCTGACGCTCCAGGAGATGTCAGTCAGGATGTCATTTCCTTTTTCTGTAATTTGGGGTATGGAGACTGCTAATGAAGTTATCTCTGATATATTTAGATCTGCTCATAACCTAATTTAATTCCAACAATTATTGACAGGGCTTTGTTTGGATGATATGAAGTTTCAAGTAATTTAAGAGATATCACACGTAAATCAGATTATTATTTTGAATGGTTTAATTTTTGTACTGAAACACTCTTTTTCTTTGTCTTTCTCAGCCTGGTGTGAGTCCAGTGGAGTCTGCAGGTGAGAGATTAAATAGTTTGGGGTAAAAATAATGTTGTTGATTATTATTTCTAAATGTAATCAGTGGTTTTGTTCTATTTCAGCACCGGCTGCTCCTGGAACAACAGTAAGAACAAACAACCAAACAAGTTATTGTTAATATTGTTTAGTTAGGATTTTAATTTAAATGACTTTCCTGTCTTGAAAACAATATTATTTATTTTTTTTTTTACTAGAGCACCACATCAACTGAGTCTTCACCTGACGAACAGCCGAAAAAGGCAAGACACAATAAACCGTTATCATTTATAAAATACTATATATGCCTAAAATTACAGAACAGTTTTAAAATGTATATAATAAAAACAAAATTATCCAAAGTTCTTCCAAACCTGTATGAAATTATTTATTCTGTTGAACACGAAAAAGGGTATTTTGAAAAATGTTAGTAACCAACCGACCAGTTTGTGGTCCATATTGATTTCCATAATATTTTTATATTATGTATTTATTTCGTAATATGGAAGTCAGTGGCTACCAGCAACTGTTTGGTTACAATTCTTCAAAATATCTTATTTTGTGTTCAACATAAGCAAACTTATACCGGTTTGGAATAACTTGTAGGGCTGTCAAATCTTTTTTAATTTAGAAATTCTTCGAATTTAAAATAAAAATCCACATTCGAATGCAAAACGCTGCATTCGAATTTTAGGTGTCCGTCAGGCAGCTTGGCACATAAAATACGATGACGGGGTGTCGTTGCATTTTAATGCTTTTTTTTTTTTTTTGCCTGTCCAGTTGAACCCACTCGATGCGGTGCTGCACATTTCAAAATATTGCAGAAAAAGAGAACATCAATGTTGGAGATGTTGTTTACCTCAAAACTGAAACCAAGCCGTTCACACAGAATGCATATTTATTGCATTTTCTAGTGGGACATATATCATCGTTGCACTCGCGTCTCACACAAGAGAGCCCAAAGCCATGTAAAATTCATGTAAGTTCAACTTAAAAAAAAAAAACCTGTAATTACTAGTTTAAGAAATTAGCTTGCTAGTGAACGTGCATATTAACAGCATAAACATGAACCTTGCGATCATATGATTAAATGTTAATAAATTACATGTATCAGCAATGATAAATCTTTGAGTATAAAGCGGCTCTGACAGAAAGGCTGCGTGTGCCCTGACAGAGACGCGCTGTTTTGAGCTATGTGCTCTTTTCCTAAATGCATAACTTACATTTCACAGCCAGGTATATTCTCCATCTGTAAATGTTAGACAGCCATGGAAATATTTCCATCTTGCGATTCTCCGCTAAACTCCACAGACTTGGTTCTGAACACGCGGCGCCGCGGGCATGCGCGCACAACAGACAGAGCGCAATGAAATAGGAGCGCAATAACTCTAAAATATAAATTTTGCTGAAATGTTTGTAGTTGAACATTTTAAGCCTACAAGTGTATTTGTATGATAGCACTAACTGTAAAGTGACTGTAATGGGGTAATCAAAATAGCCTTTTTACTCAATTAGCCTAGTCTGTGCTTTATTATTTGTTTCATTTTTTAGTTTAGTAAATTTAACTTTGCTTTAAAAGCATTATTTTTGTTTTTAGATCGCAATGTTACAATGTTAGAATGCAATGTGATACCCTTTTTGCACATTATATATGCCTACATGGTTACATTCACTTAATTTATTTGTTTAATCCAAATACAAAATGACGATATATGTACCGTATACCGCAAATCAGCCAAAAATACAGAGATATAAATTCTTGCTCATATTGCCCAGTCCTACTTTGAAGAAATGTGCATTTGGTAATATTTTGCTCGATTCGCCCTTTTGTTGCCTCAGGAGAGAAGCCAAAAGCTTTTTTTCCCCTAACTGAATTTATGCCTTTTAATTTCGAATATAATTCGAATTTTGATAATATTTTAGTAAAACATTCAAATGTAGTTTTTCAGCCAATTTGACAGCCCTAATAACTTGCAGGTGAGTTATGATTTTTTTTGTGAACTATCCTTTAAAATGAGGTTTAAAAGCAGATTTGGAAATTAAATTCTTTACATTTCCCATCCCTACAGAGGAGGGAATAATAAGAATTCAACTATGAATGTTATGGATGTAATTAGCCGGGTCTTACTGCTGTGTACTGGTACAACTTCATACAACTTAACTGAACTAGCTACTGCAGGATGTGGCTGATGAAATTACTAGTGATAACTAGTCACTAATGATGTAAAGAGCCAAGTGTTCATGATGTCTCCTGCAGAAGTCAGTATGGACAGAGCACAAATCACTGGATGGAAAAACATACTACTACAACACAGAGACCAAACAATCCTCCTGGGAGAAACCAGATGAACTCAAATCACCTGCAGAGGTAAAAAAAGGTCAACAGTCTTGCTTACAGTCATATTTTATCTGCCAATTACTGTTCATTCAGGAGGTTTTGCATTTGAGAGTCTAATGTTTTACTATAACTACTTGTTTGTTAGAGAAGTAAAGAGCACTGTGTTTTATATGCATTTCTTAGTTTAGACCAAACAAATTGCTGAACCCAGCTAATCATTTTTTTTGTATTGTAGTCTGAATTTCATATTTTTAATAATGAAATAACATTTTCAGAAAAATGCATGTACATTAAGCTAGGTTGAAATGTAAAACTTAATACAAAATATATTATATAATAAAAAAAGAGAAATCCTTTTGTTTTTGTTCAAAGGTTTCTCATTTTATATGAATAATTGTGTATTTTGAAACAAAATTAAAGAAGTTTTTGTTTTGCAGCAAATGTTGTCCAAATGCCCATGGAAAGAGTATAAGTCAGATACCGGCAAGCCCTATTACTACAACTCACAGACCAAAGAGTCTCGCTGGACTAAACCCAAGGAGCTGGAGGACCTGGAGGGTTAGAACGCAAAATAAATAGCATTGTTACACATATCCAGAAATTTCACATTTAACTTTTTTCTCTTCATTTTTCAGCGATGATAAAGGCAGAGGAAAACGGGTGAGCATCAGCTTTAATTAATAATAAGGCCAAAAAGGGTTAGTTCACCCAAAAATGTAATTGACTTACTCTCATGTCGTTCCAAAATCTTATGTCTTTTTTTGTTCATCTTCAAAACACAACTTAATCTATATCAATTGAGCGATTAAGTGATGAACATTTAATGTAGGCCTTTTGTTCTTTTTTTACGTATAAACATTGATCAACCCACAGACATAGAGCTCATTAGATATGGTAAATGGAAGCTCAAAAGTGTTAATAATTCATGACAGAATAAACATTTTTGGGTGAGCTATCCTTTTAATGTATTGTTAGATTTACAGAAAGCAGTTTTAGGTGTCAAAATGCTTTACTATTAGTGGAAAACGGCCCGTTGTTGGCAAAGGTTGGTGCAGATTCACTACTATCGGTCAAACTTCTACCATTTTACACAAATGAATGGCTTAATAGTGAAGTAAAAGATTAATGCTATATTTTTTTTCCAGGGTCAAAGTAGTCTTCTATGTCACTGTAATTTGAATTTTTTAATTCCATAAAACATAAAAAATCTATAATATTCATACATTTTGTATTTTTTAATTCAGAGATTATCCAACTATTATAATTTTTAATCTGTATTTGTGTGTTTGTTGAAGGACGGCTGACGTTGTGGCTCCTGGCACCACCCCTGCTCTTACTTCTCAGAGCGAGTCGTCTGTTACCGTGGCGGCAGTTGCTGAGACTGAGGCTACCATGGCGACAGTCTCCACAGAGGAACAGCCGTCTCATGTGCCTGCGCAGGTTGCTGAGGTCATCAGTGATGTCACTGTTAACTCCACTGAGGAAATGCCCAGCATAGAAACACAACCCAGGTAATGAACCCTCAATACATACAAAAAACACCCAGAACATCCCACGTGTGTCCGTGTGTACATCTCGCATCACTCACTCGAACAAACTAATGATCATACATGGTGAAGAGATTTTCATTAATTTACGCTACCATTTAATAGTTTGGGTTCAGTAATATTTTTTTAAAGAAATCAATGCTTATATTCAACAAGGATGCATTAAATAGATAAACATTTGGAGTAATGTAATTTGTAATGTATTCAAAATAAATGCTGTTCTTTTGAACTTTCTATTTGTCAAAGAATCCTGACAAAAAATGACTTGAAAATTCAGCTTTGCCATCACAGGAATAAATTATATTTTAATATAAATTGAAATAAAAATCAGTTTATAATATTTTACGATTATACTTTAATGAAATTTTTTAGCAAATAAATGCAGACTTGGAGAGCATAAAACGTACTCGGTTACTCACGTAACCTCGGTTCCCTGAGATATGGGAACGAGTACTGCGTTTCTAGACGCTAATGGGGAAAAACTCCTTTTTCTCAGAGGAATGAAAACTTTTTTCAATCTTGCAGTATAACTGCACGGCCATTGGTTCGTGCAGTGTATTAAAAAACGAACCAATGGCTCGGCAGCGGTGCCAATATGGGCAGGGCCATCTGGCTAAATAAGCGGGCATTTTGCCATAGGATCTCAGGTAAATTCGACTGAAGCGACGACACTGAGTCATGCAGCGTCATGGCACGGCAATGTACATGGTACTCGTTCCCGTACCTCAGCGCGGTCTTCAGCAAAAGTGTTCTTAAGGATGCAGACTGAAGTGGCTCAAAGGGGGAGCCATTGAGGGCTCTCAGGACCGTGGGCAGATCCCATGTAGGGACCGCGAGAGGTCGGGGCAGCCTCCTGGATCCTCCCAGGAAACAAACAACTAGGTTGTTACGGCCCACCGGCTGTAGGAGTGAGAAGCTATAGCTGCCACATACACCTTGAGAGTGGAGGGGGAACGGCCCTTATCCAACAGCTCCTGCAAGTAGGACAATTTCACCGATATGTCACATGATACAGGGTCCTCGCCACGGGTTGTACACCAGGCAGAAAAGACCCACCACCTAAGGGCGTAGAGGTATCTCGTGGACGAAGCTCTAGCCTGTGAGATCGTATTTAGGACATTCTTGGGGAGATCTACCGATTCCCATCGAGAGCCCACACATATAGAGCCCACAGTTTGGGCTGAGGGTGCCAAATCGTTTTGTTCGCCTGAGAGAGGAGATCCCGCCTCAGGGGAACTGGCCACAGGGCTGCTATAAGCAGCTGAGACAGCTCTGAGATCCAGTGATAGTTTCTCCAGAGTGGGGCCGCTAATAGCACTCTGTGTCTGTGTTCCCTGACTCGCCTGATTACCTGGGGGATCAGAGCGATTGGGGGGAAAGCATATACGTGGAGGTTGGGCCATTCGTGGGCCAATGCATCCTTGCTCTTCAAAAAATAAGTTCTGCAGTGAGAGTTGTCTTTTGAGGCAAAGAGGTCGACCTCTGCCTTGCCAAAGATCTCCCAGATTTCCTGAACCATTTGCGGGTGGATTATCCACTCGTCTTAGGGGACATTGCTCCGAGATAGTATGTCTGTTCCCTGGTTCAGCATGCCAGGCACCCCAAGAGGCGCCTTACCATCTTGAAAAGGCGTTTCGATGTGAGCCCGCCTTGGCAATTTATATAGGCCACCACTGTCATGCAGTCTGAGCGGACTATCACATGGTGTCCTATCAGGTCCGGCAGGATGGTTTGAAGCGCTCAACATACTGCAATCATTTCGAGGCAGTTGATGTGTAGCCGACCTTCTGCTATCGGCCAGGAGTCGAAGGTCAGATTGCCCTTGCACAGAGCTCCCCAACCTGTGTTGGAAGCATCTGCCGAGACAACCTTCCATCTGTAGACCATTCCCATCATCACGCCTTGTTTGAACCATTGCGGGTTCTTCCAGGGGGTCAGGGCTGCAACGCAGGCTTGGCTCACCCTGATGCGAATGCGTCCATGATGCCACTCGTGAGGCAGAATCAAAGGTTTCAACCAGTACTGAAGGGGTCTCATCCAGAGTGGGCCCAACTGAAGTACTGGAGTAGCAGAGGCCATGAGGCCCAGCATCTTTTGAAATGCTTTGAGAGGGTATAAGGCTCCCACTTTGAATGTTGTTGTATAGCCAGTGCACGGTCTGGCGCAACTGCCACCCTCATGTGGAATGAGTTGAAAACTGCTCCCAGGAACGAAGTTGACAGTGAGCTCTTGGCAAAATTTATCCTGAGTCCCAGGCACTCCAAGTTGCTGAGGAGGGACCTGTGGGTTAACCGCTTTGCCTCTGACTGTGCCAGAATGAGCCAGTCGTCGAGGTAATTCAGCAGCCACGGCGAGGTAATTCAGTCTCTTCCCATCTGTCTTTAGAGGGATGAGGGTTCGCTTGGGCCCGACATCCTTCTTGGGGACGAGGAAGTAGTGGCTGTAGAAGCCTGACTCGCTCTGAGCTGGTGGAACTGTCTCTACGGCTCCTTTTGCCAGCACATTCTTTACCTTGGCTCGCAGAACGTGAGCGTTCTTGCTCTGCACTGAGGTAGAGACCCTTTAAGGGGCGGTCACACAGCACTTTTCGTTCCATTGACTTCCATTCATACGCATGCGAATGAGTCAGACCGGAAACGCAAGCCCGTGCGAAAAGTTTTGCATTTCGCTGCATTCCAAAGTTCAAAATTGGTGAACTCTGGCCTGCGAATTTGCATCAAGTGATACCGTGAGACCAACAGCAGATCGATACGTCACAGCATGACCTCATATCTGAATTAAAAGAACAAATAAAAAAATGCAGCGCTGCAGGAAAGTGGATTAGATTGAATGTATTGTGTTGAATGTAATTTTTTTTAAAGACACTGCACAGCGTGACGTCATACCACCACCGATGCAGCATGCGAAACGATTTTGCATGCTCAAAGTCTAGTGTGACCGTGCCTTTTAGAGAGGATACGGAAAAGTTCGGTATACATCCCAGGCTTGGAGTCGCTAGGCTTGGCAGACAAAGAAGGGGGGGGGGGGGTCAGCAGTAGAGCCTGACATATCCTCTGTGTCTGATGCTATTAGAGACGTGCTGTCATCTAATAGCTCGTCCTCGATGGCGCCGAACGAGACCATATCACTCACATCAGCAAAAGGACACTGGTCTTCGCTCGAAGAGAATGGGAGAAACCACTCTGCTTGGCGGGGGCGAGGCACGCGGGGTCTGGGCCGGCGCGAGCTCGCTTTTGACCGATCGCTTAAACCCTTTGTCCCTGGGAGGAAATAAATGGGAGGGCGCGAGAGGAGGATTCGCTCTCTAAAAAGAAAGCGATCTGAGCGCGCAGAGTGGCAAGACTCATGCTCACGCAGTGTGAACAGTCCATCACGCTCAAAGCGGCATATGCTTGGGGTTTAGCCTGGCAGGAAACGCACTCTGAGTAGCCGTCACCATCTTGCAGGGCAATACTATCTCAAACAATATGCAACAACGCCGCTGCTCTTTTAGAGAAATTTGCTATTTAGGCTCGCTGGATGGCAGCAGGGGACGAGCTAGCTTCTCTGTGGGTCGCTGGAGCGAGCTCAGAGAGCAGGCAGAAGCAGCGAGATCCTTCAGAAAGGCAAAATCGTCGGCTTCTTCTATACCATCCCGCTGCCCTGCCAATATTGGTGGGCTCTGCGAATTGCGATCCTTTCTACAGCATGAACCAATATTGGTGGGCTCTGGCGTGCAGTTGCACACTCAGTCCTGCTGAGAAAAATGAACCAATAGTTTTTTCCCCATTAAGCCCTAGCGACGCAGCGTGAAAAAGTGAGGGAGAATAGCCTTTTTGATGGTAGTGTATAGAGTACTGCGTGATTGAATCGGTAAAAATCCATGCCGATAATGCTGCAGTCGGTTATCGAGAAGGGTCCCAACCTGGCATTATACAATACGAGAGGCACTGCCATTATAGTACTTGCCGCAACTGAGTGGGAAACTTCAGCCAGAAGATAAATATCCTGCGGCGGAACAGAGCACATACAAGTTTTCTATTAATTACATTATACTTGTCCTAAATCATTGTAAATGTACACAATGACTTCACTCTAGGCTATAAAATTCTTTATCCTGTGCATTTTTTTAGCAAACCGTTTGCTTCATTTCTGTAATAGTATGTTTTTTTAAACTTCAACCCCCTGTAATAGATCATTGCTCTCTCTTTCCACGTTTGTCTTTCTTGCTGATTAAACTAATAAAAAACCCCCCTGCTAGTGATCAAATAAACTGAAGGCCACAATTCTAGAAACAAACTTCTGCACTTTTCCCCGGGTGTGTGTGTTGTTGTGTGTGTGGTGTGGGTGGTGTGTGTGTGACTAACTTTATCGTGTGTGTGTGTGTTGTGTGTGGGTGTGAGTGGTGTGTGTGAGTCCTTACTTGAATTGAAGCAAATAAAGTGTGTAGACACAGCATGACTTTTGTGTGATACCTCTGACCCCAGCCATCTTTAAAATGACAAATAAAGTGTGTGACTGTAACTATAATCAAGTGTTAAATCAAATGTTATGTATGAAAATGGCCGTGTGTAGATATTTAAAGATGGCCATCTTTAAGCATGACTGTTGAAATTAAATGGTAATACTTAACAATAAGAGCAGCATTAATGAAAACTGTAGAAGTATTGTTTCTTGTTAGAGTGTTCATTTCACATTCGCTATTAGCAGGCTATCATTTTTTAATTGTAAAGCAAACTATGAAATAACTATTGATCAATATAATAAATCATATTAATATTTGTTATTAATTTGCAAAGTATGGTTCAGTACTGTTACTGCTTATATTTTTTAAAATAGCAAAGCTCTAGTTTTATTTCAGTATCCATTTAAAAACTATCGGTTGATTAATCGGTATCGGCCAGTGTGGTCCAACCTAGGTATCGGTATCGGTAAAATCCACTATCGGTCGACCTCTAGTAGTGTATTAGTGCTACATTACTTCATGCTGAAAATTGTCAGTTTACGAAACAAAGCGTTGTGAATTGTTTTGTGCCATACAAGACGCAATATTATTTTTCCTTTAAAAGGTAAATTGATATAGTTGCTTTATAAAATTATATTTTATATTTATGTTTTGCAGTAATGATGTTTCTAAGGAGGAGAGACCTGAGCTGGTGAAGAAAGTTTATAAGTGGAACACAAAAGAGGAGGCAAAGCAGGCATTTAAAGAACTGCTGAAAGAAAAGGTATTTTTTTTCTCTCTTTCTCTCTCTCCCCCTGTAGTGAAGAGGGAGGTGTTGCTATTCCGGCTGGGTCTTTCTAAATTTAGTGTGTTTTAATTTGGCACACAAAGTGCTCCTGAGAGAGCCGCGGATGTTTAATTGCTGTGAGTGTGATTAGACTGGAGTGAGTGAAACGGAAGACGGTGGAATCGCACGCTTCACAGACCCCTGACAGCCTTTCTGAAAGGCACGCTCAAAATGGGTGAAGAACTGGATGTTTTGAGATGTCGACATGGAGATCTACTTCTCCAAACCTTTTCATTACTCTGTTCTGTTATTTTCTTCCCCTCTCTGTGGATGCCCATTTATGCATCTCAACAATAACATGAGAAATCAAATAAGCTACTCAGTCAAATTGAAATCATTCAGTATGTTGGAAAGTATATTACTCATGAAAAATGTTTTGATTACTAAATAGGTTCTTTAGAAAATCTAAATGAAGTTGTGCAGCCTTCCCTTTGAGCTTGTATTTATTTTTTCCCCCAAACATGCATTATTGAGTAACAAGTATGCTGTAGTTTTGGAGAAAAGTAACTTTGCATCTCTCTCCCTCCATGTGACAATAGGGCGTTTCCTCCAATGCATCATGGGAGCAGGCAATGAAGCTGATAATTAACGACCCTCGTTACAGGTATCCAAATACTGCACACAGCATTAATTATATTTAATAGCATTTACATCCTGTGCACTGTTAAGTGTGTTTCTGCTGTTCTTCACTGAACCGCTCACATCTCTTTCTGTGTGTGTGTGTGCGTGTGTGCGTGTGTGCGTGCGTGCAGTGCTCTGCCTAAGCTGAGTGAAAAGAAACAGGCGTTCAATGCTTATAAAGTCCAGACAGAGAAAGAGGAAAAGGAAGAAGCCAGAATCAAATACAAGGAGTCTAAAGAGACTTTCCAGCGCTTCCTGGAGAACCATGAGAAGATGACCTCAACCACACGATACAAGTGAGTTTTTAAAGCTGTTTTGATGACAACATTATACAATGCTCACTTGAAAAATGACAAAAATCACAATGTAGACCTCACATTTTGAGTTGGAGATTTTCAACAGCCTAGCAACTGTATAGCAACACACTAAAAAATACTCAGAACACCTTAGCAAGTGCATAGAAATGCCCTGGCTATCACCCTCCCTTCAGTTTTGCATGCACAAGCACCACTCTCATTTTGAATCCAGTATTACTATTAACAAGGTTAATGATTTTTCAGCTCTCTTTGTCTGTCATTGATACAGAGCACGATTAAAATCACATCAGCAGTGTTCTCATGGTGACTTTTTGGGAGGTATTGGTGATGTCACTAAGTAAAATTATGTTACTGGTGTAAATCTCACCTGTATATAGCAGTGTTTGTTGTGAGTTCCTGTCTGCACTGTTATATGGTATCAGAGAGATTGTTATTAATTACTAGTTGTGTGATGTTAAAATCCTGTAATATCACTGCCCCCTACTGCCTAACTTATGGCCTGCAGCAATGTTCATTCACATGGATGAAATCAAGCTTTATTAAATATTACGGCAAAAGTTGTTCTTTAAGCAAGCAAGCAGTAGTTGTTTGTGAGCAAGTTTTTCTTGTATTGTGCAGGAAAGCAGAGCAGATGTTTGGCGATCAGGAGGTGTGGTCATGTGTTCCCGAGAGAGACAGGCTGGAGATCTACGAAGATGTGCTGTTTTATTTAGCAAAGAAAGAAAAGGTCTGGTTGGCTGATTCTGTTTATTAGTGTATAAGAGAGAGCAGTGATAATCTAATAACCTGCTAAATAGTTTTTCTATTAAACAGTTTAAATGCTGATATCACTTTCATTTTGATGCATTTTAATATGCAAACTTCAATTATAAAGCAATAAACCAGATGTGGCTGTGCATTACAGTGATTAAGGGATGTTATGTGTGACACTTTGTAAAAAATCACACAGTGGCTTATTATAATTATTGAACTTCAGCAACTGCAATAAACATTGTCTAGAAATGATTCCGTTTATTAGAAGAAAATAAATCCGTAAATAATTCTCCCAAGTAATATAACTCATTAGTTGAACAGTAGGCTGTTTATATTTTCCAACCAATAAAATAATAAAAAATATAATTTTTGTTACATATTAATTTAAAGTTCACTTGATTTGTGCCCACTGGTCTCCATATATTATATTATCTCCTTAAACCTCCTGATACAACCAATATTGCCTTTATATGTGAAGGTTTTTGTATCAACAAAAAAAGGCATTTATAAACAGTGAAAGAATTCCTCATGCTCTTAAAGTCAGCTCGATTTTTATATACATATGAAAAACAAAAACTTCAAACATAGATCATCCCCTCAGAATTTGGAGTTGTATCTTTGCTTTATTTTTTGTTCTTCATTTTCCTGTCTGCAGTCAAATTTTACATGACTGTAATTTGATGCTTTCTATCAGGAACAAGCCAAGCAGCTGAGGAAGAGGAACTGGGAAGCTCTGAAGAACATTTTGGACAATATGGCCAATGTGACGTACAGAACTACGTGGTCTGAGGCACAGCAGTACCTACTGGATAACCCCACCTTTGCTGAAGATGAGGAACTACAGAGTATGAACACACACACACACACACTGTAATGCCACCTCCACATGATGATGCTTTTAACCTGCATAATGAGAGCGAGTGTGTTTGATATAGAGGAAGCTTTTATCTTCCTTTGTGTCTGTGTGTGCGTTAGACATGGACAAGGAAGATGCGCTGATCTGTTTCGAGGAACACATCCGTGCTCTTGAGAAAGAGGAGGAAGAGAAACAGAAAACACTGCTGCGAGAGAGACGCAGACAGCGCAAGAACCGAGAGGCTTTCCAGGTGACACACAGACACACACACACACACATGTGTGAGACTGTCCTGGTTTGTCCGTTGCATCACGTGTCCAGCTTTCTAATATTAAAAGCTCTCACCTTGATTAATTGGAACTTGATGCTGGAATATCAGCTGATGTCTGTGATGACAGATGATCTGTTTGACCGAGTTTAGGGTACTGCAGATCATTGTGCAGAGAGGAAGCCAGAATGCTAAAGCATCGTTAAAATAAATGACTAATTAAATAAATAAAGCATCATTGGCATGTTTAAGGCAATTTATTGAGAATTGGCAATGTATCAATAATATGGCTTCAAACTGCATACAACTACTGATGTTGAATTGTCAACCAAACTTTGGGAAATGTACTATTTAAATTTCCCATGTTATTGTCTACTGACACCATTGCAGACTGGTTTGGATTAAATTACAAATATTAGATTGCTTGTATGCAATTTTGAAACACTAAAATTCTTACCAATGCAAACTAAGCATAAATGTTCTGTTTTATAACCAGTGGCTTGCTAAAAACATTATCAATATTAATGATTTGCTCTCTTAGAACATAAGAACGGCTAAACCAAACTGACTGAGGAGTAAAGGACAAGAGCATTGGCATGTTTGTGAAGTGTTGTGTTTTTCAGAAATTCCTGGATGAGCTTCACGATCACGGGCAGCTGCACTCCATGTCTGCCTGGATGGAGATGTACCCAACCGTCAGCGCTGATATCCGCTTCAACAACATGCTGGGCCAGCCAGGTCTCTCTCTCTCTCTCTCTCTCGCACAAACACTCCGAGCGTGGCATGCTTTGATGCTGATGAATAATGCATGTAAAAGGGTCCTGTCCTCATTTCTCACTCCATTTCACCAGTACAGTCTGTGAACTCCAGATGACTGATACGTCAGCTCTTAAAAAACTGAGAATATATGCTTTTGGGCCATCTAAAATTTAATTAAAGTTGAATGAATAAAATAAAAATTATATTATTAAGTCTACATTACTTAGCAGAATAGTATGTTTATTGTATATCATAATTATGAGTTGCTTTTAGATATTTGTTTTTTTGTAAAAATGTTTCTCAGTCATGTTATGCTTTGGATATTTTTTCAGGCTCCACCCCTCTGGACTTATTCAAGTTTTACGTGGAGGATCTGAAAGCTCGTTATCATGATGAGAAGAGAATCATTAAAGACATCCTGAAGGTGAGTGAGAGACTGTGACGGTCAGTGCTTCACATCCGGTCAGTGCTGATGCCCTTGATGAAATGTGTGTGTGTTTGTGCAGGATAAGAGCTTCCTGGTGGAGATCAACACGTGCTTTGAGGAGTTTGGCTCAGTGATCAGCTCAGATAAACGCGCCACCACGCTGGATGCAGGAAACATCAAACTGGCCTTCAATAGTGTAAGCAGACTGCCCTGCTGTTATTTATACTCTTATTCAAATTAAAGGCATACAATTATTCTTTCCATCTGACACTTTACAGAAAAGGCAATCTCAAAATGCGGATAGTGTTTGCAGCAGCTAGAATTGTAGTTTTCATGGTCACAGGTAGCATTATTTTGTGGGCTACTTTGAATTTACAGTGGCTGCAAAAAGGTTTATTTGCACATAATAGAAAAAAGGATTGCTTTATTAATTGACCCTGAGATTGAATACTTGGTAACCTAAGGACAAGTGAAGGAAAGTAGGTGAGTGTGTCATTGAGTTATGCTGTAATTAGTTTAGTAGTACTTAAGTTACAGCCTCCTAAGTATTTTAAGGCAGGAAACTTGTTGGTTGGTGGAGGAACAAACATCAATAAAGAAACATTATGGCAGTTAAAAAGAGAAAATAATAAAGATATCTAAATATTGAAAAAGCAAGCTTAACATACCAATGCAAGACTGAACTCTTAGGGGGAAAAAAAAGTTTGGGGTTAGATTAGAGGTCTGCATTCCCCGCTGGAACCGTGGGACCCGACCAGATTTCTTATGCCACGGGATTAAATTCCGGAATAAAACGTGGTAGCGGTCGGTAACTCTGGTGTAATTTGAACGGGAGCGGGCGGTCTAACAATATCCCGTTCCCGACGTACATTCAGAACAACATATCTGCGCTTTATTCTTATTGACCACTGGTGCAGCCTGCACTCAGGACTGTTATGCATGCGATGCACGCATGCTTTCCGCGTCACCCATTTTATTTGCGGGGTTTGTGCGCAGCAAGTGCATAACGGTTCTCAGAGCGGGCTGTAGCCTACCGGTGGTAAATATACGGCCCTCAGACAGAACAGGCAGGTTGTCGAAGTGTGACAGAGCAGAATAAGAATGGAGCAAAGTGTGGATGCGCTGTCCTTGAAGGACATTCAACTCGGGTTTGTTTATATTTTGCTTAGCAATTTTAAATGTCAGATGTCGTATTTATTTATTTTTGTCTGCAACACTTTCACAGAAAAATATCAAACAAATTCAGTATTTTGACAAGAATAAAATGGCTAATAGGGTTTTTTTTGTACAACCTACTTTTTTTCCTCTCTGCGACACTTTTTCCTATTGTGTTGTAAACATTAAACGAATTGTATGCTAACAAGACAAATAAAAAAAAGTTTTCTCTGTAGGACTTTTTACCTAAAATGATAAACTAATTTTGTGTCTTCAGATAGGCTAATTCATATAAATTAGTCAAAGTCAATAAATTCAAGACTTTTGATAAGATGAATAAAATAACAAATACTATTTTGTGCAGACTACACTTTTATTTGTTAGCCTATATCTTTCTTTCAGTAGTGGAAATTTAAATGTGAGATTCTGGAAACCAGATCTATATTTAGCAGGAACGGTCGGGTCGGGAAGAAAATTATTCAAAGCGGACTGTGGGTGAACAAACAGGGAATATATAGCGGGAGTGGGTGGGTGCGGGATATAACCTTGTGGGAGCGGGACTAAAAAAACAGTCCCGCGCAGACTCTAGGTTAGATTAAAAAAAACTTTTATTTGGCAAGTATGCAGTAAGTTGATAGAAAGTGACCGTGAATACATGTATAGTGTTACAAAATATTTTTTTAAATAAATGTAATTCTTTTCATTAAAGAATACTGAAAAATGGTTTCCAGATTCATAGAACCACTATTGACAATTGAGCACCAATAATAATTAACAACAATTGAGAACCAGATCAGCATATTAAAATGGTTTCTGAAGTGTGACACTTATGACTGGAGTAATGATGCTGAAAATTCAGCTTTGCCACAACATGAAAAATCTACATTTAAATATATTCACATAGATACTTATTTCAAACACATTAAAAAACTATTCCGATTCTTAATGAGCTTTTGACTGGTAGTGCAGGTTATGTGCACATTAATCTCAGCCTTAGACGTCATGCCCATGGACCGTTGGCTGAACATCTGATGCATATGGTACACTTATCTGAAAACACTTCAGTAGTGTCGAAGTCGTCATCGGATGGGTTGAATTATTCAGGATTTCTGGGAGACGTGTGTGTCGCATTCTTTAACGTTCCACCTGGAAAGAAAGCTGCCGTGGCGCCAAACTCCCTTGCGAAAGAAGAAAGCTGTCATCTTTACAAATATGACAGCGAACGCTTATCAGGGTAGATTGAATGCTGGATTTTCAAAAGTATGTGAAATATTTAAAATTTGTGCCATAGCATCTTTAAAATACATCCGAGAGTTTCACACACCGGTTTGTTATTGTGTCGACATTTCCACGCCCTGAAACGTGATGCTGAACGAAACAAACTGTGATTGGTTGTTTGACATGTAGGTCAAATGGCCTCATGGGCGGGCCTTGACCAATGAATGCAGCCATATATTCCAGACCTTCAGCCAGTCAGTCTGGAGGTCTGGCTGTCTGGCTACGCGAGACTATGTGCACCTATACATTAGTATATGTGAGATTAATCGGAGGTCGGAGATTAATCGGATCGGAGTCTGGAGGTCTGGCTACGCGAGACTGTGCACATATACATTAGTGCACATATACTTTTAGCTTAAATATATGGTTCTATGGATGGCTAAATCTGTTCATATATAATAAATGTTAAACGTCATGTAAAACATACCTCAGATTATAAAACTGAAAGTCAAAAACAAAGGAGCAGTAGAATTAAAATTAGTCAAAAGTAAAGCAGAGGACGAAATACAAAAGGAAAACTAGTTAGAACTATTTATCAGTTAATGGGATTTAAAATCAACTTCTTTTTAAGGCCTTCAGTTGAAATCCCCAGTTGTCAACAATAATTGGGTAGTGAATTGTAGTCTGGTTCTGTTAAGTTGGTTTTATTTTTGCATGACCTGTTTGTCATGTGTTTATACTTTTAGTTTTTTTTTTTTTTTCCATTGTCTAATGCACTTACATAGAGTTTGTCCGTGTGAGTTGCTGCTTGTGTATAACCATTCAAATCAGTTGCTTATGACATTTCAGCTTGAATTGTCTTTACTTTTGTGGACTTCAGAAATGATAGGCAGCTCACTAGAGTTTGGAGCAGAGCACAAGAGAGTTAGTTTGTATTTACTGATTAATGAATTGTTTGATGTCTTTGTGCTGGTTCTGTGTTTTTAGTTGCTGGAGAAAGCTGAAGCACGTGAGAGGGAGAGAGAGAAGGAGGAGGCCAGGAAGATGAAGAGGAAGGAGGCGGTGTTTAAGAGCATGTTAAAACAGGCCACGCCTCCTCTAGAGCCTGAGACCACATGGGAGGGAGTATGTCATGCTATTACAATAAATATAAATGATTATATAATCTATTAACCAGACTGAGTCCTTATGATGTGTTATCTTCCTCCACTGATCTGGTGTGAATGATGTGTGTTGATGCTGACTCAGGTACGAGAGCGGTTTCTAAAAGAGCCTGCGTTTGAGGACATCACGCTGGAGTCAGAGAGGAAGAGGATATTCAAAGACTTCATGCATGTGCTAGAGGTATGATAGAATTCTAAACATTTTTACAAGACTTTTTAAAGCAACCAGGGCTGCGTTTCCCAAAAGCATCTTAAGCTTAAGTACATCGTAGACGTTAGGGCTGCAACAAATGATTATTTTGATAATCGATTAATCTAACAATTATTAGAACGATTAATCGACTAATTGTTGATTATTTCACTGATTAATCAATAGACTTTGATTGATTATTCAGCTTTTGCAATTAGTTAAAATATTGAGTTATACATATTGTGGATGCTGCACACTGGTGGTGGTTGAGGAGAGACATGATTGTAAAGCACTTTGGGTGTACAGCAACACACAATAAAGCACTTTATAAATGCATCATTCATTCATTCATATGCTAACAAATAAATACATGTAATCACTTCAGCTTTTGAAAATCATACGTGACCCTGGACCACAAAACAGTCATAAGGTTACATTTTTGTGAAATTGAGATTTATACATCACCTGAAAGCTGAATAATTAAGCTTTCCATTGATATATGGTTTGTTAGGATGATAAAAACATCACAATCCACAATTAATCTACACCTCTCCAGTCCATCAGTTAACATTGGCTGAGATACAAATACTTATCTGAAATCTGAGGGTGCTAAAAAAAGATCTAAATATTGAGAAAATCACCTTTAAAGTTGTCCAAATTAAGTTCTTAGCTATTACTAATTAAAAATTAAGCTTCAATGGAACATAATCTTTACTTAATATCCTAATGATTTTTTGGTCATAAAATAAATATTTATCATTTTAACCCATACAATGTATTTTTTGCTATTGCTAGAAATATACCTGTGCTACTTATGACTTGTGTTGTGCCCCAGGTCACAAATTTACTTAATTTCAATTATTACACAATAAATTGTTAACACTTAAAAAAAAATCATTAGTTAACATGATCTAATAATGAACAATACTTCTACAGCATTTATTAATCTTAGTTAATGTTAATTTCAGCATTTATTAATGCATTATTAAAATCACAAGTTGTGTTTGTTTACATTAGTTAATGCACTGTGAATTAATATGAACTAACAATGAACGACTGTATTTATTAAATAACATTAACACAATGAACGACTGTATTTATTAAATAACATTAACAAAGATTAATAGTGTAATAAATGTATTGTTTATTCATGTTAGGTAATACATTATAACACCTTACTGTAAGTGTTACCAATTAATTTATATAAATAGATATATTTGGCACACAAAATGAGATGACAGAGAAACTTCTTAATCTCCATTTAATTAGCTATATGAAAAAATAACTGAAAAACACATTCTGCCTAACATCTAATTTTGTAAGTCATATGGATAAGAAACAAAATAAAGGTAAGTGATAAGATGCTTTATTTGATAAAACATTTTATTCACAACATATATCTCTCTTAAAATACCTCATAGGGTTATGATAATCAAAACAGTCCTGAGCAAGAGCAATCTTTTGATCTCTGCAAACCAAACTACCACTTTAATTAATTTACTTCCCCAACTAATACAAATAGTTTATCATTAGTTAGCCCCACACTGGAGAGTTGCTTTATTACAGAAAATCAAGTTGTAATTCTAACTGAAAGCGTCACTAACTAAATGCTTTATTTAAGGCTATCTATTGCATAAAAGTACTATATAAATAAATGTGATGTGACCGCTTTACTGAAGTACCGAACTGAAGAGCTCATGCAAACATCACTTTCTCACCGCTGTCAGTTTTTGTCGTTTAAACTGTTGTTTTGTTTGTTGTTTATTGCGTTAAAAAGAAAACGCTGTGCTCTAAAGCGCTGTCTCTCTTCTTCTCTTGAACTGCATTAGAACCAGTGTTGCTAGATCGGGTTGACGATTTCCAGCCCAAAAGCTCACCAAAACCCGCCCACTTCAACAAAAAACAGCCCAAAATTTTAACTGCCAAAATAATGTGATATGATTTTATTACCATGTCAATCAAGGTTGATAAGGACCACTTTTATCTCCTCAAAATAAAATAATGACAAAAAAGGTAATAAAGATAAATAAATTTCACAGGAACATGGATCAAAACAGGGGAAAAAGCGTTAAAGACAGTCAGAAAATCTGCTTAAAATGACCAGGAACCTTTTCAAAATGGCAATCAAGAAATTAACTGATAACCCCCGGAGGACACATGCATCATTTTCAATGTCCACAGTAAGAAAAAGCTCATTTTTGTGCAAAAAAGTGCACCATAAAGTGATCAGAAAGCAATGTTAATTCACACACAGCAGCCAAACATGTGTTATTCATTGATACATACTGTATGATAATCTGACAGCAAAATAAAATTATAATAACAATTAACAACAATGCGCCTAACTTTCTCTTGTGCTTATCTTCAGACAGCACGTATTTCATGAAGTAAACATTTTAGAACATAATGCAGAACTTAGCACAGTCAAAACTGTTCAAGTCCAGCAGCTGTCAATGCCAAGTATACAAGAGTTTGGACGGTTTAAAAGATGTTCTGATGCAGGACAGCATTGTATAGTCCCATATCAGTTTTGATTTTATTAAATCATTCAACTGTTCTCTTATTTCAGTTACAATTACATTTAGAATCTTCTATTCATTTAATCCACGTTGTGAGATTGAGTCACTCTTAGACTCTTTATCATGTAACTATATTTAGCCACTTTGCCATGACAATCACTTAACTTAAATAAAATGAATGAGTAAATATATAGCTGCACATTTAAATTTTGCCCTTTACAGCGCCAAAACCCAATCACTCACGAGTCATCACGTTACCAACATAAAAGATGGTAAATTGATTGTCAAGTCTCTGTTAAAATGAACCAAAGGTTGCGTTAAGGAAAAATGAGTTGATGACTGCACTACACATTATTTTACTGTGATACTTTGAGCTCGAACATATTAAGATAACATGACTAAGATAAAAGTGAAGAAAAAAGCAGCTTTTATTTTTTTTAAAGCAGCCCAAATTTGGTCTACCCGCCCAATGCGTTATTCTCCGGTCCAAGCCGATCAAAAGAAGCCCAATTGGGCAGCAACCCGCCCAATCTGGCAACACTGATTAGAACTACAAGTCTTGCCAGCGCCACGCTGGTCAAACCGCAGTATTGCAGGCTATTACGTGAGGTCATATGGGATCAAACGACTACTCGACAACATAAATATTTGTTATCGGACATGACCTTGTCGATCATGTCCGACTGATCGTTTCAGCCCTAGTAGACGTAGACCCATTTAAACCATTGGAGCTATGATCCACTTGGGCTTACGATGCTTTTGGGAAACGCAGCCCAGATTCATATTTAAAAGAATTGACTCAGGGCTGGGTGTGTATTCATGTTCAGTAATTCGACATTCCAGAATTTTTCCTTTTATACCACATTTACCACAGTTTATAGAATGTTTTTGTATCTAAACTCTTTTAAAAGTAAATTAAAATTGGAAAGCCTTTCAGCTGATCAGAATCAGGTATTCTGTAATGCAGTGGTCATGTCTGAGATCTCTCTCTACAGCACGAGTGTCAACATCATCATTCAAAGACTAAAAAACACTCAAAGAAATCCAAGAAACACCACAGAAAACGTTCCAGATCTCGATCAGTGAGTACTTCCTCTAGCCATCTCATTTCATACCTGCAAACAAAATTTGCCATTCTGACATTGAAATGCCATGTGTGTGACTTTATATGGATGTATCTATGAAGAGAACCGAATGTCTTCAGAAAAGTTTCAATGGCGTTTTCTTTTCTTCATGACTACTGCTTCACCTACTGTCACCTACTTATATGCTTCACCTACTGTCAGAGAATGAATTAGCATTTTTCAAAGCAGCTTCACAGTAATAACTTGGAGAATAAAATAATCAAAGACGCAAACTTCATTACATATGAGACAAATCCAAATGATGCTGTAAAGCAGCTCTAAAAGTCGTTATTCAGCTGCAGGCAGTTCAGTGTTGATTCAGTTCAATTACTGTGTAAAGTTCATCAATTATGAAACATTCAATTAAGCCTTTAGCAGCTCTATAGAAGGCAACAGTGTCGTTATTCAACTCGAGTTCAATGTTGATTAAATTTAGATCAACAGCAATTTTTTGGAACTGTCAGGTTTAAAATGCATTCGATTTAGTTAAAAATTGTCTTTTACAGAAGACAGTAGTTTCATCATCCATCTCAATTCTGTGCAAGTTTTGTTCTTATCCAAATCAGACAAATTATATATAAAACACAATCATTTTGAATCTTTCCTTCTCTTAGAAAATGGTTTAAAGTTAGAACGTGAGGTTTGTTTTATAGACTTTTCTTTCTGAATAGATTTCATATTCTAATTCAATACATTTTGTAGAAAACTTTAAAAAGTAGGCTTAATAATGATTATTATTTGTATTATGGAGATTTGAGGTATGCATTTACTCAAGACTCACTCTCAACTTATCCTCTTAAACTGTCCTATGTGTGTTTGTTCACGGAAGGGCTCGGAGTCAGAGGATGATGAGTATCACTCGAAGAAGAAGAAACATTCAGCTTCTAAATCTCCATCTGAGCACTCGTCCTCTGGGGAATCTGGTCAGTGACGTTTAGGATCGATATCAGTGTCCTGCACAACACAATACTGAATACATCATGACCGTTTAACAGCAGTCTCTCAATGATCATCTGATCTTGATCTTTACAGAGAGAAGTTACAAGAAATCTAAGAAACACAAGAAGAAGGGAAAGAAAAGACGACACAAATCAGTGAGTAGCGAGCGACTCAACCTCTCAAATACTTTAGTTTACTTGTGCAGATGATAAGGAATCTGACTTTCTAAATAATATGCAAGTGCTATGACAAGTCTCAGTTAGCCTAATGCAGTATGCAAGGTTTTTTTGTCGTTTTTTTATAAAATAAGATAAAATAGATAGAATAGGAAAAAAACACTAGTGTTGGAGGGTCTTTTTTAAATAAAACTAGAAATAAAAAAGAATGCTAGTGTGAAAGGGTCATTTTTTAATAAATAAAAATAAAACAAATAGATAAAATAGATCGCATTGAGAGGGCTAGAGCCTTCAGGTCTTAGTACTTAGTTCTTGCTGTGAAATCTTTACTGTTTTTTTCATAAAGTAAATGTAAGAATAGCTTTTTTATTTTTTGTAATATTTCAAGATGAACACTTGCTGGACTGAAGCAACTTGATTTATACCCATTGGATCAGCTTTGTTTAGTATATTTATGCATATAATTAGGACATACTAATTATGCTAATGTTTGAATAATGATAATTTTAAGTAGAGTTGGATTCAATTCAAGTTTATTTGTATAGTGCTTTTCACAATACAAATCGTTGCAAAGCAGCTTTACGGAAAATTAAAATTCCTAGTTATGAGATGTTTTATATTTGTTCAATTGGAATAATTAAATTCTGCCTTGTAAAGATCTCAAATGACCTTAGTTGAATTGCCTGTTAAAGAAGGGCTTTCTCCATCATTTATTGATTAATAATATTGGGATTGAATACAGTGTATTAAATATGAGTGTTTATTAAATACCCAGAACTGTAGTCTATTCCTCAGATTATGTTCAGTTCTATGATGCTACATGTTTACTCGCATCCTATAATGGTTATTATAGGATAATGAGAAATATGGAGAATATCATGTTGTTTTTTTGCAGGCCTCCCCTGAGTCTGAAGGAGAGAAAGAGCGAAAAGGGAGAGAGAAAGAGAAGGATAAAGAGAATGACAAATCCAGAGGGAAGTTACGTGGAGAATCCAGACAGAAATCCCCCAAAAGAAAGAGTACAAAAGAAGAGGTAAGCAATCATATCTGAGATGGCATCTGTAGTCTCATTTAAGGCCAAAGTATACTTCACTTTGTGATGCGAATTTCGTAATCAGAATAGTACTTTGTACGCGCAGGTCGCACATACGCATTAAACTCTCTTGCAGTAATTAGTTTATCCGCAAGGTGGAAACGCTGCCGTGGGGGAATCGATTCACAAAGTAGCCGAAGAAAAACTGCATAAACATATGGCTTCACACCCCTCCAGAATAAGCGTAGACACTGTCCGACTTCCCAAAGGGTAGCTTGCAGCAATACTTGGTCATGGCTAGCCTTTCCGCTGTGCTTACCGGACTTATGAGTTTTTCTTCCGTGTCCTTCATCTCACTGTAATCTTCATAACTGCTCCCTACGGGCCCCGCTAGGCCAGGAGAGGTATTGCAATTTGCGTTTGTGTCGAACATCTTTGTACGCGTATGAGTCAAATTAAGTATACTTTGCAAGGCTGCGCGTACGACTGTGCGCATACGCTAATGTACACATAAAAAAAGAAGTATACTCTGGCCTTTACTCCCACC
The DNA here is from genome assembly GCA_027422405.1 of Ptychobarbus kaznakovi. Taxonomy (NCBI): domain Eukaryota; kingdom Metazoa; phylum Chordata; class Actinopteri; order Cypriniformes; family Cyprinidae; genus Ptychobarbus; species Ptychobarbus kaznakovi. Next base: position 1,916,650 of record CM049804.1, read on the forward strand.
CAGATGTGATATGATTCTCTCTGTCTCTCAGGGTGGATGGGACACGTCTGGAAGCGAGCTGAGTGAAGGAGAGCTGGAAAAGAGGAGGCGCACTCTCCTGGAGCAGCTGGACGCACCATAAATCTCTCTCTGTCAGTCTGTCCGTCTCTCTCACTTGCATTCCTGTAATGTGTTTTGCATCCTCTTGGAATGTGCTGACAGAATATGGATGAGCATCCGAGTGTTGGCTATTTGGCTGTGAGGCAGTATTGTCTGAACATCAGCACTCTTGATCTGGATTTTGTAAGATTATTTTCAGAGGTTGCAAGTGTTATGTTGCCTTTAACTGCAGAACCCTTTTTTAGTTAGTTGTATATTTGTTTTTGCCAATAGTTTTAAACATCACTGATAATATGGAACAAAATGAACAGGCCTGCATAAAAACAACTATTATTCAACTTCATATTAATTTGTAAGATTGTCTGTAAAAGCCATTTTTGGAAAACAATGTTATCGGTATGAAAAATGTCTGCAGCATTGTTTTCAACTTGAATTTTGAAAAATAAACTATACAATACTGATTTTTGTTGCTCTGTTCTCACGAGATCCAAACCTGCTCAATTTCATCTAAAGTTATCTTTTTGTTAATCATATTTTCTTCAGTAACTTCCGATCATCATGAAACTGCCACTGAGGTTTTAGAAGTCAGCTGACAATTTCTGACTAAAGTATCTGCCAATGCGAGTGAAGAAATAAGATATTGATTGTATTTAATAATTTTTTATTTATATAAATTCTTATAATCGCATATTTAATGTGTTAAGGGGTATAAGGGTTTAATATAAATGCAGACCTGTCTCCCTGTGCGCATCTGTATGCAGGTGTGATTTGCGACTCTATAAAACTACGCAAAAGCTGGTAACGACTTTGTTTAATTGTGCACGTGCAGAACGCTAGTCAAGCAAGAGACGGTGGCGTATAGCCTGACGTAAAAACTATAGAAGAAGAGTTTGAGTAATAACTGTAGGCTACTTTAGTGCTGCCCAAATATTGTACAAAGACACGATAACTTCTCAGCTGGCAAATCAAAGGAAGGCAGGATTTACTGTTTACTGTGACTTATACTGCGTCCAATGTGATATTTATATATAATATGCACACTTGGTGAAGAAAAAGTACACACTTTTGAGTGTGTAGTAGAAGAGTAGGCAAGCTTTGGGACATACTATCACGTCACGCAACTGCGTCTTTAACAGGGGGCTCTGTCGCACGAAACCTGTAACGTTAACTGTATATTGGCCTGTCAATCATCTGTTTTTTTATGCATTTAGCAGACGCTTTTATCCAAAGCGACTTACAGTGCATTCAGGCTATACATTTGTATTGTCAGTATGTGTGATCCCTGGGAATCGAACCCACAACCTTTGCGCTGCTAACGCAATGCTCTAACCACTGAGCCACAGGAACACATCTTGTCACAGTTAACATCCTCCACATTTCATTTAATTGAACTTCCTACCGTTCTAGAGAGAAAAGAAGTAGCTCGATGATCTGCCAGTCGCGGGTCTTTCATGTAGAGAACTCTGCTCTTATTTTCTGCATAATGATGCATTTAAAAATTAACGACCAAATGGATGTTTATAAAAGTTCACATTGCTGTTGCAGATTAAATAAACACGCATAACAATAAATACATATTTTTTTACCAGGTTAAATGTTGATTATTAGTAACTCAAACCCTTTTTTTGCAAACCTCTCTATCTAACGCTCGATAGCGCGCATCCGCCACTTTTGTAGTTTCTCCTAACGCGTTTTATACGTTTGTAGTTCTGGACAGAATCCTTCCCCAAAGCGCAATGGATTGTGGGCTATTTTAGCCATTAGAGTGTGCATGGATCCATACTTCAAAAATCGACCTGAAATAGTAGACCATGCGGGGACTTTTGACATACTCTTTTCAACATACTATGCTTTGGGACACACTTATTGTAATCTCCCATACTATTTAGAATGGATATTATAAACATTGAGAAGCAGGGATAGTTTAGACGCCTAGTCAAAGAGCAGTATTTTAAGGTATTCACATTAGAGCCCTGCAAGCCCGTCAGGACCCGACCCTCTTAGTAGCGTGTGTTTGTGTATAGCAGAGACAGCACGCGTCAGAGAGCTTAAAGTGATATTGATGTTGGTCTTGGGTCGGCATGAATGTGTTCGGGGGATATTTTATATTAATATTAATAAACTAGTGTTTTATAAGTCGGTGTCGCAAGGATGAAATTGCAGATCCCGACTTGCCATCTCCTCATTAGACCCGCCTTTAACGAATACATCTGTAAGGATTATGATTATAATGAAAGCGTTTTCGTTTTCTATATGTTTTATTTCGTTAAGTACTAATTTAAAGCTTTCTATAGATATATGTATCATGTCTAAATTGATCAAACACGCTATGATCAGCTCACTGTCTGCCGCTGGTCGTTAGCTACTTTAAAAAACAAAAACTTACATTTAACGTATAAAAAAATGCTCCAAATGCAATAGTCAAATATGTCTATCTAGCGCTATTTAGAAAAGCTATTAAAAAAGCAGCAAAGCTTTGTAAACAGATCAAAATATCTCCATAAGAACTGCAATGAACATGATTGCCAGAACAAATTTACCGGTAGTTTTGAAAAATATTTAAATTTACCAGTAACGTTAGACTGTGTGTGGAAGCGGCTAACTCTTCCTCTGCATATGCGGATTTTACGTTCATCTGGAAAAACTGTGCGTTTCTCACCAGATTTGTCACGTAAATAATTTATAAACATGTGCCTTAAAGCTGCAGTCCTTCTGTTTCCGAAATCAATAGAGTCTGGGAACGTGACGTCAGCAACGCAGAGCATTTTGGGAATTTAGGTCACTGGCGCTGCGGTTGATATTGTGTTAGATTAGAAATTTATGCTTTAGCTTGCTTTGTACCGCGAAAAATACGCAACGATGGTAAGCGTGTGCTGTGTAATTAACTGCCATAGTCGCACGCATGACAAAAAATCTCAAATAGAGTGCGATTGTTTTAGCTTTTCTGCCTAGAAACAGCACCTTGGATCTCAGGTAACTGTTATCCGAGTTAAAGCAGCGTCGCATGGCTTGGGTAGCAGCAGTAAGAAGGAAAACCACATGTTCCCCAACACATGTTTGTTTGTTTATAGCATTTTCACAAAGGTAAGTTATAAGCAAAACACGTCTAACGTTTTTACTGTTAGCAATGCAAACACAGAAGTTGTTGTTACACGACTAACTTTAGTAAGCTAACACTGTCAGGGTTTGATCTGGCATATTCTTGTTTTTTTGTTTCTATGTGCTCTCATGTCTATTGTCTAACCCCGCTCAACTTGTTACCTGATTATTAGTTTAGTTGCTCGACCGGTCACCCCTCTTTTCCATGCGTCTCTATTTATTCTCCCAGTGCTTGCTGTCCTGTGCTAGTTTGTCATCAGATGTGTCCTCTTGTCTGCCCTGCTTCTAAGTTTTCCCTCATGATGTTATTTTTTTTTTTTTTTTTTTTATTATTCAATAAAGCCATTTTGCATAACTGGCTAAATAACTACATAACTAATTAAATAAATGTGATCTTTTATTTTTAGGTAAACCAGCCTATGAAATGCTAGAATCCCGATTGGGTACCATCATTGCATCTCGGGAACACAGAAGTTAAAGCAACGCACTCTGGGCGGTTTAACCGTAGTACAAGGAGACTGCAAGCTGTCACAGGGGATCATGCACCACTAGATGTAGCTGGCCAGATGGACGAAGCTGCAACAGCAGATGATTGTCATCTGCTTCACAAATGGATGATGCAGACTCAAATGACGACACTGCAGAAAAGCAGGAATGCCATCTTTGTAGTTGCAGGCGTGCTGAAATTAACCATTTGTTGGAGGAGATCAGGAGACAGAAGGAAGAGCTCGCCCAAAAGAGACTGGATGAGGATGCAAAGGTTAAGTACTACACTGGGCATCTGTGTGTTGTGCTTCTGATGAGTGTGCTGACAACTTCTTCCCTGCCTGCCACAGACTGGAAGAAAACTCTCACCATTTCAGATGCTCCTTTCAACACTGATGCGCCACGGGTGGTGAGGTTGTGGCAGTGACAAGTATGTGACTGAAAAAAGTGGCCTCCTTAATAAACTATTACCTGGCGACTTGGCATTGGCAGATCGAGGATTTGACATCAGAGACAGTGTTGGACTCTAATGTGTGCAGAAGTGAAAATACCTGCATTCACATGAGGACGCAGCCAGCTGGAAGCAAAAGATGTGGAGGAATAGCTCACCTCAGGGGTTCATGTGGAGAGGGAGATTGGATGTGTACGCACAAAGTACGTTGATTACACCATACTAAATGGACTTGTACCATATTACTAATCAAAAAAGAAGTTTAGATTTATTTAATAAGTAATTAGTGTTAAACTCTACTGTAAGTTTAACCCTGCCTGCTTTGCATGTTTGAAAATGATTAATAGTTGAAAATACTAGAAATTTAGAAAAGTAATCAAATGTAATCAGTTACTTTACTTTTATAAAGTAATTGAAAAGTTACACTACTTATTACATTTTAAGTAGGGTAACTTGTAATCTGTAACCTATTACATTTCCAAAGTAACCTTCCCAACACTGCCTGTAGCAGAAGAACCGCTTCTCAACACTATTAACTCATCGTTATCTTTAGGTCATGTCCCAAAACCATTCAAGCTGGCGGTTATTAAGCCTCTTAAGAAACCAAAACTAGATCCTTGTTAACTGGCAAATTACAGGCCCATTTCAAATCTTCCATTTATGTCAAACATTTTTGAAAAAGTTGTGTCTGCTCAATTGTGCTCCTTCTTACAAAAAAATTATATCTATGAAGAATTTCAGTCAGGTTTTATGCCCCGCCATAGCACAGAAACTGCTCTTGTTAAAATTACAAATGACTTGCTTCTTGCATCAGACCAAGGCTGTATCTCATTGCTAGTTTTACTTGATCTTAGTGCTGCGTTCAACACTATAGATCATGGCATACTCATAGATCGATTACAAAACTATACAGGTATTCAAGGGCAGGCTTTAAGATAGTTTATATCCTACCTTTCCGATCGCTACCACATTGTTTGTTTAAACAGGGAGGCATCTCAATTATCAACAGTAAAGTATGGAGTACCACAAGGATCTGTCCTAAGTCCTCTGCTATTTTCATTATAAATGTTGCCCCTTGATAATATTATTAGAAAATACGGGATTAGTTTCCATTGTTATGCTGATGACACTCAACTATATATCTCAACAAGACCAGATGAAACTTCTAAACTATGTAAGCTAACGGAGTGTGTTAAAAATGTAAAAGATTGGTTGACCAATAATTTTCTCCTATTAAATACACATAAGAAAGAGATATTACTTATTGGACCTAAAAACAGTACACAGATTATCTTGGATCACAATCTGCAACTAGACTGATGTACTGTTACTTCCTCTACAGTCAAAAATCTGGGTGTTATATTAGACAGCAAACTATCTTTTGAAAATCATATTTCCCATGTTACAAAAAAGGCATTCTTCCATCTTAGAAACATTGCCAAGCTACGGAACATGTTAACTGTTTCTGATGAACTGTTTCATGCATTCATGACCTCTAGACTGGACTATTGTAATGCACTGCTAGGTGGTTGTCCTGCATCTTTAATAAACAAGCTACAGATAGTACAAAATGCTGCGGCAAGAGTCCTTACCAGGTCAAGAAAATATGATCATATTACTCCAATTTTACGGTCTCTGTACTGGCTACCTATTAAGTTCCGTATCAGTTACAAAATATTATTACTTGCCTATAAGGCCCTAAATGATTTAGCTCATCTTTAACTAATCTTCTATCAGACACACACTCTCTGTTTAAATCTAGATTAAAGACACATCTCTTTAGCCAAGCATTCATATAAAGCATCTCATAATCTTGTACTGCAGGTATATCTGATCAAACGCACATTATTATGCTTTAACTTGGGTTGAACAGATAATTTCATCCAGGGTTGTTCCTGGATGGAACAACAGCTACGCTCATTGTCTTTATTTGTTTCTCTGTTTCTGCCATCCCGTGATAACTAGGAATTACACAATCTTCAGTCTGGATCCAACCCTTAAATGATCTGAGATGACGAACACCTGAGAAGAGACGGTGACAACCCCTCGGAGGAAGCCAACCATCAGCGATTATACTGAATTAACCAAATTTTGCCATAATTTAATTATATTGAGCTTCTACAATATAAATCTATTTTAGAAACTTAATTTCGTGTGAAGTTACTTTGCAACAATTGTATCGTAAAAAGCGCTATACAAATAATCTTGAATTCAATAAGTGTATTTTGTTGTGAAAGTGCATGATATTCTAGGCTGCACATGAAAGTTTCCTTTTCTTTTTCTCCAGTATAATAGACTATAGTTAATATAGCAATATATACAGTATAATTGAACGACACCTGAAAACTCATCTCTTCCATCATCACTTGACTTCATCTAAAAAAAAAAGCACTTCCTGTGTCTGTTTGCCTCTTTATAATGTATCGCTTATTGTATTTCTCAATTGTAAGTCCCCCCCAATGCCCACCCAGGATATCTGCCAGCCCACCCTTCTAGAGTTTTCAAGAACCGGCCCTGGACGCACCTGTTATTGAACACACAGGCAGTAAAGTATAATGAACTTCTAATTCTGTGCGGTTTTTGCTAAAAAAAATGCTCCTAGTCTTTGCCACATTATTATATTTGTATATGTATGTAAATATATTCATATGTATAATTCTATAATATATGCTTTTGGCATTATGTGTGTTGTCAGGTTTTGTATGCATGTTACGAGCGCACACAGGCCGTGATTTGCATCACTTTCTCGAGAACGCGCAAGCCCTGTAATGCAGTTTAGCTCCACACAGAAATATCACATTCTGGTCAGGAGAGAAAATGTTTTTCGCTCACATTCACTCTAACGCCGAGCGCAGTGACGCGTTCGAGCACATGGGGAGTGATTTTCACCACTTTCTCTCTTGAATAGGCTATAATCAGCCAATCGTATATGTCAGGATCTTGAGACCCTCTATTCTCAGCGTGGCCACGCCGGCTCACGCTCACAGACAGATCATCCTAGGCTTGAGCGAGCCCAAAAGGGAGAACTGAATTCTTAGCACATGCATTGGTATGCGAAATGAAAGAATTCCTTGTACAGATGATAAATGCTTGTGGGAAAAATGATCTTTTTAGATCGAATGATGTGAACCAATCAATTACTGAACAGTGCACAAGAGAGAGCCGTGTGTTAACATTCTGAAATAGTTTTTCCTGTAAAGAGATGTTCTCTCTTATTAACGAATGCATGTAATTCGTTTGATTTATCGATTTATTGTCTTTTTTATGTGTTGGGCAACACTGAGACCGAAGTCTTTATATCATTTGCGAGAGAAGTGTGAAGGGAGCTGTGTGGTGACACTGCTTGTGCACTTTTTTTCTCACTGTATTCCCCTCTGAAAACGGGGAAACGCACACTGGGATACACAGGGAACAGTGAATAAGCCCGTGTCAACACTGAACAGGTAACGTTACCCCCGACTGCGCTGACAGATAACCTCCGTTTTTAGACGGGCAAACACGAGGGGCAGAACTGGTGTCCGAAGGGCTGGCCGCCAGTGAACCTGAACTTAAAACCACCTGTGGTCGTGCAATGAGCACGCGGCGCAGGCTTCCTAGGAAGGGACATTTTTAAAACCCTCGTCCTCTTTATCGCCTCAGCACTGCTGTATTAGCGCGACAGCAAGACCGAAGAGAGCCTGGCCAGGCTAGACGGGCGCTTTGCTTTTCGCTGTCGGGGAGACCGGAACGATAAAGCCACAGTGCGTGATGTTTTTTTTTTTTTTTTTGCTTTAACCCCTGAATATGCATACATGTCAGAAAATGTCATGCTTTGTGTTGAAAATAACTATTAAACGCTATCCACCATCAATCAGCCCACTATATAAAACAAAAACAAAGCAAATGTATTTAAATATAATAATAAACAGCCTATAAGGTAAGGCTGTAAGGTAATATGTTTAAGAGGTCCTTCATCCCCAATACAATTAGAATCATTAACTCAGCAACTTTTTAATTAAGCAGTGTGTAAGGCTTGAACTGTATCTTTTTATTTTATGTTGTGTGTGTAACGTGACTAGTTGTTGTGATTTTATCTTACAATGTATGTTGTTATTAATCTTGTTGTGTTGGTGAGCCAAAGACAATTTTCCACTCAGGTGGACAATAAAGTTATACTATACTACACTATACAAAATGACACAAAGTGAAAATAACATGGTATACTATTTTTGGGTTATAGAAAAAACAGTTACCATGGTGAATAGGACTTGACATTAAGCATTCTCATGTGGTTGTTCTTCGGACAAGTAAATTTGTCCATAATTATTTATTGTTGTTATACAAAACATAGTATAGTGTTATATGTAGTAGATTTTGTGAGCATGTCACATTTAGTTTTAGTTATATTTTTAAACAAAATAATACACAAAATAATAAAGTGTGATACTATATTTTAAAATAAAAAGGGAGTATTAAATGCAAAAACAATTATTTTATAGTAAACTTAAAAGTAAGTTTTATAAATGAACTTTCATCATTTTCATTTATTTTTTTTAATTTAACAAGTCAGTTAGCATAATGAGACATTTGGGCTGTTGCCAAACAAATGAAATCAGTATCAACAAAATTAATCTTTGCAATGCAGAGGAAACACAGCAGCTGCATCTGAAGTGGAATAGATATACTTACCCACTGTTTAATGCAGCACAGAGGGACATGGAATATGTTAATATGCAGTTACAAATGAATAATGTTTTGATAAATAAAACTTTGAATAGCCTACTGATATTTGAAATTATTTAAAAAATAAATATAAATTCTGTAAATGTGAAATTAAAACTGCCAGTAGGTGGCATCAAGTCACTGTTAATAAGCGAGTCATTGCGATTGAACCGAATCATTTAAACGGTTGATTCATTCAGGAACGAAACACTGTCATGTTCCTCAGAGACGCAAAACAGTGGCGTGGCTGTGTTTGGAATTATTTCTGTTGGCAAAACAGAGCAATATGGTGTGGTGTCTAAAATGTAAGTCTCTTAATATTAACTGTAATGTGATTAAAATAACATTTATCATGATTTTTGGACCAAATAGACAGTGCCCGATCTTCGTGTGATTTTGTTTAACTATATGAAATGACAGAATACATTTTCTGCCCCCCATATCTGTCACGGTTCCACACGGGGATCCAGGAACGAGGAGAGGAGGATTGTAACAAACAGGGTTTTTAATGCTGAACAGACGGAGGAGACACAGGAACACAGGTAAGGACATCTACACAGACATTGGCATTTGACATATGCAATAACCGACAGGAAACATGGGGCAGAGCAGACTATAAATAGGGAAACATAACTGTAAACACCTGGAACGTAATCAGGACACAGACGGAGACTAATCAACTAATGATGGAGAACAGGAAGGACCATACAAGGGTAAGGAAACACAAGGAGGGAGACAAACTCTGACAATATCTTGAATTTTCTGATCATTCTTCATGCATTTTTTTACTGAATCATACAGTAAAAGAATGCACTCGCACTAATCTAACCTACTAGACTTCTTTAGCTAATGTAGGCAATCCGTGCACTCTAGGTGTGTTTTGTTCGGTAGATTTTGTTTGTTTCTTGCAATATACTCGATCATGTCAAATTGCACATCGTTAAAACAACAATTACGATATTCACGCAAATTATATATATCACACACCCCTATAACAAAGGCTATATCACAAATAAAGGCAGTTATTATTGTTTTTGGTATTGACATTTTCAAGTTACTTGTCCGATTTGAGACAAGCAATATTAACTTCTCCATTGTAGGGGTTGAACGACTTCTGATTTTTTAAAGTCGACTTTTATGTGATGAAAGTCAAGTCAAAGTCGACTAGTTGCTGATGACGTCATTAATGAACAAATAAGTCTGGAGCTGTGACAAACACCTTGTGCACAGCTATGAAATATGACACAGTGCATGGCTATTGCACCTATAACAGCTTATTTTTATCAGTTCTTTAGTCTTTGGGTCGTTATATTTCTCACAGATTCATGCGCGTTCTAAATCAGATACAGATAAGTAGTACAGTTAAGATTACATTCATAAGAATGAATGCATTAGTGAGAGCAATTGCGTGTGTGAATTAATTCTACATGGCAGCGTCTCTCTACTAGTAGTGAAGCTGTGGGATTTAGTTATTAAGAAATATATGATTGAACTTTTCAGTTTCTAAGCTATTTTACAGAGAAATCACAGAACAGTGTTGACAATACATTTTCGCGCTGAATGATTCTGTGCGCGCGATCTGCGCGTGATTATTGTACGCGTACTGTCTGTAGCCTATGTGTGTGCGTTACAGTGCAGCAGCGCATTAGATTAGAACGTGATTAACTTACCTGTACAATAAGCTGTTCTGTAAGAACGTGCATTCTGCCGTTCAATTTCGAGCATCCAGTAATATAATCCCACATGTCTTGTGGAGTGCATTCAGAGAATGAATTAGTTTGTAATTTTAACTGTTTGGAAACGGAGCGTAAATGTGGATTTATTATCCTATTGCGCCCTCTATAGGACCAGTGACTAGTCAACTTCAAGTTTAAAGCGTCATGGCAGAGCACTGAAGTCGAATAGTCGACAAGTCGATTAGTCTGTGCAACCCCTACTCCATTGTTGTTCAGCAGTAGTACAGTCGGTAGTCCCGCCCCTCCTCCACTCTGATTAGTTGGCTGAATAGAAAGTGACAGAGAAAAAAACGCCCAAATGCTCAGCGCGAAAAAGACGCTCAGTGCTCTGGTGTTTTAAAAAACGTGGCGCTCCCATTTAGAACAATTAAAAAAATATGCCAGCCTCTGGAAAATACGCTTTGGTGACAACTTTTTGGTCGAACTTAGTGAAGTGATATACAGCGTGGCGCCACGTTCGAGTGTGCTATAGAAAAGAGCGCACTACGAACATGGTATAACATCTGGCAGGACAGGATAGTTTGCTTTTCTGAGGTGAGAGACTTTTTATTTCATAACAAGTTACAAAAATAACGATAAAATAATGACACTGACATTAAACCTGTCGAAATCTCATCTGACCACAGGGACAGCGCGGTTTTCTCAGGCACTCTTTACTTAACCCTCTATGGCATAGTGTTGCCCTCAGGCAACTACCTTTTTGGACCTCTCACCGCCCCTTTAATTTTTTTAATTAAAAAATGTACATATAATATTACCTGACATGTCTGTTCAATTATATGAGGTCTAAAGTGGTGGCCTTTTTTGAGGGGTGTGGGGCTGTCCTTTTAGGAAGAAAAGCCACATGGGACACAGTGCCAAAAATTGGTAAGATAAACATAACTTTTTAACATGTTTACATTTAAATAACTTTATTTTAAATACAGTGCCCTCCAAAAGTATTGGAACAGTAAAAACAAAATGTATCTGTTGGCTGTGGAGTCAAGACTTTTACAAATATGATTAAAAGATAAATATAAGACAAAATTACAGAATGTCACATTTTATTATTGGGTGATTCAACACATAGATGTCTTGCCAGCTAAGAAGTTCAGCACTTTTAGAGTTTCATCCCCCTATCTGATGTGAGCATAAGGATTGGATCAGTTGCCTCACAGGTCTTTCTAAGTGATCAGCTGTGACCTGTTGCATTAATTCTTCAAAGCAGGGAATGTGTCCTATCAGTTATATATATTCTGTTATATATATTCTGCATTCTGAATCTTGCATTCGATGATGACACACTCAAACCAGGATGAAGACGAGGGAGCTGACTTTGAGAGAAAAGCAAGCAATTTTGATGCTAAAAGAAAAGAGGAAGTCGATTAGAGCTATAGCAAAAACAAAGGGCATGGAGAAATCAAGAATTTGGAAACCACCAGCGACACCAGCATCCAACAACTACCTGATCGGCTGACAAAACAACAGTAGTTGATGACAGACAAATCATAAAAGCTGTGAAAATTAACCATAAAAGACGTGTCTGTAAAATCCCCAACATCTTCCAGAAAGCTGGGGTGATGCTCTGACAATCTACTGTTCTCAGGAGACTTTGACACCGAATTACAGATACTACACAGCAAGATGCAAACCTCTGACCAGCACCAAAAATAGAAAGGCAAGATTAGAGTTTGTAAAAAAGCACAAAGGTGAGCCAGAAGAGTTTTGGAACTGTGTTTATGGACCGATGAGACAAAGATGAACCTTTATCTAAGTGATGGGAAAGCAAAAATGTTGAGAAAAAAAGGGAACTGCGAATGATCCCAAGCATACAGCCTCCTCTGTAAAGCATGGTGGAGGTGTTGTCATGGCATGGGCATGCATGGCTGTCTCTGGAACAGGCTCTCTCAACTTTACTGATGACTTAATGTATCATGACAATAGCAGAATGAATTTGGAAGGGTACAAAACCATCTTGCCTACCTATATTCAAGAAAATGCCACCAGATTCATTGGGAAGTGCTTCATATTGCATACGGACAATGACACAAAACACCCTGCCAGTTCAGTCAAGGAATTTATCAGGGCAAAGAAATGGAAAGTCTTAGATTGCCCAAGTCAATCTCCAGATTTAAATCCGATTGAACGTGAATTTCACCAGCTGAAGAGGAGAGTAAAGGCAGAGACTCCCCCAAAACAAACAACAATTGTAATTGGCTGCATTAAAGGCTGGGAAAGGTATTTCAAAGGATGAGACATCATCATAGGTGATGTCTATGGGTCACAGACTCACTGCTGTGATTGTGCGCAAGGGATCTGCAAATAAATAATACCTTTTAATACCTGACTTATGTTCAACTGTCCCAATACTTATGCTCACATCAATGAGTGGGATGAACTCTAAAAGTGCTGTTCTTTTTATTTGGTAAAACATGTATGTGTTAAAACGGCTAATAATAAAATGTGACATTCTGTAGTTTTGTCTCATATTCATCTTTTAATCACATTTGCAAATGTCTTGACTCCACAGCCAACAGAGCAATTTTGCCTTTAGTGCTCCAATACTTATTAATATGTAAGGAAGTATGTTTGATTGTTGAAATACTTATTTTATTTGTATTTATATACTAAACAACATTGTGTTAGACCACTTTTGTTCAGGCAATATTATGCTATAGGGTGGAGATGTGCTCAGACACATAATCAGGAATATAATGCATTCATGTCCTCCTGGGCAGTTTTACAAGCTCAGAAAACTCAAATAACGTGCAGTATTTATTATTATCATTATTATTATGCCACATAGAATGATGGGGAATGTCATTTTGACCCTAAAGCATAACAGCTCATAAACTGGCTAAATGAGTTGGTGTGCATTTTATAATAGATATATTATATTATATAATATTACATATTATTTTATAATAATTTTTGTAATCATTGTTAATCATTTTTGGGTGAACTATCCCTTTAAGTATTTTTAACTGATCAGCGCCGCCGCGCTTGTGAGATTAGTTTGCGCCGTTCATAGCGCGAGATTTGTTTGGTAGCACGGTCGCGCGGCTCGGTCAATTTATCCGTGCCGATGACAGGTCAGCATGGGTATTATGGGCTGAAACTTCACAGACACATTCTGGGGACACCCAAGACTAATATTACAACTTGTAAAAAGGGGCTTAATAGGCGCTCTTTAATTTGGAGCAAGAGGTACAGGGGAATGGCTTTTTTGTGTCCAGAGCAGGTTAGCTGTGTGAGGAAAGTTACCATGGTGGTCAAAAGTAAAAAAAAACAATCCACATTAATAAAAAAAAAACCTTTTTAGTTTGCTCAAACCAAATTCAAGTTTACTTGGGAAGCCACAGAAATGAGCCTTATGCAACAGGCCTCAAGTCTTTTATTCTGTGAAAATGCATGGACTTGATCTGCCATATTTGCATTGCAGCCTGGATCTTGACCTTATTTTTCAGCACCAGGCTTTTTGGAGGGCAACATCCTACTTCTGTTCACTCGCTCAAGAACAACACAGAAGACCACCATTGTGTAAATAGTTTAATTGGACATTGAGAACTCATCTAACTTTAATTCTGAGAACAGATCTTTTTTTAAGCATTTGTAAGCATTCAATGCCTAAGATACATTGATTTTAGGGAACAAAATGCCAGTTTAATCCAGTTTTTATAAGTGGAATGTAGCGAGATGACAGACATCTATAATTATACTACTGCATCTGATTTCTGACATGTTTTAATCCTGAAGGGACGTTCTAGTGTGATGTGGCTGCATGTCTAAAAGACCTGGTTCAGGTTTTCAGTTTTATTAAATATACAAAATGCAGGAAAAAGAGAAAACTATAAGTTAAAATATTAAAATGTTGTAGTACAGAAAGATTTTTAAACAGTATTGATTTTAAACAATATGTACAATATTAGAAGATTAAAAAGATGCAACAATTTTATAGCAAAATATCTGTACATTTAACAAACACTTTTTTGTGGTTTTATATTTTTGCTTTTAAATAGAATTACACATCTCAAGAAATGTGAGTTTTCATTTGTGCAAGTCATTATACAGGTGCATCTCAATAAATTAGAATGTCGTGGAAAAGTCTACTCAAATTGTGAAACTCGTGTATTAAATAAATTCAATGCACACAGACTGAAGTAGTTTAAGTCTTTGGTTCTTTTAATTGTGATGATTTTGGCTCACATTTAACAAAACTCCACCAATTCACTATTTCAACAAATTAGAATACAGTGACATGCCAATCAGCTAATCAACTCAAAACACCTGCAAAGGTTTCCTCAGCCTTCAAAATGGTCTCTCAGTTTGGTTCACTAGGCTACACAATCACGGGGAAGCCTGCTGATCTGACAGTTATCCAGAAGACAATCATTGACTAACCTTCACAAGGAGGGTAAGCCACAAACATTCATTGCCAAAGAAGCTGGCTGTTCACAGAGTGCTGTATCCAAGCATGATAACAGAAAGTTGAGTGGAAGGAAAAAGTGTGGAAGAAAGAGATGCACAACCAACCGAGAGAACCGCAGCCTTATGAGGAATGTCCTAGAGTCTGAAGGAACGGTGGAGAAGCTCATAGCCCAAGTTGCTTGAAGTCCAGTGTTAAGTTTCCACAGTCTGTGATGATTTGGGGTGCAATGTCATCTGCTGGTGTTGGTCCATTGTATTTTTTGAAAACCAACGTCACTGCACCCGT
Source organism: Ptychobarbus kaznakovi (assembly GCA_027422405.1). Taxonomy (NCBI): domain Eukaryota; kingdom Metazoa; phylum Chordata; class Actinopteri; order Cypriniformes; family Cyprinidae; genus Ptychobarbus; species Ptychobarbus kaznakovi. Next base: position 1,931,915 of record CM049804.1, read on the forward strand.
TTACCAAGAAATTTTGGAGCACTTCATGCTTCCTTCTGTTGACCAGCTTTTTAAAGATGCTGATTTCATTTCCCAGCAGGATTTGGCACCTGCCCACACTGCCAAAAGCACCAAAAGTTGGTTAAATGACCATGGTGTTGGTGTGCTTGACTGGCCAGCAAACTCACCAGACCTGAACCCCATAGAGAATCTATGGGGTATTTTCAAGAGGAAAATGAGAAACAAGAGACCAAAAAAATGCAGATGAGCTGAAGGCCACTGTCAAAGAAACCTGGGCTTACATACCACCTCAGCAGTGCTACAAACTGATCACCTCCATGCCACGCCGAATTGAGGCAGTAATTAAAGCAAAAGGAGCACCTACCAAATATTGAGTACATATACAGTAAATTAATATACTTTCCAGAAGGCCAACAATTCACTAAAAATTTTTTTTTTTATTGGTCTTAAGTACTCTAATTTGTTGAGATAGTGAATTGGTGGGTTTTTGTTAAATGTGAGCCAAAATCATCACAATTAAAAGAACCAAAGACATAAACTACTTCAGTCTGTGTGCATTGAATTTATTTAATACACGAGTTTCACAATTTGAGTTGAATTACTGAAATAAATGAACTTTTCCACGACATTCTAATTTATTGAGATGCACCTATAGAACCACACACAATTCAGTTTATATGATAGGCCTTATTTCCCATTATCAGACCTAGAACGCACAAAAAAGCCTAGTTACAGCAACTGAATTCTATAAGGAACCTGATCTTGTGTAATGAAGAACAAGAGCCAACGTCACCAATGCAGTACGTTGTGGCATGAGCTTAAAATTCACAAAGGAATATTCTGTGTTCAAAACAACATCTGAATAGACAGCATCTGTCGATTACCACAGACTCCATATTCAATCCTCTGTATATAAAACAATATTCAATTTACCTCAGTGCACTTCCAATGGATGTCTATAGAGCAAGTGTACAAGGGTTTAAAAGCAGACATTAAATGCAAATTTCATATTTTTGTTAAAGAACTTTTAGAGCTGACATGTTTTGTAATTTTAGCAAAGAGACTACTGTGGACATCTGGTTATGTTAACCCTGGTAACTTCTGGCAAAGTCATCCAGTTACATGGTCTTGACAGGAGTGTTATATTGCTGGTTAAGACAATATTGGTTTTAAAACGGAGAAGTATTTGATTCTATCACAGTAGTCAATTGAACATTGATTAAGTCTTGAGGTTTTAGTTTAAAAACTGTACTTTTACATTTGTTCTTGCGCAGTGCCTAGCCCCATAAACTTTCATTTGAAGTGCTTTAATTTACCCAATATTTTGACAGAGCACAGAGCTTCACCTGTGTTGACCATGGAACATTAATTAGTCAATGAACTTTTGAAAATGCTAGATTCCATAATTTGTAAAGGCTGCAGAAGTTATAGACTTTGTCTGCACTTTGGTTTAGGTAATCCTAACCAACCCACAGTTTGAGGACCAAATCATAATGCAGTCTTGCTTGTGCAGCATTTTAATTAAGACTTGTCAGCAGTCTTTCAGTAACATGAGGTACTGGAGTTCTGCTGGCTCTGGTTTATATTTAACATTTGCCTTTGTCCCATGTACTTAACATAATTTTTTTATATAACACACCTTTCCTTACACCTTCTCCTACTTAACTGAACTCATCATATAATTCTGTAGCTCAATAGTGCAACATCCGTTCATGGCCCCCTGCAGTAACTCCACCATGACTGTGATCAACACCTTCTGATTAGGGTTGGGCCAGGATGTCAATTAGTACAACAGACAACTGACTGTTCTGTTAGTTTATAATGATTTTTAGCCCTGTCCCATTACCCACACTTGCGGTCTTTGTATGTAAGCACTTGTGCACTAGCACAATATATTTCCAACCCGATCTCATGGCAATTTATACATATTTCATGAAGTGGCTAATTTTTGATAAATCATACATATTTTACAAGTTCTCCAATTTGTATGAATTTGTACCCGCCACTGGTTTGTAGAAAAATCATACAAAATAGTACAAGTGAGGTTGTACGAATTCATACTCTGCCATCATTGAATCAGTCCTCTGCACATCAATAACTGTCTAGTTCAGCTCGGCTACCAAATCTGACCTCAGAAGACTACGGAGGGTAGTCCGGACTGCTGAGCTAATCATTGGTACAACCCTCCCCACTCTGCAGGAACTGTACTTATCCAGAGTGAGCAAAAGGGCTGGCAAAATCACTCTGGACCCTTCACATCCAGCACACTCCCTCTTTGTACTGTTACCATCTGGTCGACGCTACAGAGCTCTGAGTACCAGAACAACCAGCCACAGGAACAGTTTCTTCCCTAAAGCAATCCATCTCATGAACACTTGACAATAATTATGGTACACACACTATTTATACACTTATTTATCTAACACACATACTTTGTCTACACTTCAATTACACATAATATTACCATACATGCAATTGTCAATTTGTGTATTGTTGTTCCTTATTTACTTGTTCTTTTTATTATCTGTGTTTTTGTTCTGTCACTGTCATTCTTTTGCACTGTGGTTGCTTCTGTCACGAAAACAAATGCCTTGTATGTGTAAACATACCTGGCAATAAAGCTCATTCTGATTCTGACACGCAAATTAATATGAATTGGTCATGAGATAGCATTGGTATTTCCTCTATTTGGCCCATGTTTTCAAGGGGGCGTGAATACTGTAGGTTCCAAGTGTGTCCCATTGGTTAACCAGTGTGGAATGTTTGATTACTCAATGGGACACACAACACCGTTTTGTAAAAAAAAAAAATTTTTTACAGAGCTTTATTTACACATTTTGATTTTCAATACTTTTCACTTTAAAGATAAACTTGTAAATGACTGTTCAGATGACAATTTAATTGTGGTGCTTTGGCATTTTTCAGACCTGGGACAGTCTTGTGTACTTCCTATTGTGTGTGTACACATGCTCACAAGTGGCCAAAACCACAGGTGTGGGTATTGGGAGTAACACATTTAAATATCTTCAAATCAGGACTGTTATTATTGCTATCTTTGTCTGCTGTGTTGCACCCTACAGCATCTAAAGCCATCAACATATTTTTACAACTTTTAAAACTTTTTTAAGCGTTTCAAATGCTTCTCAACCTGTATTCTATTCTGTTGGGCTCTATCTGTCTGTTTTTTAACACAAGAATGTGCCCCCTATGTGAACGCTACAATAAAAACAGGCTCTGGCAAGACCCTACAGGGATCTTTAAGACCGACCAGTAGATTATGGAAAAAACACACGCCTGGTCGGTTTTGATCTGTGGTGAAAGCACTGGAATGTAAGAGGCCTTTGTACAGGTTCATGATACATTAAGTGTTGGAATAGTTTTACATTCAGACACTTTCTCAAGAAAAACTGATCTTGCCATACAATTGAAGTGCCATAGGATAAAAGACAGATCAAGACATCATTTGTCATATTAAAATTCACAGACAGAAGACACTGACTAAAACACATGTATGATTCAACACCTGATGGGACAGATGCTAAACGTAGGCACTTGGCTTTCAGACCTGCTGTCATCTTCGTCAGTCCTTTATTAGCTGCTCCTCCACTTATTAGCAGCCCATCCAACCACATCCACTCTGCCCTCGTCACATGACCATCTCTGCATTGTTCATTGGCCGCAAATTCTGATCATCAAAACGTCTTCGAATGCTCCTCCTGACGGCGTCAGCACGCCTGTAAGGCTGGTTTCTCAGATCTGATGCAGGAAGAACAGAATAAAATGATGTCAGTATTTGAGATTAGATCCTCTGGACATGCTGGTTGTCAACTGGGCAAAGCAGCTTGAGTTTTTACTGGATTAAGTACTTTTTTTCAGCTTCTGATTTAAATGGGAATGGAAACTATGGAGTTTGCTTCTTTTTAGGAACTTGTTTTTAACAAGGTTGTTGGTAAATGTAAGTCAATTCTCCTAAATTTATTTTAGGAGATATTTATCTTATTAACAATAAACATCTTGATTTTGTCAAAGCATACTTAAGTGTCTCTTTATTTACAGTACATATATCTAATTCAGTCAGGAAGCTCTAGATCAGGGGTGCACAACCCTGCTCCTGGAGATCGACTGTCCTGCAAAGTTTAGCTCCAACTTTAATCAAACAGCATATATTTTTTCTGTACTCTTTCCACCACTGGAAATGCCTATTCATTCAGCAGCAGCAGCACATGATATATGCTCACAACATGTGTGTCCATACTTGCTCTCATCTAGTCTGCCAAGACCAAATACATTATCATATCATATCAATGTCATATCAACATGCTACAGCTATTCCAAGAGTTATTGTAATTGAAATGGTTTATTATTTTAAACCTAAGAAATGTATTTTAGTGAAATATTTTATATTTCTTTTTAATAAATGTATTTACATGTAATGCATTGACATTCGGACAGTTTTAAAGTGTTAATTCATTTTGGGGTCAGTGTACCTACTGCAAGGTTTTAATGGCACTAATGAAAACTCAACTATCTCTACGTGTGGGTCAGTTCAAAGTGAGACCATGCAGGCAGAGTCCCTGTGTTTCGGGTCACGGCATCACCTAATCAAACTAATTTAAAAATTAAATCAGTTCAACAGGGTGATGTCCATGAGTACCTGGAGACTCGACCCTTGTGGGTCAGAACTCAATAGGCCTGATGTGTGTTAAGTAGAATGACAGATAGAAAGAGAACACAAAAAGATGGCTTTTGTATTCAGTGTCAAAAGCAACTGATCTACGATGGATGGAGAAGAATGAAAGACAAATAATAATAAAGAGAGAGATGCTTGCCAGGTCTGAGTAGCATCCACTGGGGTATTACTGGAAGAGTTCCTTACCCTCCAGTGCACATTGGGAAATTTAGTAATATTATTCTTCTTCAAGGCTGAGTGGAGAGGAAACAAAAATGGAGGTTAGATTGGAGCAGAGTGGACCGGACGCAAGTCGCGGCACAGGGAGCAAAGCTGCCCAGGGCTCAAAGAGGAAAGGTCAAAAGCCACAGGCAGGCGCTGGAGGGTGTTACTGAAGCTCTGCTGATACTGCGGTAATCAATTCTATGACTCAAGCTGCTCTGCGCAATGGCTCCAGCGTCCAGATACAACAAAGTGATGTCTGTGTGGTCACTTCATGTTTAAACAGTGAAACCAATGACAATGTGTCAAGCCTCCCAGAAGTGCATTGTTATAGGCCAGGATGAACAGTAAGTGAAGCTCAAGCAGTCATGGTGCATGGTGAAAACTAAAAGCAATGCTACGCAAGTGAATGTCACAAAAACATGTCCTCCCAGTCAAATTTCATAACAGTAATAATTAAATGTATTTTACATAAAGAGGAGGAAACCTGTAATTTATTTAGTTAAATTATGACCCGGACAGCCTGTTTTGGTGAGATTTAACACTAAATGTAACAGCAGAAGTAAATCTGAATGAGAAATGTCATTCACCCCGTGCAAATGCATACAGTGAAGCAAGTGAACAGAACATGCGTATAAGAGAAAACCATCCCAACATGCAACAAGTTAAACACATGTGCAACACATGGAGTCACGTGATATTAGAAATTTCCCATCAGAGCAGGATAAGATGGAGGAAGAGTGAAAAAGTGCAGAAAACCAGCATAATGTGAATGATTCCAAAATTCAATGACATTATTATATATACTCACAATGACATGGACAAATGAACACATGAGCAAATAATGTCACAGACCATGCTCAACAGCATCACACACGACTGCTTCTGAAGGTTTTTTTTGAGTAATGGATCAATCTGCAATTTGTGTATAATAATATTCTAAAAAAAAATTGGTCCCACTTTATATTAGGTTGTCTTAACTTACATTTACATTAATCATTAGGTGCAATGCTCTTATTGTGCACATACATGTTTTTACATTGTACTTATATATAAAAATATACCTGCAGCATGTAATTACATCTGTGATTAATTTCTGTAATTACATTTATACTTACACTGTTGACCCATCCCTTACACCTTAACCCACCCTTGAACCAAACCATACCACCAAACCTGTCCCTAACCTTACCTGTATGACATTCCACCTCAATTGCACCAAAAGTGATTTGTAATACAATATCAACACAATAAGCACATTGTACTTATTTTTTGATGCAAGTACATAGTAGTTAAGGCCACTTAATATAAAGTGGGAGTGGGACAAATGCTTTTGATGATACAGTAACAAAAATGCCAAAATTGATCATTTTGGAAGAGTGACATACTGTATATTTTCAGACTTCTGCCTGCTATTTAAACTGCAGAGGGTGCTCTGAGTCAACCAATAGAGCTGATACTTCACTTTAAACAGCTGAAACGCACAGAGTTCATTCTAAACTCTTGACGTGTTTGGGTTTTGTGACATCATATTTCCTCTTATTACATTCATGTTACAATGATGAATATGACTTTTTGACACACTCCATGCAAAAGACAACTGCGGTGTCAACATATGCACGCCTCCCTAAACTCATGTCATGCAGGAGTTTAGTTGGAAAAGAAAGGAAAAATGAACATGCCCATGACATCACATCCATACGCTGGCCCACAACCAGAAGGATCGCTCCACAGGGAAATAAAACCAGGAATGTGAAGTGTGAAGGGGTGCTCACACACACCACACACACACACACACACACACACACACACACAGAGAGAGAATGAAAGATAGCAGCTTTATCCAGCGACCTTTAAGAGAGAGAGAGTCTAAGCTTTAGAAGTGGAGCTCCTCGTTGAAGTAACGCGAGCTGCGTTTGGCCGTGCGCGCAGTAAAGGGGGCAGTCTTCAGCACTGCATCCAGACGAAACACATAGACACACACACACACACAAACAACACAGGGTTTAACTGCCAAAGCAACAAGCACAATGTTAGCACTTTCTACACACAACAGCACATACTAATATTCACATGGTAGCAGCTATTATAGAAAGCTAAAACTATTTCAATATGGATTACATACACACTTAATATAGCAATCCAAAATTACACATAAGGTACAAAAATTATTTATGTTCTAATTTTTAGGCTCATAGAGATTGTTTTGTTATGGTTAGAATTTAAATGGAAAAAAAATCTATAAAGAGGTCATATCAATTCACATTTACCTTTCACATATCAGACATAACATAGTTTTGAAATAATCCTTTAGTCTTTAGTGAAGAGCTATTATTTACATTTTAAATGATCTATCTATCTATCCATCCATCCATCCATCCATCCATCCATCCATCCATCCATCCATCCCTCCCTCCATCCAAACAAAAGCTAATTTCAAACCTCTGCAACCTTTGATGACAATAATATGTCACTTATGCTTATGTTCAAAATATATACAATTTTACCCCCCCCCCCCCAAAAAAAAATAATAAATAAATAAATAAAATCTGCCTCTCTATGGGCGGGAATATAAAAGGGTGGAAGTTTGATCAAAAGCCTTGAAGTTTTAACAAAAATCCATAAGGTGTCAAAAAATGCTGGATGTATAGCCAACTTTATCCACATACAGTTCAGTCATGTAATTAGTTTGTACTATATAGGATTTCTCAACTGCTTTGATGGCTTGTATATTTACAAAATGTAAACTCTATTTTTGCTCAGCTCTAATCTACTAAATGTGACTGTAAGGCATGAAGATATTGAGACAAACATTGAGATGTATGCATTAACATCATTTTCCATAAACGTGTATTGTGAAAAGCACTATGCAAATAAATTTGACTTGACAAGTGGACCTCAGGAAAATAAAAAAATGTGTGATATGACCCCTTTAGGACTACACTAATCACTACCCACACAGTGTTTAGTAGCTGTACTCCAGCTCACAGCTGTAAGCAGTAACAGCACACACATTCAGCCTGTAATCACACCGGTCAGTAAATTGTTATTGAGCAGTAAAGCTTTCCACCAGTCAAAAAGAGCTGGTTAGTGGCTCAAACTAACATGTTACAACATTTTGTATTATTTTTAAAGCCATCTGCATGCAGACCCCATCAGCAAACCTGTAGTTACCTGTGATGATGTCCTCAATGGCTCCGTCTTTACCCTCATACACATGTCTGCTGTCCTTCACCTGCTTCTTCCTCAGCTCCGCAATCAACTCCTGCTGCTGACGCTTGCTCTTATGAGAGGGAGACTGAACACACACACAATAACATTTCACAGATCCACAATCAATGCTGAATAGGCTGTCTTCAATCTAAAAACATCTACAAATGCTCCTCTAACCAGATAAATAATGTATTTAAACACATTCACACTTACAGAGAAAAACACCACATTATACCGTAAACACTGTGTCTCCAGAGAGGATCGGGAAACACGCATTCGTTATGAATCCTAGATACTAACCTAAACAGAAAACCTTCTGTATTATTACGAGTTTTATACTGTTTTTTTTACAAATGAGGATGTCCCCAAAAAGAGATTTAGTCAGATTTAACTATAACTATATAGATATAACTATATATGTCCCCGAAATAAGGTAAGTAGGTACATGCACACACAGGATTCAAAAATAACTTTTTGCCAATTGCAGGTTAACAAGAAAATGAACCGGCCTTTTTTTTTTTTACAACATTCACATTGCTGAGGGGCAGACCATCATGAATTATGTTGCATTTAGGCTGTTAATAAAGTTACTTGCCATGTGTTTTATTTATAATTGTATATACTAAAAAGTAACATTAAAACAAACCCTACTAAAAGTAAACTAAAATAACAAAATTAAATAAACAAAATACAATACAATGCCTAAAATAAAATAATATAATAAATATAATATATAAAATAATATATCCATTGAAAGATTCATGAATAATTTTTCCTAACGATGACATTCGATTTAGGTTTCAGATTTAGCTCACTTTAGAGTCTAGTTTTGTCCCAAATTATAGTTAAGTAACCCATTTCCCTGATGCACACACACACACACACACACACACACACACACACACACACACACACACACACACACACACACACACACACACACACACACACACACACACACACACACACACACACACACACACACACACACACACACACACACACACACACACACACACACACACACACACACACACACACACACACACCTTCTGATCCTCTTGCACCATCATAGCTTCTTGCTCAATCAGCTTCTCCATCATCATCTGCTCCTGTCTTTTCCTCTGTTCATTATCATCATCTGCTTTCTGACAGAGAGAAGATACCCATCAGTGAGGCATTTGGAAGTTGTGCAACATGAGTGATCAATGCTGTTAAGGTTCATACGACTGAAAAAATTGAAGCAGATGATGTAATGGTGTGACTGGATGAAGTGAAGCAGGTGATTGGTTGCTTTACCCTGTATGCTTTCACAAAGCGCACAAACACTGGAAAAAACATGGTCGGGGGTGTTGTTTTGGAGTTTTCTCCAAAGAATTTCACCACTTCATCAAAGGCATCCTGAGAGAATGAAAAACGAAAAGACATAGAGATAAACGACATTGAGAATCACATTAAATTAAATTTCTGACTCTTCAAATTAAAATTTGTAATAACAATCCAAATCAAAAGGTGTCATATGATAGTTTTTATTATTTCCCCTTTATATGAATCAAGCAGTTTATTCCAAGTCTTCTGAGGAGACATAATTGCTTAATATGATAAACACGTTTCATTTAGGCTTTTATTCATATCTGTACATACATAGAGCTAATCAAATATGGTAAAGCAAAGCTCAAATTAACTTTAAGAAAGTTGTGGAAGTTTAGATAAGCCATTTTGCAGCTTATTTTTTATATATGCTCCATTTGAACTTGGGGAGGAACTGTTGAGTTTTGAAATGTATTTTTTTTATGATTTTATTATAATATCAAAGGATAAAGGAAAACAAGATTACTCATGATGTGACCCCTTTAACTGAGAGTGAAGCAAGTTTATTGAGCTGTGTTTTGGGTGATGTGTGTGCTGTGTGCACCTGAGCGATCTTGGCATCATCCTGAAGTTTTTTTAGTTTATTCTCATTTTGCTGTATGAAATCTTTGAGCAGTGTGTTGTGGCCATGCATGCTGTACTCTCTCCTCGTCAGATCCATCCCTCTCTGAAGCTCCTTCACGTCTAATAAGACATTCTCCAGAGAGACTAAATAATACACAGACAGAACTCATTTAGTTGAAATCTTTTCTGTCAAACTTTGATGTTTGAGCAAATATGGCCTGCCCTATTTATTGCTAATATAATCAAATTGACGTATGAGATGTTTCATACCTGCTGCAGCTTTCTCCACATAGTTCAGCTCATTATAGAAGAGCGACACCTGCTGGTATTTATCCTTCACTACATTTGCTATATAGTGCAGAAGAGTGATCTTGCGGTCTGTTGATTTAGTGTCTAATAACTGGAACAGGAAAACATACAAACCCTCAGAACATTGAAGAATGCAACAAGATTAGATTAAATATTTCAGAGGTATTTGGTGCAACTTACTTTCATCAGCCATTTAAATCAACGTTATTATAATATTATTATTAAAATCTATAATGGTGCCTTGAATGTCCTATCATACCCTGCATGCTATAAATAACAACAAGGATTGTAATAAATGGGGGGGGGGATTCTTGAGTATTCATAATCCATAAGGATTTAACTTTAACAGATTGTATAAATAAAATGTACCAGGTCTAAACTCTGCAGTTTGAAGCCGTACACCGCTCCTCTTTTACTGCTGTTCATGTAGTTTCCCAGAGCCAAGATGATCTGAGAGAGAAACACACGCTCAATAAAGACACGCACAGTCTGGAGAAAAATGAATCAGAGCAGAAGTGAAACACTGACTTCTAGAATCTTCTTGAGTTTTTGTGAGGACTTGATGGAGACAGATGCAGCAATAACAGCGTGAAGTTGCTGTTGAGACAAAAACAAAAGGCAATAATACAACCTGTACAAGGGTCCAGCTGACCATTATAGTTTTCTTCATTAAAACTAGCTACTTTTAATACTATCTTAAAAAATTGAGTAGCAGTTTAGATGATAAATACTTCTACAGCATCTATTCATCTTAGTTAATGTTAATCTCAGCACTTATAAAGTATTACTAATACATAATTATATAAAAAATAGTTTCTGTAAATATTATATAATAGACCTGAGCTAACATGATCTTACAGAATGCAGTTGTATTTTTATTCACTAACGTTAACACAAATGAATATGTACTGTAACAAATGTCTTGTTGCTAGTTAATATATAAAAATTGTAAAGTGTTACCAAAAATTGTGAAACATCCAAAGTGATGGCATATGCACCAATTCAACTGCATGCTATGCAAAAAAATAGTACTCATTTAATTTTTTTAATTTTTTTCACATATTGTAGTATTGACTGCACTTGTCAAGCTCACCCGCTAATCCCTGTCACCAGTTATTACATGAAACATCACTGAACAGTAGTAGTATTTAAGTATTTATCTTTAATTTGTGAGAAATATAAGATCATCAGTAACTACAAACCAATATTTGGTCCTAAACTAGCTGTATCTTGAGCTTAAATACATTCTACATTTTATTTAACAGATTTGTTTGTTCACTGTTTATTGCTAGAACAATAAAATTCCTAAAACAATGAAAGTGTTTTTAGACAAGTTTTGGTAAAATTAATATACTAGTTTGACCTTAATTTGAGGTGAACGATCAGCATTTTCTTAAGACAACGGTTTCTGTTACCTTATTAAAAAGTTTTATAACAAATTTTGAGTTGTAAGTAAACATGGTTTTGCACTGTATTCGTGCGAAGCATAATGTGAAGAATGGTTATGAAAGAATTCAAGAGACAGTGAGAGGAAAATAAATGAGTATTATAGAAAAATGAGAAGATCCTTGGACATGTCTTAGTTATCTAAATTTGCTTGGATGATTTAAAGCGAAAACTAGAAAATCCTGGTTAATTCTTGAGCAAACGTGCTGTCAGTTCTTACCGGTGTGAGCATCTGAACACTTTCTGTGAAATTGGCCACGAACGCCATGATGGTCATCTTCTGCATGAGACGCTCAATCTTGCTGAACTGGATCATGAAGCGGTCCTCATCTGTCAGGTTCTCCAGAGGTTTGCGCTCCTTCTCATACTGCCGGAGAACTTTCAGCTCCGCTTCCGTTGGAATGAACCTCATCAAACACTCCACAAAATCCACCGGCAAGGTCCGCAGGTCAAGCCTTGCACACACACGGACAGACAGACAGACAGACAGACAGACAGACAGACAGACAGACAGACAGACAGACAGACAGACAGACAGACAGACAGACACACACACACACACACACACACACACACACACACACACAGAGAGAGAGAGAGAGTCTGGTCAGCTCTCCTTGTAGAGACTCTCTATAGGTGCAATGGTATTTATACTGTACAAACCATATTTTCTATCGCCCTAAGCAAACCCTACGCCTAAACCTACCCCTTATAGGAAACTTTGAGTATATTTACATTCTAAAAAAAAAATCATTCTGTGATCAAAGCATTATCCTCATTAATCAGACGACCTCCTATGTGTTCACATAGCTGTGGTTTTCAGTCCTGTTTGGAGCCCAATTTCATGGTTAATCATAAAAAAAAAAATTAAAATGAAGAAATATTTTTAACTATTTCTAGGGCATTAATCAAGAGATGTTGGCGATCTTTTCTATTTGATATACTCTAGTAGTTCAGCTGTGAATTACATTTGAATGGCTCTGCAGATCTCCTCTGATATCTTGCCCACTTTTCTGAGCGTGATGGCCAGGTTTTTAGCTCTGTTGGAGTCCAGCAGCGAGATTTTATTTGGTCCTTTTTGAGAGATCTTCTGTTTGTTGGAGGTGATGTCTATGGCAGGCCCCTGCGCTTTCGTCTTAAACATCTCCTCAAACTCATCCACATTCAGATCCTGAAAAGACAAAACACAGTCACTATTCGCAATTCAATTCACTGATCTTTATATCTGACACTATAAAATAACAGTCAGCCATGAATCCTAAAGCAAATAAAAATGGAACTAAAGTACAAGCCAACAATTCAGTCTATAAAGAAAAACAAACAATTTTTAATAGATTTAATACAGTCAGGGTCAAACATACACAATCTCCTCACATTGGGTCATTGAACACCGATGTAAATATCTGTTCTATGTACAAATTTTTTTGAGTCGGTAAGATTTTAAAATGTTTTTGAATTACTCTGAGGCTGCATCTATTTGATTAAAAATGCAGTAAAAAGCAACAACAACAACAAGAATAATGTGGTGGAACATTATTACAATTTGAAATTAATGTTTTCTATTTTAACCTGTATTTAAATAATATTATTTAAATAATAATTAAAATGTCATGTGTTTCTGTAATGCAAAACCGAATTTTCAGCATCATTACTTCAGACTTTAGTGTCACATGATCCTTCGCAAATCATTTGAATATGCTGATTAGGTGTCCAATTAACATTTCTATTAACACCAATGTTGAAAATCATTGGACGGCTTAATTTTTTTTACGATTCTTTGATGAATAGGAAGTTCAAAAGAACAGCATTTATTTAAAATGTATTTTGCAACAATGCAAAAGACTTTACTGTCACTTTTAGCATTTGTATGAATCTTTGATGAAAAAAGCAAAGAACAAACAAAAAACATTTGAATGGTAGTGTACTATATATAAATGCCTTAAAAGAATGCATTTAAGCAAGTACACATTGTAATGCATCATTTTCATAATTATATCATCTGATGTAATACATTATAAGAATATTCAGTTATCAGAATATCCCATTCAGAGTTAATCCTGTAAACGAATTATGAAATGAATGCACTATGAATTATTAAATGAATATACTGTGTATCACAAAAACAAATGTTTTGACCAAGTTTAAATTTGTTTTCAATGTTTTCAAAACCGTGTCTGTCTCACCTCCAGTATTCTTTCATCATCGATCTCGTTGAACACAGTGTCGTTGATCTGATTGGGCTTCAGTGCCACCCAGTTAAACACCGGCATACGGAACTTAGTCTTGATGGGTTTTTTTATCTTCACAGCTACACACATGACAGAAAGCACATGTCAACAACCTCATACCAGTTTCACAAACACAAAACATGCAGTCTGAGTGACGTGGAGCTGGTTTGTGAACAGCATGCACAGATCTGAAAGTGCACATTTGTGAGGGAACATGAGGGGGAATGTGTGAACATGAGACTTTTGATACTGTCAGGATTAACACCCTCAGCCTAAAACAGCTCTAGGCTCTCATATCCTGATCAATGTGATTTTGTTGACAGGATATTCTGATCCTAAATCACACGTGAGCCACTTTTATGATAATGGTAGACTGCAGAATTACAGACTCCAAGAGGAAAGCTAAAGCACAAATGGGATCTCACCAGTGGTGTAGTCTAGTTTTTTGTAGTGGGTATACTCTGATCGTTCCCACAGCCTCGTAGCTCATAACCCAAAGCGACACCCCATAAGCACCCAGCTTATGTGATATCAACATTTCAATTTATTATAAGCCACAGAAGACTTTAACAGCCAATTAAATGTATAGCTGGGGAGACTGGACTGTTTTTCTACTGTTTACTGTTAATCATTTAACTCAGCCAGTTACATTTATCTTAAGAATATGGTCCCTTGAGCACAGGTTTTATCAGCTGGCAATTTTCAATGCACATTTAATAGTGCCAGTTTTTAAATTCCCTAGCCTGACTTTCAGTCCACAAGGCTGGTCAGTAGTTCTCATTATCTGAATCAAGGAGATATAAACATTGCATTCAGTATCTCTCCTCTCCTCCCACATTCACTGATCCACCACACTAATGTTACTGAAGTTATTAGCTAGTTATGTTGGCTTGAGAAAGCCAACATACTGTTACACTATTTAAACGTCTTATTATTCTTCTGAAACTGTAATTTTCAACTGTACTGTATATCCTTCTAGGGCTTTAATTCTACAGGCACCAAACTCATCAAGAGACCTTGGACCTGATCTGTAGTTTGTTTCTATATCTTTTCTAACTGATGAGACTTGCAGTTTTCATATAAATAATTATCAAAAATCAAAGATTTCCCATAGATTTGCATTGGCTGAGCAAAACTCCAGTCCACTAGAGGGAGCCACAGGACAATACATTTTCAACTCCCCTCAATATCTTTCGTTTTCAGTCAGTCAAATTTACAAATAATTGCATACTTTTCCTTTATGCTGCCAAGCAAAGCTACCATATTTGATCATAACCAGGTCAGGTAATGACCATCAGAGGGCAGTGTGAATGACGTTTTTTTTTTACCTTGCCAATCGAAACATTCAAGTGATCCGTGTCAGCTGCTGCAGCCGAAGCATCAGCAGCTTCAGAGGCAGACTTACGAAAACACTGAAAGAGTATAATTTGAGTTTGCTTTCGTTTCATATATCCTTAAGTGATTCACATTCAATACTGCGCAAGAGTTGCGCAATAGCACTGGTCATCAACAGAAACATGGCATGATTTTCAAAAAGTCGGTGCTTCGCAACACAGACAGGGTGAATTTTTTAATGAACACGTGAAAGTTATGTTACAGAACGATGTTGTTACGTATCCTCAAGCTTTTTTAAGTGGGTATACGGAAATCTTTGACCTTTCCTAGTGGGTATTTCAAACATGACTGAAAACTTAATAGAAAACTATGAAAGAGCACGTCTGAGCAATATCGTTGTCCTGTGTGTTTAGGCAATGAGAAAGACGCTCATGGCTGTTCTTGGGTTTACATATGAGGATGTGACTCAAACAGCGTCTCTGTATGAGAATGAGTCAAATGTTGGGCTTCCTTCATTTATGCAGATTCACACTTCACAAATATAATCCAGTTAATGACTGAATCTGACTCACACACACAGCAAATACAAATTGCAACATGCTTGATTAAGGCTTAATCAAAATCTGACAATACGGATCTCTGATCAAAGGCTATAAAGAGGAACGAGAGCAGTTTCCAGTTCAGCTGAAGGTTATGAGTAATATGATGGTGTGATATCAGGCCATGCAGAAAGTGTGGCCAGAAAAACGAGAATTAACTCTCTGTGTGTTTAAAACATTCCTGAATTTGTGCAACTATTGCCTTATCTAACGATCAGTTGCCTGTAACGGCACGGCACACTGTTTCAACATGCAAACACAACACAATCAAACACTTACACAGCGGGCATGGCATTTTTTTGTCTTACTGCCTTATGATGTACATTTATTTATACAAAGGGACAGTAAAATGTTTAAATGTGGTCATTTGAGAAATGTTGATTAAAAGTAATTGTATAAATGGCTAAGGAAAGTGAAGTTAGTTTTGAGGAAACCTTTTTTTGGCAAATGCCACTTTCTTTCATATTTTATTATCAATGCAATGACATTCTGGCATTTGTAAGACTGACTTAAAGTCAGAAACATTCTACAGAATTGCGCGAATACAGCATGCTGTCCATACATTTTTTTGTGTTACTGTGACAGTAACAAGCTTTAGTCCTCAAGGGGGTGACAGAATCACCTTTAACTGCTATTAATCTGGTAAATTACTATAAATCAACATTTAAAGGTGGGGTATGTAATTTTTCAAAAACACTTTAGAAAACTGAGTCGGGGCCGAGTTCCAAAACAAACTTGTAGCCAATCAGCAGTAAGGGGCATGTCTACTCATGAGGCAGGTGAGAGCGTGCTCAGTGCACATGACGGACAGAAAGATAGAGATGGCGGATAAAAAATAAAAGAGGAAAACGTCTGCGGAACGATAAGGCAAGAAGTAGGACCCGTGTAAATGTCGGATCAGCTTTCCAGCGCTGGAGAGAACTCAAGGAGCGGAAGGCCTGCGATGGGACGCCGAGGGTGATTTGTTATTTCTCGATAAGTTAGTAACACCATGTCTACACCGGACGCAGCGCGCCGCAACAGTTAAAGTCTGCCTACACTGGACGCGATAAAGCGACCGTTGAAAATAATTAGAAATTTGTGTCAGCACGTCATAAATAGAACGCGGCAGAAGTTTTCTGTCTGAGATTTGTCGCGCTGCGCAGCATCCAGTGTAGACAGCATCACTGATTATAATGACTTCTACAGTATTTTGTCACGTCGCTCGCATCTGGTGTAGACACGGTGTAACATTGGTTTTGCTTTGTTTCACAGAACTAATCGTTGCCTGGGTTGCATAGGCTACGTATATGTGGGGCGGAGCTATCAAAATAGGGGCGAGGCCCTTTTGGGGTAGGGGCGTGTTTTTTTGGTGATTTCAAATATCAACATTGGCTTCCAGAAATCGCTTACCCCACCTTTAACTAACCACCTGGCTCAGCAATATTCTCTTCAGACTAATAAAATATTTAAAACTTGTTTTACTGTGATGTGAAAAAAGGGAATTTTCTTGAATTCTTGATTGAAAATTACTTGAATAACCCAGTAATAAAAAAAAAATAACATTTTAGATTCTAGAATGCATCTGTATAAAATAAATTAAAAGTCAGAAGATAATATTTTACACTCTATACGACTTTATAAAACTTTATAAGACTGATGCTTTTAGGGTTGAACAGTTTGGGAAAATGTATATATATATATATATTGTAATTGTGATGATTATTACATACAAATATTAAGCTGTACTGTAAAATAAAAAATGAGTATTTAATAAAATATATTAATTGTATATTATATTGTATTGTATACTAATATTTAAATCTTGATTCATTTTAAAATGCTAAACTATCAAGCTTTTTATTTTGGCTGTGATAATAGAACTAAGCCCTTTCACATTTTTATATTTCAATATACAGTATTGTGCAGCCATTCAGAGTACTGATGCAACTGTAGAAGAGCACATTTTACTCTATGACAGTGATGCTAAATGCAGTACGTATTTGTGTTGTGGTATAAGATGTGTTCTAGGTGAAACTGTGCTTGGACTGTGTTTGTGTTTACTGTAGTTCTTAATGGCAACTTAATAACAGATAGATCTGTAGATGTGGAGCTGATGTGAAATGTAGTTTTGTTTTCCATGAGGTTGCGGTTCATGGCTTGAGCTCTGGAAAGAGGGATTTTGTCCACTGTGGAGTGTAGAAATAAGAGCTTACATCTCATGGAACATGTGGTCTCATAGGTTGGCATTACAGTCCTGTTATTTGCTGAACTCTGTAAGCAAGGTCTAAAGAATGTTCCTCTCTGGTTTTTAAACAGTAAGGAAAAGTTCTGCAAAAAAGCATCCAATTTCATGCTCAGTTTCAAGAGGAACAACCAGCAATGCAACTTCATAGTCATTGTCAGATCAAGATTACAGAGGAACTGAGCGTGTTTTCTTAGAGACTAAAATACCATGACCACACACACACACACACACACACACACACACACACACACACACACACACACACACACACACACACACACACACACACACACACACACACACACACACACACACACACACACACACACACACACACACACACACACACAAGACTGAGCACACACGACATGACACAGCAAACCTACAGTACAGTTTGATGGGTCCCTCTTTGGCGAAGCAACAGGTAGAGCAAACATAAGCAGAGAGAAAGATGTGGTTAAAGAGGAAACAAAACACAACCTCTGATTCCAAAGATCTGACTGGCCTTTTCCTAGAGCGTGCATTACCGCTGAATCCTGAATACAGATTGTTTCATAAGCAATGATAAAGATCAATTTGAGAGAGAGGTTACTTACCAACAAACTGTGGAGTAAAACATAGCTTTTTATAATAAAAAGCAAATAAGTGAACGCATGAATAAAAAAAAGCTGTTCAAATGTACTGTATGCTCTGCACTATGTACGTAGACTATCATTTGGGGTCAGTAATAATTTTTTAATTTTTTTAATAAAATAAATGAGTATTTTATTCTGCAAGGATGCATTAAATTGATCAAAAGTGAGAGAAAATGTTTTTATAATTTTGCAGTTAATTTGAACTTTTTTTTTCTTTAAAAACTAAATATGTTTAGTTTCCTGACAAATATTAAGCAGCATGTTTCAGTATATTAGAATGATTTCTGAAAGATCATTTGACACTGAAGACTGGAGTAAATATGCTGAAAATATAAGGAATAAATTACATTTTCAAATATTTTAAAACGTTATTTTGAATAGTTAGAACTTGTAAATTAATACTATTTTTACTGTATTTTTTATCAAATGAATGCTGTCTTGGTGAGCATTAGAGATTTCATGATATATTATGAAATAATTTCAAAGTCTTGCAAGATTTGAGAATTTGCATAGCTAGAATTTACATAGACCTTTCCAAATGTTTTTATGAGCACATTTCTAATACTTCTTGTGCAATGGACATCCATGTTTGCTCCATTAAAATCAATACAAAACTTCACGCAAACTGTACAGAGATTAAACCGGATTAATAAATTAGACTAAGAAAATTACCATTTATTTTTCATCTGATGTTATTTTTTTTAATCTGATATACTGTACAGTCAAAGAGATTGACTCATGCTTCAGCAGAACAGAAGTGATTCACTTGAGCTTGTTCAGACATTAAACCTTTTATGGGAAACCTAAAAAAAACACTTGAGCTGTGATGATTGTTATCAGTGCATGAGAGGAGACAGTGTGACAGCGGCTCCAGAGACCCGCAGCCGTTCTCAACTGATGCGTGAACTTTAAGCACAAACTAATGCATAGTTCAGGCTTCTTAAGAAGTTTGCGGCATACACATCTGGATCTAAATCAGTGAGATTTTCCTCGTCTCATGTCACTGTTTTGGTATACTGTATCATAGTTTGCGCATGTGATAATGGCTGTTCATGACTGTTATGGTTTTGTCTTTAGTGTAAAACAGGTTTCATTACCTGCTAGTCCTGAGTTCATGATGACGGTGGGAGATCCACAGCCTGGAAGTGGAGGAGCCATGGGGGGCGGTGGAGGGGGCATAGGGGCAGATACATCCACAGCAGGAGAGAGGAGGAGGAGGAGGAGGAGGAGCTGGTGCTGGAGCAGCAGATGGACCATTTGGTACTGGAAAACACAAGAGGAAGAAGGAGAAAGCAGGTTCGGTAAAACTTTATTTTAAGGTGTCCTTGTTGCATGTTACATGCACTTACTATTATAATAACAATACATTATGCATAATTACATGCAAGTAATCCTAAAACAAACCCTAATCCTAACCCTAACCATGCAATAAGTACATGTAGTTAATTATTATTACTCAGTGCTTAAATGTATAATTACACTATAACAAGGACACCTTAAAATAAAGTGTAACCGCAGGTTTATATATTTGATTGATTTAGAAAAATGTACTTTGTAAGATTCACCTAAAAAATGCATTCTTGTGCACACGTATATTACATGTATATATTGGTGGTATGGGTAGGTTTAAGGGTGGTTTAAGGTGTAAGGGATGGGTCAACAGTGTAATTATAAATATAATTACAGAAATTAATTACAGATGTAATTACATATAGGTATTTAAAAAAATATAAGTACAATGTAAAAACATGTATGTACACAATCAGTGCATTTTACCAAATTATTAATTTAAATGTAAGTACACAGCAGTTAAGGCCACCTAATATAAAGTGGGACCAAAATGTCCTTATGCATTTTATGTCAAAGACTTACATTTATTCAGCTAATTCAATTAGCCTAATCAATCAGAATATTGTAGGCTGCAACCAATACAATTTTAACACGCAAGAGTGGTGACAGATTTTGTTAAATTGTACAGTGCCTTTTTTTGCCCCCTTATCTTAAATTGTAGGGGCAGTTTTGTTTTGTAATTTGGCCAGAGGCGGACAGTAGTGAAGTATTTTACTCACATTTTCAAATGTCTGTACTTTATCAGTGTTTTTCTTTAGAAAACTTTTATTTATGAAATGTAGTGCAGTAAAATGTACAACATTATACTTAGGAATGTAGTGAAGAAAAAGTTTTAATAATGATAAAGTACAGATACTTTTTAAAGAGTATTTACTGTCCACCTCTCATTTTGGCCTCAAGCAAAATCATAGTGATATAAGTAATCCGAATAGAATAAATTAGACTGTATCGCAATGTCAAACTCACATCCAGTATATAGAATCAGGAGAGGTCACTCACATGTCTCTGGCATAGGAGGAGGTGGAGGGGGTGGCGGAGGATCAGGCATGGTCAGGCCATTAGCCACACCTCGGTGACTGACCATGCCCTCACCAGACACCCCAGCTATGCCCTGTGACTCTGGCAGATGCCCGTTCCCCTGTGGAGGGGACGTCAGGATGGCAATGTCCCCATCCACTTTCTTCTGGATCTTGATGGTTCCCTGTTTCTCCAGCTCATGGATCTTCTTCTCCAGGTTGCTCTGTTTCTGAATGGCATCGTCCTTCTCCTTCACCATCCGCCGCAGTGTGTGCACCTGAGAGCTGGCGTCTTTATACACCTCCTGTCACGACAGTGAGCACGAGTTTTGAGTTAAAGCATACTCCTGGTGGTTTGTGTGGGAACTGCAGGGGGTTTGTGACTTGACGAACGGCTAATTAATTAAATTAAATGTAACATTTAAATATATAAATGGGGCTGCACAATTAATATAAATAAACTGTTTATCAAAAGCTGCAATTTAGATGAGTATAAAATCTGCAATAATGCACAACGTAACCATTAACTGACATAAGAGAGCAAGAGTTTTTTTATTTATTTAACAGTGAAATATTCATATGATTTAAGGCTTTCAAATCAACATGAAACAACATTTTAAAATAAAACAAGATGAAAAATGACAGCACTGCACTTCGGGAATTAAATAGATGATTAAAAATGGGTATTCCATTAGAATAAAGTCATACCTGATAATGTGTATACATACCAAAGGTTGCACTTTATTTTACAGTATGTGTACTTACAGTGTACCTACTTATTACCCAGTTATTGTAATCACAACAAGTACATAATACATACATGCGGACCATGACTGTAAAATAAAGTGCTACCAATGCTTCTTTTTTCAAATTTAATAATATCTGTTATTATTGACATAACCTTTATTACATAAATGTAAAATAAATACAAAAGCAGCACTAATACTGATTCACATTAATAGGTAATAAGGCTCAGGTTACATCAGTGGAAAAGTTGTTTTAGAGACAGTTTTGATGTTTTTGACTATGAAGACAAACATTTGTTTCTTTGTTGGAATAATGTACAGCGATGAGCACTGTTTGGGTTTTGTGAAAGTACAGTAAAAAGTGGTACAAATGTACATTTGGAAAGGGAAGGTTCTATAGATATTGTGAATACATTTTAAGCATTGAATAATATACACTCGAAGAACCCATAATGTAACAAACCATATAGTCAACTCAATAAATCATGGAGATGTGATGTAAGGATGCATAATTTACCCGAATAGACTCCAGGTCTTTATTTTTTTGCATCAGTTGTTTCTCCAGCTCAACGATTTTTGCCATTGCCTCATTCTCTGTGTCCTGCAACTTCTCTGTCAGCTAGAAAACCACAAACAAGAATCAACAAGAAATAAGACTCCAGCTACAGAACGCAGACTCACAAAGACACAAATAAGTCATGTTGAGACAGAGCACTTCAATCTCAAAAGAGTCCAGCCAGGGTTGCGAAAATATTAAACTTCAGATTCACAGCAATATCACTTTAGTATTCATGAATCCTGATAAATCTGAATTATTGACTATGCAGTACACTATAAAAAGCAATGCCACTCTAATGAGGAAATTACCTACGGTTAGGAAGTCATCCTTTGGCCAGATGGCCCAACTGTCACAAAAGGTCAAAGGTCAAGCTACATGTATGACAGGGTCCTATCATGTTGCATTATCATTAAAGGCTTTCAGCTGAACTCAATACTGGTAATGTAAGGTCATGTTGTTGGGCAGTTGGTGCATTGTTAAACAAAAGGCCTTGAATGGTAAGCACTCCTGAATATGGCACTTAAACGATTTGTTGTCTGGATTCTATTGGACGTTTATAATGAGTGTAGCTGTATAAACAGTACTAACATGAGACATGTTCTCCTCCAGTTCCTCCACTCTCTCCAGCGCTGCGTTCTTGGTCTCTGCGTCCTCTAACAGAGCCCCGACATCGAACACGTTATCCAGGTACGCCTGAATCTGCACATGCAGCTTATCGCTCTCGGTATGCTTCAGTTTCTACTCACAGACAGCGACAGAGAGAGAGAGAGTGATGGATCCTCTTGCAGCTCACTTGACGGTTATAGCAATACTGAACATTAGCATCAGAAGACTCAGCGCTGAAGTTTACTCACGTCCAGATATTCGTCCAGACCCAGCTTTGTGAAGTCGTACTGTAAGTGCACTCTGAAATTCATGTCTTCCACAGAATGAACCACAATGTTTATGAACTGCATGCATGCAACCTGAAAAACAATATACACCATACTAAATTTCAACCCAGTAAAACTGAAGACTTTCAATTGATTTATTGATGAAGAAAACTGATTTTTAACTATGAAATGAAAATACCTAGCAATAGACATCTTAATTATTACTTTTATTTAATATTTTTTTCTGTACAGCTGTGGATTGTGGCTATATAAATAAATAAAAAATGCACTGTAGGAAGCGCTGCGTATTTCTGCAGAAATAGAACATATTCACATTTTACACATGCACACAACATATTTATTCAATATGTTGGCTTATTACACACATATTTCACATATAACAAATGTCAGCTGCTTGACTGTTTATATTGTGGCAAAATGTATCTTATCAACTATAATGTGCCTATAATGTCCTAAATGCAACTATAAGTCATGAAGATATTAAGATATTATGAACATTAACATCATGATTTTCTGTAAAGCTGCTTTGAAACAATGTGTATTATTAAAAGCACTATACAAATAAATATGTACAGCAGTTTGGAATATTTCATTCAGATTGCTCACTTACTAGATTCTGCAGAAAAAAACGTCTTGCTAAATTTAACTGGCCGTTGTTTCTATACAGCTGTGTTTTAAACTCAAATCAATACATCATGTGCATTTATTTGGCAAGTAGCTGTGTAATATGCTTGAAAATATCAAGTATGTATTTTAGAGTATTAATAATCATGATTGCTAATGGAAATGTGTATATTTGGATGCTAGTCTAACCCATACCATGAAGTCGATGTTATTATCTTCGTTCTTGAAATGCTCCATGAGTTTCTCAAACCGCTGATCTTCTGAACACACCTGCAAAACAATAAAGAAATAGCTCATACAGTGAGATAGAATATTCAAATAATGTCCAGAGAAAATGAAAATGAGATGTTGATGCCAGCTGAATCTCTTTTAGCCTCTAATAAAATATTTTGATATTTCAAAAAACACCTTGATGCAGTACAGTAGTTAATTCTTTGTTCACAAATCATACCCTTAGGAAATAATACTAGCTTGATCTCTCCTACACAGACCAGAGAGATATGAATACATTCAGAAGCTGTTGTGATCCTCCAACTAAACAAATCAATAACAATGTGTTTAGCAGGTGTGTGTCTAAACCTATTTACTGTACAGGACAGTCTAAACAGGACTGCCTAAAACTTCACACACTGCCCTCAGTCATATATATGGGCCTAGTTATCCGTTATCATGGATCATATCTATTAAACTATCATTGAGTGACTTCTGGAACACAGACTACAGCTTTTTAAACTGAAAACAGTGCCTCTGTAATTCTATTATCTGAAGTTGAATATTTTTTTATGTGTGTGTTAGAAATAGCATTAGTGTGTAGTGTGTATGTACCTCTTTAAAATGATCAAAGGCGGAGAGAATGATCTCGTGACCTCCTCGAACCAGACACACAGCAGCCAGCAGCTCCAGCACCAGAGCTTTAGTCCTGTACCAGCAGAGAGCAATATCACATATATTACATCCATTTTGTCAGGATTACAGAGGCTATTACTGCACATTTTGGCAAAACAAACAAACAAACAAAATTCTCTTCTGCATCTTTTAGAAGATACAGAGGATTTACACAACAGTTCAAAGGTTTGGGGTCAGAAATTCACAACTGTTTTCACCATTGATAATAATAAGAAATGTTTCTTGAGCAGCAAATCAAAATATTGGAATGGTTTCTGAAGGATCATGTGACATTGAAGACTGGAGTAATGATGCTGAAAATTCAAGCTTTGATCATGGGATTAAATTAAATTTTAAAATATATTAAAACAGAAAACAGTTTATTTAAATTGTAATAATTTTTCACAATATTGATGTTTTTACTGTATTTTTGATCAAATAAATACAACTTTAGTGAGCATACGGGACTTGTTTCAAACACATTAAAAAAAATCTTATTGACCCCAAAAACAACAAAATAATCAACATTTTCTCCTACTTCTGTAATTTACACAGATGGAGTAAAGAACCCAACTGCACACTGAGATTAAGGGGTCTGTTGTTGTAGCTGTTGTACTCTGAAAGAGGAGTCACAACCCTTGTGAATTAAAGCGGTGGATTCTGGGAAAGTAGCCTCTCTTTCAGAGATGCACACACACATTTACTCCAGCTCAATGGGTTACCTGGGATTCTTATTGTTCAGACTTAGTGCAATTTCATTCACAGCATGAGGGTGAGACATGACCATGTTGAAGCCATACTGAGAGAAAGACAGAGAGAGGACTAATTAGTAAACATGGCAGGATCTTCAAGATTTATTATCTGAACATAAAACATGATAAAGACGAAACAGCTTTCCATGAATCAATGTGTGTGTGTGTGTGTGTGTGTGTGTGTGTGTGTGTGTGTGTGTGTGTGTGTGTGTGTGTGTGTGTGTGTGTGTGTGTGTGTGTGTGTGTGTGTGTGTGTGTGTGTGTGTGTGTGTGTGTGTGTGTGAGTACGAGTTTTCTGCATAAGTGAGGTCCACAATGTCTTCACTAATGATCTGAAACCTGTTGAACAGCTGGACCTCACTGTTTGTGATCTTTTTTCTTTAATTCTAATAATGTCAAGATTTTTAGAGTGTTAGAAGTTGGTAGCAAATGTCAGTGACGTAGTATGAATACTCTCACCAGGACTTAACAATTTTTGAGTGATTTTTGCTATCAAAATGACTGATTTTGCAGCAGTCATTCCCAGAGATTTTGAGAAAATTTACATTTGACACTGGATATACAAGTCATACGACAGAAAAAAATTAAATACATCAGTATTTAATACTACAGGAATTTCAGTATTACAGTAATTAATACAGTAATTCAAACCTTTTACATCAAATATAAAATAAAACACTGCATAATATTTGCATTTAGTAAATCATTTTAACAACAAGAACATCCCACAATTTATTTTAATTCATGCATGTTTATCACATTAACTTACTTATAAGAACTTTAAGTAGAACTGTGCTTTTTGTGATTATTTAGCAGTTGAACTAATTATAAGGGGTTCACGAAAAAGTGGCATTTTGTTGATTTTGTATTGTGTTCTATGATCTGGAGAGAATGGAAAGCCCTATGAGAGGTCTTTACTAATATAGATTCAAAGGTCTGTGAGTGTTTTACCTGGTAGTTCATGATGGCTCGTAGGCACATGATGCACACATGAACGTCGTCTTTCTTACATACTAATCTGGAATTCTTCAGTGTCCTCCGGCTGGGTAACGTGTTAGACCTGAGAGCAAAACAACAACGGAAGTTTACTAACCAATGAAATCAATATTTCATCCAACATATGAAAATACTGTCATCATTTAGTCACTCTTTTACTGTTCCAAACCCATTTGACTCCAGTTCTTCTGTGGAACACAGGAGATGTTTAGTAGAATGTCTGAGCTGTTCACTTTCAATTGCATTGCACAGAAAAGAAGCAGCTTGGACATTCCACAAAATATCTCATTTTGTTTTCAACAGAAGAAATAAAGTTGTACAGGTTTGGAACAACATGAGGATAATGTTCTAGCTATAACATACACTATCAATCAAAAGTTTGGGGTAAGTAAGATTTTTTATGTTTTTGAAAAGTATCCAATGTCCACCAAGACTGCATTAATCTGATCAAAATACAATTGAAACTCTGTCAAATTCACACACCCATGATCACATTTTAAAACAATTGTTCTATTTTAATATTTTTTTTCTTAATGTAGTCTAATCATGTGATGGCAAAGATTAATATTCTGCAGCCATTACTCCAGTCTACAGTGTCATTATTATCATGGTTTAAAAAGTTGTACTGCTTACATTTTTTGTGGAAAACATTTTTCAGGATTCTCTGACAAATTTAAAGTTCAAAAGAACAACAAATGTACATGAAATTGTACCTTTATAAATGTCTTTGCTGTCAATTTAATGCAACCTTGCTGAATGAAAATATTAATTTATTTCAAAAATCTTACTGACCCCAAACTTTTTAAAGGTTGTTCTATCTTTTAAAAGCTAAACTATTATTTTAAACAAATAACTACTTCTCAAGATGTTTAAAATGATTACAAACATGAAAAATATGCATCGTCTTCTTGTAAACACAAATCTAGAGTCATATCCCGATATAGACTCACAAGACTAAATCAAGGCAGTGGGATCAGGACCACAGGAAGTATTCTTATATTGAAACCGTTTCTTTGAATGCTACAAGTGCTGTGTTTAGGTCTGTCAGCAGCTTTTCCTGTGTTTGATGTGTGAGGATTTTAATTGTCTTACAGCAGTTAAAGTGCTCTGTGCTCACATATCACCTCCAAAACACAACAGCAGCGTCATTGACATGCATGCCTGCCATCGGGCCCAAGCCAAAGGCTTTTATGTGTGAGAACAGAGACGCACAGCAACAGATGCACATAAAGAACACGCAAAAGCAGGTATAAAATAGATACACATTTTACTGACTCTCACCGATCAACAAGGACATACAAACATACTCACACACAAGACAAAATTATGCACACGACAAACATACATCTAAACAGGCTCACAAACAGACTAGAGAAGTTTTACACACAAACAAACACAAAGGGCACACAGTTATTTTTAAGACTGTCACAAGACAAGCTGGGCGTGATTTTCTGAAAACACACACACACACACACACACACACACACACACACACACACACACACACACACACACACACACACACACACACACACACACACACACACACACACACACACACACACACACACACACACACACACACACACACACACACACACACACACACACACACACACACACACACACACACACACACACACACACACAAACACATAATGCAATATGTCAGCAGCAGTGACTGAGGGAATGGTTTGTACTCAAAGCTGAACTCATTCAACAATGCACACAGAACATTAACACAAACAGGTCTGCCCTAGAGGTGTGTAGTATGTATCATCTATGATAATACTGTGATTGTTATTTTAATCATGTGAAAGTATAGTCATTCACTTTGCAAAAAACAAACAAGAGCACATCCACTTTCACTGTGTGATGTAGCTTGACAGACTACAGTTCATATAACGCAGTTCATATATCATAATGTATGACACAGCTAATTAAGCAATGCCACAAGCAAGTGTGCTGTTTTCCCGAATATCAGCATGATTGCAAATTTTATATTTTATTCAATAGTTCAATAAACAGGAAATTACTATTGTGAGTTCTTGCTTTATTTCACCAACGAAAATCATTCCAAACAAAGCTGCAACAGAGCTGTTGTGCATCAACAAACAGTGGTGTGTCGTTACTGAATGAACTAGCATTTTTTAATGAATCAATGATTCAATGATCCATTCATAAAGCAAGTAAATTGCTTCATTCCTAATGCTGGGTACACACCACAAGATAACCGGCCTGATTTTGGGCCGATTTCTCCCCTTCCGACAATCCTAGGTAATGTCCCGATTATCTTAGTGGTTCTAAAGATTATCTTCTCAGATTTTTCTGTGGTGTGAGGTGTGCTAAGAGTGACTGAATCCACTCGGAAGAACGTCGGAGGCATGTTGAATATTTACAATAAGAAATCCTGCTGTGTGGGGGAACCCGAGGACAAACGCATGTTTGGTCTACAGATCATCACGTGAAACGAAACACAATACAATCAGAAAGCGAGCTGACAGAAGACAGAAGCATAACAAACACAGTCATGGCGCAGCACAAAAGGATTTGGTCACTATCATCGCGGGAGGATGGGATTTAGTTTTTTTTTCTCAAATTGTATTTATTCAAGATTGAAGATTTGTATTCACCCCATAAACAATTATACATAATATAATAAGCAGTGAAATGTAAGTAATTGTAATATTAATTGTAATTTATATATTGCCACTGGCTTAATGTTTTGTTTTTTGGTTCATTTTCAAGATCTTTGTATCGAGTTTTGTTGTTATAATCTGTTTTGAGCTGTAACTGTTTCTTATTGTTTATGTTCAATAAAAAAAGACACTATCATCACAATTTCTTCCTGCCATTACCAAAGACTGGGACTTTGCCATTACTTTAAAGCCTTAAAACTATTCTTTTAATAATTTGTAATTATTTATACTTGTTTACGTAAATGTAATTTTCTTAATGCTTTTCTTATTGCGTTTCTTTTTTATTATTGCATTTGGTGTAATTTATATGTTATTGCCCTTGTTTGTTCTTTGTTCTAAAATTTCAATTAAAGAAAAATCTTGTTTATTCTCAAGTCTCCAGAGATTCTGCGAGGTTTCCCGTGTTCCCAGTCAGGACTCTTGGTTGCAAATCTGTTGGTGTGTGGTGTGCTGTCGTTGTCACATCGCGGCACACCACACACTATAGGAGCAAAACGGTTAAATCTAAGATTTTTTCTGTCCTCGTGTGTGGTCTCTCACATTTTGAAGATCTTATAAGATTGTAAAAATCTTTTAGTGTGTACCCAGCATTAATCAATCAGCCATTTGAATCAATCAGCTGAATTAATAGCTCAGTGACTCACTCATTAATGCAGTGAACTGCCACTTACTGGTGGTTTTAGTTTCATATTTAAAATATAATTTCATTAAAACATCATATTTCAATATTCAAATATTATTTTGAATGGTTTGATTGATAATAGTCATGTCTTATTCCAATTGAATTTACTGATTAAATGTAAGAATCTGACATAAAATAAGATGCAAAAATCGAATAAATTTAGAAAAAATATGTGGAGAATATGAAATGCTTCGAGTGTCACATGTCCATGACAAGCTTAAACCAGCTAATATACCATTACAGAAACACATTCAGTGAAATACCTAATTTTTGTTCTCAACAAAATCCCATAAAATATACTGATATCATTTTTTGTCAACATCGCACAGCCCTAGTCTGCACTGATTGCTAGAATTTCACAGCTGTTTTATTGCTGTGATGTGGTTTGTCTTTCAACTCTGACATGAGTGGGAATGATAATGTGTGAATGTCTTCACAAAGTTATTGTCTGCTAACATTTCAGCTGTAACTCCACCTTCTAATCTCTTTTGTCCAAAACATCACAAGGGCCTAAAAGCTCTTGCAGAGAGTACTGAATCGCATGTGTGTGTAATGTCTTTGTTATACGGTATATCCGGATGTATGACTGTACGCATCCAGAACACAATTTTCCTGACTCGTATCTGTCAGGTGATTTCACAAGCACACACGATTAAACACGTCCTCTGTATTTGCAAAAGTTGATGCTCCAAGCTACGTGTTTTATGATAAGAGAACAGAAAATAATTTGGTCTCGTTTATGTCAGTCCTGTGTTGTGTGTGTCATGTGTTTCCCTCTCGTGTCCTTATTTGGTTTGTTTCCTGTCCTTTTTTAGTGCGAGTATGGGTTAATTCTGTTCCAGCTGTATTTTATTAATTATCCCTTGTATTTAAGTCCCTGTCTGTTCAGTTAGTGGGGTCTGGTCTACTCGTAACTCCCGGACGTGTTCCTGTGTGTCTGCCCAGCCTTGTTTGAATTCAAGACTGCATATTTGAGTTTATCCTCGGTTCCGTGTTTCCTCGTTCCTCCCTATTGTGTGTGCACCGTGACAGTTTTTCAGTCTGAAAAAAAAACTGTATGTAAAGAACATACAATTTTAACTGTTATATTTGAGATATTTGGGGTTTAGAACTTATATAAAATGTGAAGCTTTGTTAAAGTATTTATAATTATCATCTGAACAAATTTCAGACAAACCTAGATTTAAACTGCTGATTTTGTCTGGCCAGAGGAGAATGACACTATTTCGACACAATATTTCCCCGTCTAAATACTGTAAAGCTGATGTAAAGCTGCTTTGACACAATTTGCATTGTAAAAGCGCTATACAAATAATAGTGACTTGACTTGACAAAAGTTATTTGAACTTGAATGTCGGGTGCGGGTCGGGTGCGGTTATCTAAATCAGACAAAAATATAGGTGCGGGCGGTTGGCGGGTGGATAATTTATTTGAAGCTGCGGATTCGGGTGACATTTTAGCTCATCTGCGCATCACTATTACAGATATTTTTGATAAAACCTTAACTTGGGTAACTCTATACCTATAATGCATTACCCTTATTTTGCATGAATATTGCTATATAAATGTCTTATGAATAATTGTAACAAACATTATAATACTTACCTAACTTGTAGTTATAATTTTAACTGGTTTATAACACATGATTAACACCATGCATATCCATGTATACAGTAAATCCATCTTAATTATAATGGATTGTTCCCATAGTTATAATGCATTATAAGTCTTGAGAACTGTTTAAGATCTAAACAATATCCTACTACATCTTACAAGTGGTCAAAGCCTTCTTGTAAACATACAGTACAAAAGGCTTTATAATGTGGTCATTATATTTATAAGTGGTCTTTGTCTGTTTTAAATATTTTTTAACAGCCATATGTTGTCAAGAATGTGTTATATGACATTTGCTTTACATTTACATTTATGCATTTAGCAGACGCTTTTATCCAAAGCGACTTACATTCAGGCTATACATTTTTTTTTGTCAGTATGCTTTGAGCATATTTTATTTTAATATCAACACATAATGAACTGTTTGAAATGTTAATGGGCTACTAGTGAGCTTAAACTAGCTCACGCTGAAATTAACATTAGCCTCACTGAAAACACTCAAATATTAACCACCACTCCTAACAAATCCTAGGAAGATACTGCGCAGATCTTAAATAAACAATGTAAAGGTAACTTATAAGTCTGGGAAGTACAATCCATTATAACGCATGTGGATACAACATGGTGTTAATCAAATCGCAACATTTCTAACAATGATACAACATGTTATAAAATATTTGTTAAATATAAAGCATGCATTGTAATGCCTTTTGAAAGCCCTTGTAATGTATTCTAAATACATGCTTCATATAAGTGTTACCATGAGGTTATATTATAAACAGTAGATATCAATAGTCAACTCAATAACTCAATACTCTAGCACTATACTATTTTATTTTATGTCTACAGAATTCTATAAAAATCTAGAAAACTTTGAACTATTTTTAAACACTAAATGCAGCAGACGTACCCTCGTTTTCCTGAGCACTTTGGGCATTGTGGATGAGTCTGTGTTCTTCAGGAGGGCATTGGGAAATATGAGAATTATTATTTTAAAAAATTGAATACAGCACATAATTTAAGCTTACAAATTACTAAGAACTGAGGTAAAGCATGGAAACAAAATTACTGTATGCGGGCAGAACTTTTGATCTATGCAATCACACAACTGCATGTAAAGTTTATGGTGAGACATTATGAAGTGAATTCATAAAGCCACTGCACAGCAGCATGATCTGAACAAACAGCTTAAAATAACAAGTAAAATGAGTGATTATGGGTGACAGACTACATAATGGAAAGTTACATCTGAGGCAGTATGTGCACAGCTAGCTATTGAACTCACTCTGCTAATCTAGCCTCCATAGTTCAGCACATTAGAGAGACATGGAGGGGAGAGGAGAGGAAAGGAGACTCTATCTAAAGGATGAAAAGAACATGCCTTGTGCTGCAGATGGGAACACACAACAGGAAACTGCAGACAGAGTGACAACTGCAATAATTACACAGATGAATTTAACAGAACCTGTGACAGAATTTGAGCAAAACAATCAGACCAAAGTGTGTTTTATTCATTTAAAAATACACAGAATTAATAAAGTTGTACACCCAAAGAAAATTATTAGCACATATTAATATAATGTTTTAGTTTTCATGAATGCCCATTTACATCAAGAAAGATAATTAGATCAATAACTATAAAATGATAACTGCAATGGCATCCACACCAAGCTCTGTTTGATATAAGCCCGCACTGCAGTTATATCTTTTGCCATTTTTAAAAGTCTGATTCTGATTGGCTGCCTATGTTTTTATCAGCTGTAAAAGGTTTTGAAGTGATTCCAACAATATCATTCCTATATGTAGTTATTGAAATCAGGGTTATTAAAGCTAACAAAACTTGAAACAACAAAACAGTTACTTTTTAACTGTTATACTGTATACTGTTTAACTGTATAGTCTAACACTAAACTAAAACTATTCAAAAACTAAAACTAAATCCATAAAAAAGTTACTTGTTACTTTTGTAAATATAAATATAATAATTAATTTTATGTTAGCTAGTTTCGAAGCAATCATTTCCATTTAGTATAACTTGAGGTACTAAAATAACTGAAATTAAAATAAAAAATTACAAAAAAAACTATAAAAAACTTTAAAATAAAAATGCCAACAAAATAAAAAAATAAACATAATATTTATATATATATATATTAATATCTCAACGATAAATGACCACTGATTGTAATGGCTGGGGTGTGAACTTCAATATTCTCATAGAATTAGAATTAATGATTATTAAAAATGCTATCATCTTTGTGAACAGGCCTTAAGAGTGTCACCTACTCATAAATGTAGAAAGTGTGACCTTCATTATAAATATAATTTTCAGTATTCCCTCTAAGACCATTGAACTAATTGGACAGTAAAATAAAAACAAAAATAAAATACTGAGTCTACATTCATTTCTTTATAAAACTTGCTTATTCAGGTTGAGACTTTGGGGTCAGATCACACTGCAGGGGCTTAGTTTTGTCTTACACACTGTTGAAGATGCATGTCTCATATATTAGCAGAACTCCACTGAATAGATATGTGCTTTAGATATGAGCCCAGAAGAAACAACTGCAGAATTCCAAAATTAGAATCTGAAATTCTCTAACTACTGCATAAGGGCTAAACCTTAATCCAATTCAAGTGACAGGGGGTTTAACATATTGAACTCATTCAAACAGATCCCCTCAGGCTCTGTGCAAATACTTCTGTCCCGTCATCAGGCTGCTCAATGGCAGACAGGGAAGTTCCTATATTAACACTCATATGGTGGTGATGTGTCAGTTGTCCATTCTTCATCAGAATAAAACCGTCTAAGCCAGTTTTGTGAGTCAGCGGCCAGACGGACAGACAGACACATGTCGACTGTGTTCTGACATGGTGCACTGTTCCCTAAGCCATTTAAAGTCTTACAGGCCTCATGATTATACAAAAGAGCCTTTCAGAAAGTCCATACACACTCTCTGCAGTCGGACAAACCATATTGCGTTCAGATTAGAACTGTTCGATACTATCAGCATCTTGTTTGCTATGATTCTGCTGTAATAAAAAAATCTGTTTGTGTGTTCACACCTTATCGTTGAATGTCTGCTGGCTCTGGAGAAGCTGTTGCCTGAGACAGCTGACGAGTGGTTGTTTCCACCATGGAGATCTTCAATTGATCGATTCCAGAGTTTAGATTTATCCACAGAGTGTTCTGTGCTGTTCTCAGAACTTTCACTGTCATACCTGTCAAACACACAACAGCAGGGGCTCAGGAAGAATATTAATATAGTTTTTTTTGCTGTTTTTTTTTGTACATCCTCCTAAAACATACTTTATCTGTGGTCATCATGGGACATTTACTTACATGCACTGCAAAAATTATAATCCTAACCCTAATTCGCTTAAGAAACATGTATTAATACTTTCATAAAATAAAATAATACTTTAAAAATAACGGTAAAACATTAATACTAAAAATCACTTTTTTTAAATGGACAGATTTTATAAAACGCAAACTTTTTTCACATTTTCACATTTATATGTTTTGTTTACATATGTGCATAGCATGAACACAATTGTAAAAATTTGTGTAGTTGATGTTTTTATCAATCAATCAATCAATCAATCAATCAATCAATCAATCAATCAATCAATCAATCAATCAATCAATCAATCAATCAATCAATCAATCAATCAATCAATCAATCAATGCCTACTGAATTGGCTACGGCTAATTACACCACTGTTTAAAAGTTTTAAAATAAATACTTTGATCAAAAGCGAAAGTAAAGACTTACATTGTTACAAACAAGACTTACATTGTTATTTTTGATTTTCTAATGTATCATGGTTTCCAAAGAAATATTAAACAATTGTTGAGAATAATCAGAAATGTTTCCTAGCAAATAGCAAATCAGCATATTAGTATGATCTCTGAAAGATTATTTAACACGACTGGAGTTAACGATGCTGAAAATTAAGCTTAAAAATATAAAAAAAGAAAAGAGTCCTTTTAAATTGTAAACAAAAAGTTCATAATATATATATATTTTAACTGTACATTTAATAAACTAATGAATTAAGAGACGTTTTTCAAAAACAATAACAAATCTTATAGTGTGTATACTATGTTGTGTTGCGGCATTGGGGTCTTTCCCCCAAAATACACTAAAACAAGTTACTTATCAGGTTGTACAATTCTACTGGTTGTAAATGAGATCTTGTGACTTGATCTGATCTCAGTAAACAGGCTGTGCAAACTCTCTAACACCCCCCCCCCCCCCCCCCCACACACACACACACACACTCGCGAGTCCTCTCAGAGCAGCAGTAAGGCAGTCAGAGCCGCACAAAGATACAGCAGCGGTCTGTGTGAAAGGAGCCATTGTGTTCATTGTGTTCATGTTCAGTACAATCACGGGTGACTTACGTGACAGCATACTGTGCAAAGGAAAGATACTCCACCAACACATCTAAACCCTTGTTCTCCTCATTCAGAAACTCCCGCACCCACCTAAACAGAGAGAGAGAGAATAAAAAAATAAAAATAAATGTCCATTAAAAGTTTGTACGCATTACTGTCATTACTACATTATAGAGTTATATCACTAATTATACCACTAGTAAACATGCAGTAGTTAGACTAGATAATCAAGGAGACTCCACAGAGCTCACAGGGTGTCCCAGCGTTCAGAAACCGCACTTCCATACGGAGACAGACGTCATGAAATATGCACCATGGAATGGCATCTCAGTAGCTTAAAAAACAGCGTCAATGCAGTTTGGAGATTGAAAGCAAATGTTTCATGTAGCTGGATTTCTCCCTCAGAGCAACAGCAACGAGAGATACATCAAAGACACGGCAGAGACATCACAGAATACTGCACACACACACACACACACACACACACACACACACACACACACACACACACACACACACACACACACACACACACACACACACACACATTGACAAAGACCGCGAGGATCCCAGAAATGAGCAAAAGCCGGTTTTCACCTTTTCTTAGCAGTGAAAAGTAAGCCAACACCTGAAAACCTCACAGTTGTGAAAGAAAACAATTAGTTATGTCTCTATTTCTTTTGATTTTCTAATGAGCAATTTAACTCATATGCGACTAAATGTTTTTATCTGAACATTATGAGGGAACTATGGAATATAGAACTAGTCTCATATAAGCAAATTGTTAAGTCTGTACACATTTGCATTGCATGGTCCTTGGAATATTTCTTTAAAGTCAAATGTTATTTTCAAAGGGTTTACAAATGGGAGAAACATTGTTTGGGGAAAGAAGGAACACATATGCGACTCTAGGGACAGAGTTTGAGTTACCATTCTGTTGTTTTGTGTTTGTTGAACCCTCTGTGAGCAGATAATACTGCATTATCTCATCTAGATTAACTAGACCATTTATGTAATCTAGTTTAGTACCATACGGCAGCTAAATCTCTGTACGGGTTGTCTAGCAGCTCGGGGGTTTCTGGGAATATGTTTGTCTGGTCTGAACCGTCCTTAAATGAAACTATTATAACACTCATTTATGGGATGACAAGGAAAGAGTGTGTGCTGGTTGGTACTGGAATATCACATCTTCCTGTTTTCCTGTTGTGACATTTTCCCAACCTCGCCAAATTCCGTCAGCCTTTCCACATCCGGTCAATCCTAGTTCCCAGCATGCAACTGGCTCTCACAAAATCTCAGAATTTCTCCACTCTGATTAGGTTATGCAGGGATTTCCAAAACAAAAATCTGATTGGTTGGCATTCTAGCAGAATTCCACTGTGCAGAAATATGACAAGTCCAGTCAGGAGCATTTGGTTGTTACATGCGCCACCTCACACAAAAGAGCATTATTTCAGCTTCAATGCATCTTACATGAGGGCTTTTGGAGTGTGTCTGTGTTACTCAGAGCAGTGATCAAATCTCCAGTGTGAGTATTTAATAAACACGCATACATACAGATGAACTCACCCGATGTGATTGGTCCGTAACGAGATTTCCAGCTCCCGCAGGACCTGCGTCGACTCCTGCACTCGCCTCCTGAATTTCTGCAGAGGACAGAAAGAAGAAAAAGCCTTTACTACAGCTTTCAACTACTAGGCTTAATAACAATGAGGAAGAAGTTTATTTTAGTATTGCAATTGTTTCTCACAGACAACAACAGCATTAAATAAATAGCAAATGGGGAAAATAACAAAAGTGTGTTCTCTGCACTGGAAAAAAAACAGATAACTCAGTTTTTAACTTTTCACAAATCATGTTTTTTCACTGTGCTTTCCAATTAATCTCAATCAAACTGCAGTTGAATTATTTTGATTAGGTTAAAAAAATAACTAAAAAATACAGCTAAATAACACAATAAAATACAATAAAAACATAAGAAACATGATTTAAAAAAAATAAAATTTCTGTGTAGAGGAAACACGTTTTTCACACATACATACATATATAAATACACACACACACACACACACACACACACACACACACACACACACACACACACACACACACACACACACACACACACACACACAATATAAGTACACACACTCAAATTTTTTTTATTCTCAAATCATATTCATGGTTTGGTTCAAACCATACATTTAGATTTTATATTATTTAAAAAATATATTTTCCTAAAGATTAAAACTTTCATACAAAGTAAAAATATTATTTATTATAAATACCACATACTTAATAAACATATTATTAATATTATTATTACTTTTTACAACTTAATTTTACCATAAATAAAATTTAATTATCTATAATATGGAATTAGTCTGTATAGCTATCCTGTATGTGTTCTGCACATCAAGTGAAAAATATAATTTGAACAAAATGTTTCTAGACAAAGTGAAACAGGTTTAAACAAGACAAATATAAAAATGCTAAATTTAAATAAATCACCCACCCATTCATTTAACTTATTTTAATGTAGAGTTTTATGGAGAGATCTCAACAATGTCTCAAACTGTGCTCAGATTTTCCAAAGATGCCAAAGTCTGCATCAAAAGATCTCAGCATGAACTCAAACATACTCTATGTTTAACTATTTCTTCATTTATATCTATATTTATTTCTTTAATTTGATCTACGTTTTAATCATACATTTTTTACCTATTATTTAAAAATCAGAGACAAATTGATTCTTAAATTAAACATAATTTGGTTAATTTAACAAGCACCCAGACACGTTCTTTGTCACATTCACTCATCTAAAAACTCTGGCATCATAAAAAAGTAAAGCACTGAAATGTTCAAAGTAACGGGTGTGTTTGGCTGTTTTCTCCAGACAGTCTCATAATAGTGTTGAGTCCAAACTGTGGGCCCAGTTTTGTTCTCTGTAGCCATGGTTACAGTGGCTTTGTGGCCGACCCAATCACGTGTCAGGTGAAATGCATGTGAAACCACCGTCCAATGAGAGAGACACACTGCTTTCATCAGCTGAACGAGATACGCTGCCAAATCTTAACTGGAAACTGCTGCTGCAGTTCTGCAACACTAATTAAACGGCAGCCATGACGATGAGTGGCAGGCCAGGCATTAATAATCAATCTGATTCACTGATGTCAGACATTGAAATTATTGCATCAAAGGGTGTTTGAGAGGGAATGACAGTGAAAAAGAGCGAGGGATGCAGACAGCAACAGATATAATTCACATTCTTATACTATATGCTTCAAGAATGTATTTAGATGGTGATAGGAAAGTATATACTTTTAAGTACGTCACTAAATAATAGCCTACACAAATATTGGGACATAACCATGCTATAAAATTATGCCTTGATAACACACACCCATACATTTGTTACATAGCGTTTATGTTTACAAATTAGCATCTAGCTAAATCCATAGAAAAATTGACTTTCTCAATACCTGTTCCTGAATTTATTCAATTAAAATAAAAAAGTGGTTACACTTTAGTTTAAGGTGTCCTTGTTACAGTATAATTATACATTTAAGTACTGACTTAATATTAATTAACTACATGTACTTACTATATGGCTAGGGTTAGAATTAGGGTTTGTCTTAGGGTTACTTGCACGTAATTATGCATAATTTACTGTTATTATTATAGTAAGTACATGTAACGTGTAACAAGGACACCATACAATAGTGTTACCAAAAAAGTTTGTCTTTGTAATGTCTCTTGACACTGACATCACCATACAACTGTTTTCCCCAGACAAGTCCAGGCCAGGATTACTAAATTGCCTAAAATGTGTTGGGGTTTTGCTTGTTTTACTATTGTTTTCAAACTTGCTGAAGGTAATGACTGCGCAGTAGTTTTACCAATGGCTAGCAAGCATTTTACATTACTGACATGGCTTGCGAGAAGGTGGGATCTACAGAGAATGGTCCAAGCAATGTAAATTACTTTAAAAATGACTAATTGTTTAATGCATGAGGACTGTAGAGAGCCCATCTATAGAAACACAAAGCCAAAACCCAGACAACTTAGAAATCCTGGCCAGGAAAAAGAGGATGTATGGTCACCATATTTTAACCTCTCCTCTCCAACAAACTGAAGTAGAGACACATTTTCACAATTCGATCAATTACTGGACAAAATGAAATCCCGATCTACATTTTTCCCTCACTGAATATCCAGTTTCATTTGAGAATATGTCAGATTAATGAAATAAAATGTGTAGTAAATGCCATTTCAAGTTGACTTTTAAAGTTCATTATACTTAATTAAAATTCAATCACAAGACCTTTACAAACCATCACAATTCAAAAGTCCACTTGAAAATTTGTACAACCTGAGCACTTTTAACTTGCAATTTTATTATACTACAATATGTTACAGATTAATTATAATTCTAAATAATATTTAGGATGCATATTATGCTAATTGGTACAGAAAGGGACAAAGTGAAAGAGAACAACTGAAATGGTGAGAATGGAGAAACGGAGGGGAGTGTGTGCTCTGTTGTTCCCAGTGTGGGTGTGTTTGGCACATGTGGAGTGCAGAGTGTGTTTTCAGTGTGTGTGCAGAGCTCACACTCCCACCTCGACTTTAAGCATTCGCAGCTGCGGAGAGAGAGAGGGAAAGAGAATGGGGAAAAGAAAGCAGTTCTCCAGAGA
Source organism: Ptychobarbus kaznakovi (assembly GCA_027422405.1). Classification (NCBI taxonomy): domain Eukaryota; kingdom Metazoa; phylum Chordata; class Actinopteri; order Cypriniformes; family Cyprinidae; genus Ptychobarbus; species Ptychobarbus kaznakovi. The sequence goes on from CM049804.1 coordinate 1,972,648, forward strand.
GGTCATCCTGGAATGGAATCAATGGTACAGACATTCCTCAGGACCCTCTGGAATGACCCTCTTCCTGCTGCGATACTATTGGCTGAGAGCTGCGTGTGGAATGCACCATATGTAAAGCTCTCGGCGCACACAAAGTAACAATTGTTCACGTCTGCAGAAAAGAGCTGTTGCCAGAACGTCCAGCCATAACTCTCTCTCCCTCTCTGCCTGTTTCCCACTTTCATTATATTCATCCTCTACTTTCTCTGGGACTTTCTGTTTCCCTCAGTTTTTTATGTATGTCTCAAGTCTATCGTCCTCCTTTTCTCTTTCACCACGTCTCCTAATAATCCTCCATTCCATGGTCTCTGTTTTATTTATTTCTTGTTCTGTCTTTTTGTCAGAATAGGGACATGATGTCAGTCGTCTACGTGTAACGCCCACGAGATTAGCTCAAGAATACCTTCAGATTCCACACCACATAAACACAATAATATCTGACCTTTAATATTTAATCACATCTGTCTTCAAGTCATTCACTTTGGATAAAAGCAATTGCTTAAAAACTAACTAAATGTAAATGTAAATAAATTTCCTGTCTCTCATCCTTTCTTCCAAGTCCTTGTCACTCCTCTCCTTACTTTTTCTCTCATCCTGTCTCATAGCTTTTTTTGTTTTTTGGTCAAAGTTTTTATGACTTATTTTCAGGGGTGACATTGTAATTTATTATCATAATGTCACAGAGGTTTTGAGCCAAGTCAAGGTTTTGAGCCAAATTATCAATTCTTAAAGTGAGTTTTTTTAACATTCCCCACATTTTTCCCACATTCTCGACTCCAATGTAGTTTTATCAACCTGGGGTGCAGTGAGTGGAGCTAAAATGCACATTCAATACATGACCATTGCCATGTTTTTATTACATTGATACAGTCACGTATTGCAGCATTTAATTACGTTGCTTCAGATACGTGTCGCTAAAAGGTTAATGCTTTATCATGTTGGAAATATCCCCTACACCAAACCCAACCCTAAACACACCCGATAGTGTAATGTATTTGTGACAATAACGTTCAAAAGTATCAGTTTTCAAATCTTGCAGTATTTCAATATTGTTTTGTGGTGATAACATAATATTATGCAATGAATTGTGCGAAAATTAGGCTTTCTTAATCGAAACTCAGGATTAAAGTTGTCGTAGATTTACTGGCTCTAGTGTTCATTTCACTTGGAAACTGCAGCGATTTGTACGCATAGGTATGCTTTGCTTTTAAAGTTGTATTGTATGTAAATTGTATACAAGAAAACAATACTAAATTGTCATTAGCAATGCACTTTTGAGGAAGAACTAATTATTGGATTTGCCAAACATCTCCGAGTTGCCCGCGGGGGGTGCCGCTCTCCTGCGAGAGGCTCGACGCGGTGGCCTAGGTGTCGATTCAGCCTGGGGCGGAGCAGCTCTGGAGGACCCAGGAGAGCGCCCACGGCGACGGGCAGACTGCCACGGGGGCAGCGGTGGTCGGTGCGTCACGCCGGGGCAGGATGTGCTGGATCACCTAGGTCTGCTGCTGAACCGCCGAGAACTGCTGGGCAAAGCCCTCGACGGTGTCGCCGAACAGCCCCGCCTGGGAGATGGGGGCGTCGAGGAAGCGTGCCTTGTCGACGTCCTTCATCTCTGCCAGGTTGAGCCAGAGATGGTGTTCCTGGACCACCATGGTGGACATCGCCTTCCCGAGGGACCGCGCTGTGACTTTCGTCGCTCGTAGAGTGAGGTCAGTTGCTGTGCGCAGCTCCTGCATCAACTGCAGGTCGGTACTACCCTCGTGCACCTGTTTGAGTGCCTTGGCTTGGTGAACCTGCAGGATAGCCATGGCGTGCAGGGCAGAGGCTGCCTGGCCCGCAGCACTATAAGCTTTGGCCGCGAGCGCGGCTGTCAGCTTACAGGCTTTGGACGGGAGATGCTCCAAGTGGTGGTGTTTCGTGGGCACAGGTGCACCGTGATCGCTCTCTCCACCTGGGGAATGCCCGTGTACCCCCTGGCAGCCCCGCCATCGAGGGTAGTGAGGACGGAGGAGACGGACGAGCAGCTTCTGGCCATGAAAGGGGCCATCCACGACTTCGTCATCTCCTTATGCACCTCCGGGAAAAAAAGGCACCGGAGAAGAGCGCGGTTGTGAGCCGCGTCCCGCTGTGAGAAACCAATCATCCAGCCGCGAGGGTTCGGAACTGGGCGGTCTGTTGACCTCCAGCCCGATACTCACGGCTGCCCGGGCAAGCATGGCCATTAGCTCTGGATCCGGTGCGGCGGTGGCGACAACAACCGAGGGGGGCAGACCCACCGCACCTTCATCCTCAGAGGACGTAAACCCATCCCCCGATGCTGCGATCGACATCCTATCCTCGGATGGCGCACCGAATGAAATGCTGGGCGCCCCGTGGGACGGACCAGCAAAATCACCCGGGAACTGGACGGGACGTTCTCTGCGTGAGGAGTAAGAGGTCCATGGGGACGTACCCGGCAGAGAGGCTCTTACTGTTACCCTCAGATCTCCCAGAGCGCCAGCCGGTGATTCTCTGCTCGAGCCAGAGAAACCAGCACGGGTGGCGGCAGAGGGTGCCAATCCTTTCAGAAAGGAAAGGCGAAATCGCAGCGAAGTCATGCTCATACGCCCACAACAGAAGCATGAGTCATCAACGAACGCATCTTCAGTGTGTTGGAAGCCCAGACACTGAAGACAACGATCGTGTCCGTCATCCGCAGACAGGAAACGACAGCAACCAGAAGGACATGGACGGAACGGCATCTTGAAAAAGACGTGACCGTCCGTGATTTGCTCTTTTAGAATTTGCTCTTTTAGTTGAAGTGCCATGGGGAATCGCTGCTGAGAGGGACTCCGCTGACTGCACCGTGACGCCAACCAGGAACAAATAAGAGATGAAAGGTTTGTGGAGATCAGCACACTTCTCATCCACTCGGCTCCGAAGCAAAAATCTAATGAGTGGATGCACCTGTCGCCGTTTATACCCGTATGCACGGGGAGTGGCTCAGGTATGCAAAATCCACTAGCCAATTTTATTGGCATTTTCTCTTATAGTCAGAGATGATTTGGGCTTCCAGTTAAATCCCTATGTCATCAGGACATAACTCGTAGTGACCGACAGATAGGGAACATTATTTTGTATATTTAGTGTAATGCAACTTGTTTATGCGGTTTAAGGTTAAAAAAACACATTATTTTCCACATACTGTACATTATTGTTGCTCTTCTATGCTCCGCCTTTCTGAAACGCACCAGTTCTTACAAAGCTCATTGTTCTAAGAAGCGAGGCGTGCTCTGATTGGCCAGCAATCCAGTGTGTTGTGATTGGCCGAATACCTCAAGCGTGAGACGGAAATGTTACACCCCTTTAACGTATTGTGATATCGTGTCCCGGCATGACGACACAAAAACAATAAAACCCATTATAAACGAGTCATTTGTTGCATCTAGTGGGGACATAATTACTTATTATAATGACTTATACTGTCTTTTTCTGCGCCGCGTAAACATTACAATGTCTGCATTTGTGATCGGAGAAACGACAAACAACAAGCACTACTCTACACAGCTCAAAACTCGCATTTGAATCATCAGTGGCAAATTATTTAAACAAGAAAACGTACCTACAGGCTGTGAGTCAGATGCGCCAGACTGTCCTTGCAAAGTTGGAATTGCCCCACTTTATAGAAACAGCCTTTGTGCAAGCCAGCATTGTAGGCTACTCTTCCAGGTTCAGGAAATAGTCCTCCATAAAATGCGCTGCACACATTCTAATATTTGGGTTGAACTGTTCTGGAACAGTGTTGTAAATACAACTTAACCAATGATTTCTAGTTATGTCCTCTTTTGGAAGCCCAAACAAAGTACTTTTGCTTTCACAAAGAAAACAGCGTCTCCAGGACATAGCGCCGGCGGCAGCAGCAATACTACAGCGAGAATAATAATTCTGCCTTCTTTCATTGCGTATACATTTGGGCAGTGTTTTGCAAATCTTCCCACACCGTGACGTAGACATGTGGGGGTGTGTTTGAATGAGCCGTTTTAGGAGGGCGTTGTCGAGTCTTAACTTTTATAAAGAATATCTCTTTGGTTTTGAGACTTTAGTCTTTGCAATTTCAGGGAACTTATCTATGCACAACCAGCTTGTAACACTCCAAAGAGAAAGGAAAACTTGAAATCGCACCATATGATCCCTTTGATATTCTGGGTTCATCTGCTGGCCTGTTTTATTAATAAGGTGTCTAATGAATCTGTCATGTGTTCTTGAATCCACATGTTTGTCATCAGAATTTTGTAAAGGTTCAGAATGGCTCGGTTTCAATAAACAGTCGTTTTGGAGGAAGTATTACGTTTTGAGTTCTTTAGATTGGCAATAAATTATTCTATTATATGACCATTTTAAGGCTTGACACTTTCCCTACTTTAAAATTCAACTGTGAAGAAGGATGTGACATCTCTATCACAGAAATCAAGTGTGTCCAAGCAGGAAGTAAGGTTTCCCCAACAGGAAGTAGAATTCAAGCTGTTCCTGTCCATACCCAGCTGTCACAGTGTAGTCAAGATAAATGAGTTATCAGGAGCTATTTATAATCTGAGGTCACCCATCCCAGCCTTAACACGCACACACAAAGGCCGCTCCACACTGGATTTGAGGGAACTCACCTTCCTGGTCACGGCTGGGTCAAGATAACTCTGCAGCTTGTGGATGTATGTGTGAGGAGGATTCTTCACCTGGAATCGTTCCTGGAAAAGAGAGATATGGAGATGTGATCATAATTTTATGGATTTTAGAGTATAAATGTCAGTAAATATTTGCATTAGTTGTGGGTATGTGAGGGATGTGGAGTGGAATGATCCAATTTGTGGGGCTTTTTGAGTCAAAGATACCAATAAATGTGAATTACATTCAATATTCCCATAATGTTGTCCCAACGAACATTAACAAAGTTTGCTGAACAATTTTATGTTGAAAATGTTGATGTTTATTAAGAGTTTGTGAGCTCCCAGCATGCATTGTGACATGATTAAAATATGTTCTTACTCTCATAGGAGTGATGTTTATCATATTATCATCTTCATTGGAGTGTTGAGTACCATGTGCGACTTTGCAATGTTCACTTCGTATATATAATTGCTAATTGTTCAATGAACAAAGTACGGCAGTGTTATTTGAGTTCTGAATAACAAATTGTGAATACAACTAAGAAACACTCCAAAAACAATTACAGTTTAACAAATCACACTGATTCCTTGAACAATATCAGTCTCTGTGTGATCAGACTGTCTTTTCACCGTTTAATAAAAATTTTATTCAGGGGACCTATTACCACAACTTAATGCATGCTGCAAGATAAATATAGAACAATTTCTTTGGTTTAATTAAATATTATAAGTTGCTAACATTATTTTGTTTTGATGAGTTCTGCTAATATAATAATGTTGACCAATAAAACAACTTAATATTGTATGTAATTTAAACTGAAATATCCGTGTTCATTGATTTAATTGTAGTAACTTAACCAAAATTTTCTTGATTACAGCAGTGACAAGTACAAACCCGATTCCTAAAAAGTTGGGACACTGTACAAATTGTGAATAAAAAAGGAATGCAATAATTTACAAATCTCATAAACTTATATTTTATTCACAATAGAATATAGATAACATATCAAATGTTGAAAGTGTAAATTATTGCATTCCTTTTTTATTCACAATTTGTACAGTGTCCCAACTTTTTTGGAATCGGGTTTGTAATACCTTACATGTTCTTTAAAATTACATGTTAATGTTACATTGTACATATGTTATGTCATCTGTTAATCTTATCTGACTAATTGGTTCCAGAGCCAAAACTCCATCAAAGAGTGAATTATGATTCTACTATACTATTTTTATGAGTAATCAAGTTTATACAAAATTGTGTTTACACTAAAATGTCCTCCATCTCAGTGTAGTTCATTGGTTGACCGTAATTTCATTAGAAGTTGCAATAAAAGACTGGTACAAACTGCATTATTGATTTATTTTTAAGCCAAAACATTTGTTTTCAGAGTGTAACTGGGTTGACAGATTACATACTGTATGGGATTAGGGTTAGGGTTTACATAAATACAAGCACACTGCTCTAAATTCTCCTAAGAGAGATTAGTCAGCATTCAGACTAAACTATCAACTGGCCAACTATGTGACGACACAGTCAATCAAAAAAAATATACATGCATTTCAAATATATATATTTTATGCCCATTAACAACACTCATTAACAGTATTTTACATTTTCTACATAGATTTGCATAGTAAAAAAGCAAAATGTAATTGAGGTCCAGTACATTCATAATGAGTATTGAACAGGTCAGGGATAAATCAATGCATCCATAATCTTGTCAATTGTGTTTTAGGTCAGTGGAGCCCTAACAACTATGCCCATTAGCATTTTTCCTTAATCAAACACACCTGATTCAGATCATCCACTCATTAGCAATCAATACTCCAAACCTTAGATAGGAAATGCTAGATAATTTAAGTTGTTATTATTATTATTATTATTATTATTTGTGATTAATAATGATTAGGAATTATTATTAATAGTTTATGAATAAAAACAATGCATACTAATAAGTTTAGTATATTCCATATGAAATATGTATTCCATTCTGTCACACATTTGGATGTTTCCCTTGGCAACATCCAATCAACAGCAGTCCATAACAGGAAAGAGGAAGAGACCTAGTTCCTTCAAAACAACACAAGGCCCCCCCACACACACACAACACATCAGCCACTGATATCACATAGACTAATAACATGTGGCCCGTGTGTGTATGTGTGTGTGTGCACTTGTTTATGATACATTGCGGGGACCAAATTTCCCCACAAGGATAATAAAACCTTCAATATTTGACATTGTGGGGCCTGGTCTGGGGTCCTTTCTGTAAGGAGTAGGTTTAGGGTTACGGTTGGGTTAGGGAATTGAAAATATCGTTGGGTCAGTATAAAAGTAATATAAGTCTATAAGTCTCCACAATTCACAGAAACAAACGTGTGTGTGTGTGTGTGTGTGTGTGTGTGTGTGTGTGTGTGTGTGTGTGTGTGTGTGGTGTGTGTGTGTGTGTGTGTGTGTGTGTGTGAGTGTGTGTGTGTGTGTGTGTGTGTGTGTGTGTGTGTGTGTGTGTGTGTGTGTGTGTGTGTGTGTGTGTGTGTGTGTGTGTGTGTGTGTGTGTGTGTGTGTGTGTGTGTGTGTGTGTGTGTGTGTGTGTGTGTGTGTGTGTGTGTGTGGGCATGTTTATGTGGTTTATGAGGACACAAATTTGTATAATGACATGGGTATGACATAGGTATTACAAGGAGAAGGTGATTTATGAGGACATTTTCAGTGTCCCCATAATTTAAAACGCTTATAAATCATACAGAGTGAGTTTTTTTGAGGGAAAATAGAAATGCACCGTCTCCTGTGAGGGCTAAGTTTAGGTGTAGGGTAGGTGTAGGGCAATAGCACATTCGGTTTGTACAGTATAAAAACCATTACGCCTATGGAAAGTCCCTGTAAACCATAAAAAACAACATGTGTGTGTGTGTGTGTGTGTGTGTGTGTGTGTGTGTGTGTGTGTGCGTGCGTGCGTGCGTGCGTGCGTGCGTGCGTGCGTGCGTGTGTGTGTTAAAAAGTGCTATATAAAGCAAATCTATTATTATTGTTACTGTTTTTGGTAGTAGTAGTAGCAGTTCATCTGATCCCAACATACAACATATTTATCAAGGGCGGTCACGTAATGGCCTGTATAGTTCACCATTTCTGTCAATATCACTGGTTGTATGGGAAAAACAGTGGAAGATGAATAGAAAACACAAAACAGATGAGTTGTGTTGTCTTCATGAGAACAAGATTGAGACAATATGTTATGTCTGCAGGGACACAAGGTCACCCGATGAACAAACAATGACTCAATGTAGTACAGACACATAAACTTGTCTCACTGAAATGCATGATGAAATCTAAAATACATGACTGGGATCGATGGAATTTATTTCCATGGGGCACAACATGTGGCACCATGTAAAATTTTAGCCATGAATGAATGTTCTGTAATCATTTACTCAACTTCATGTCATTCCAAACCGGTATGACTTTATCTCTTCTGCAGAACACAAAAGACAACATTTTGAAGGATGTTTTGTCAATTCAATGAAAGTCAGAGGGGTCCAAAATAACACTTGGAATGATATGTGGGTGAGTAGGCAAAATTATGACTTTTGTTTATTTATTTTGGAGTAAACTACAGGTGACAATGTCCCTGTATTATATTGAGGTTATATATCTAGTCCATGGATCAACCCATGCCGGTTCCAAACCTGCAACCTTTCAAGCATTACCTACCAGTCACTCTGGGATTACATAAACCTTCAGTTCTTTAACTGCTAGCTCCACTTTACTCTAGATGGAAGACTGTGAGAATGGAGGAGGTAAGAGAAGGAGATAATGTATTACCTGGTCACAAATGAGTTCCCATTTCTTCTCGTTGTCGTACTGCCGTAGTAATCTTGCTTTGTCTGGAGGCAAGTTCATTGAGTTCTGTGTAAAGACACACAGAGAGAGTGAAGTTAGTTAAAGTCCTATAACTTCCACAACTAGAAAAATGGCAACGGTTTAAGAAATTATATATAGCAATGTAAAACTCACAGACACAACCTTTGGGAAGTAAAGTGTGCTTCAAATGCAATGCAAAGTCTTTAAAAATGAGCTAAAGTTGAAGAATATGTGTTTGTCTGACCCCTTAAAAGTAAAGCCACCCCATTCATAACAAACTCACTTCCATGGCTGTGAGTCTGTATTAGAAAAAATGACTGTATGTAAAATGTGCGGGTTCAGCAGAAGAAGAGGAGACACGTGGGGCTGTATTTCTGCTATGCCAGCATCTTCTTCCTCTACAGACAGCAGCGAGAGCTGCTCAACTCAAGAATTAATACTGCTATAAAACACTCCCATCACTGCAGGAAGAAAAAGTCATCAGGGGGCGGATTCAGAAACAAACCTCTTAAGAAAGAAGAAAGTAAGAGACAAGATCTACTGCAAAAAGAATTGAAGTACAATTCTTGAAATACATTCTTAGGAACATATTTTACAAAAGAATAAAATGACAGTAGCGTAATACAACAAATTCAATACCGCCAAATCTAAATTCAAACCATCTTTAAACCTTTAAGTATAATTTCTCACAACCATTCGCATATAAAGGCTGCAACGTGTGTTGCAACAACATTGGAAACTGGAAAGAATTTGGTTAATTTGACATGGAGGAAAATAAAAAAACTTCAATAGGCAAAAGCTGCAGGTTCTCATTGATGAAATTATTAATGCAGGGAAGAAAATTCTCCTTGGGAGGCTGATTATATCAGGATAGAAAGTAGGAGGTGTGCGCATGGGATCAAGTGGCAGAGGCTGTTTCAACAATGACAATAGACTATGTAAGTAAAATATTGTAGTAGCTAAATGTTTTATATACTCAACGTTTTATAATTTTTCATGCTTAATATTTAAAACAACCTAATAAACTAATAAACTCAACATCTTACCAGTAAGGATTTAAGACCAGTTAAATGTTATTCTAACTTAAATTACAATTCATTTTAAGACCATTCTTTTAAGGATTTGATTTATTCTTCAAAACTGTTTTTTTATCTTATTTTTTTCAGATGTTAGGATCTAATTGATTTGGTTCATGAACTCTTCACCTTTTCCCCCACAATATCTGTGAAGTAAATAAAAGCAATACACTGTATTGGCTAATTACAGAACCAATGCCTTAAAAAAATTAGTGCTCTACAATCAGAGCTTATGAAATGACTTAACAATCAATCCAAGATCATTTTCATTGCAACAGTTTACTAATGCACTGTTAGCGTTGTCTTTTTCAATAGGAGTGACTTTGTGCTGGCCTGTGGAGATGTTTACGCTCAAACATACAGTCCATCTGCACATGTGTGCGCTCAAACTCTGAACATGTGCTGAGATCAGACCACCACCTCTTACACAAGCGCTTTCCTCTACATCTGCCCTACTTTCACACATCTGCTGCGTGGAACTCCCCCAAAATACTGCAGTCACCAGAGCCCCATCCGTACCCCACCCTTCAGAGTCAACCGTACACCACCCACCCCAACGCAAACACACGATTGCCTCTCCAACTGTGTGCTGATGCGAACACTAAACCACTGCTGTTAAATGGCATCTTAATTTGGAAAAACCTATACTGTTTATCTGTGTGTGTAGACGTGGGCTGCTCTTGTTTTTTTTCTCTGTAGGTTTCCAGAGCAGTGTTATATGCACACAGGGAGCCCCTTTAAAGCGGACGGCTATGTTGTGTTTTCCAGCCTCAACACAGCAGCTGTTGGCCAGAGGGAAATCCAACACTTCAAATCTGATCTACACACACAAAGGCAAGCCATCATAATGGTTTTGAACATTGTTTTTAAACGCACTTCTTTAATATGAAGACATTAGCTCTGTTCTAAAACCTAAACTGAACAGCTTGACTGAATAGGCAGCATCCTCACTGAAACCAAACCTCTCAAGCATTTACTCACGACTGATTCCAATAGAGTTTGCCATTAGCAAGTTGCTAAGCTAACCGTATGATACATGTCACTCATAAATATTAGGTAAAACTGATTAACCATATTATGTGATTAACCATATATGATATTATTTTCCCATACGCATGCATTAGAACAGAGAACAATTGTCTGGTAATATGGTGGACGTAAAAGTTGCTAAGGTACTGTAGGTTTGGTCCAAAACTTTTTAACACGGGCTAAGAGAACTATAAATTACCTAAATTCACTCAACATTTCTATTTGAAGTAAACCCCTGTGATAAAGAAGTACACTTTAGCATACTTTTAAAAAAAGGGTACTAATTATACACAAATAATACGCTTCAAAAGAATATACTTGTGTGAATTGTGTGAATATACTTGTGTGTAAATTTTGGACAATTTATATTAAATGCAATTAGCTGAACTTTAGAGTGATTTTTTACCCACTTACAGACTTAAGTACATCAATGTATGCAATTTTATAATTGCTTATATTGTCTGCCAAAGTGTACTGTTGAATATAACAAGTATTTACGACAAACTAAAATATACTTTAATACAATTTATATGGAAACTTGTGTCATGCATTACAATATGTTATTACATATTTGTAATATTGAAATTAATTGCATTTACAATGTAATAACTTTAAATGTAATATCAAACAACACTCCACAGTTAAAATTATAATCAAGTACTTTACATGCTTTAGTAAACTGAAAAAATAAAAAAATATTCAAGGTACTGTATGCAGTTGCAAACAATTAATTTTATCTACATTAAAACATTTTTTTGAAAGTTTGTAAAATAAATTTGTTTATTTAAATGTAGCTAAAATAAATAAATTGCAACCACTTACCTAAAAACTAATTTATTAAATTAAATTAATATTTTTTCAGTGTATGTTACTCAAAAATAAGTGTACTTATTTAAAGCATGACAAAATATACATAAAACATAAAGTTTTTTTTTTTAAATGTTCAAATCTGTTAATCTGACATTATAAGTACACAAAAGTGTGTTCTCTTTAAATACACTTAAGTGGCTTTATATTAATTATATTATCTCCAAGTACAGTTTTTTTAATATACTTTTTAAGATTTAAAATGCACTACAAGTTCACATTCAATACAAGCACACTTATTTTTCACAAAGATACATGCAATGTTATTTTAGAAGAATGAAAGAATTTGGCACTGCCACAAAAAATATTATGTCTGTATATTAAATGTAACTCAAATGTTAAAATGAAGAGCATAGACAATGGAGAAGACCCTAGGAAAAAGTCATATATTTAAAATAAATGTATTTAATACCAAGTATTGTTTAAGTATGTTAACGCATTTAATTCAATTTATCACTCAATATTTATAAAGATATTATATCAAAATTATATAACAATTATAATTAAACTTTATTTGGAGCATTACTTGTGCACAATGCACATTTCTTAATATTAAGCCTAAAATGTGTTTTAATGTCACTATTGATGAGGACTCTATGATCTTTGAATAATAGCGGTCTTTGAATGCAAGATATTTAAAGGGTACTTGAAGTATACTTGCAATAGTTCCAGTTCAGCAATAACATATACTTAAGTATATCGGTAGTTGGACTTCAGCTAACAATTAAAGTGCATTAAGCACAAAATTAGTTGTTCCAATTTAGCAGACTTTAAGTATACCAATTTAGTATACTAAAATTACCAATTGCAGGGTATTTTTATTAAGTACATAAATATATAAATGTATTTGTAGTATACTTAGCATGAAATATATATATTTCAAATATATTTTAGTATATTTATTTTTCACTATAGGTTAGTTTTCCTTTATCTCTCTTTGAAAAGCAAAGCGCAAAGTTTCTGGTTCTGTGCTTGTGACAAACATGCTGAGGAAGGCTGTGTAATATGATATTGCTATGACAACAGAGAAACCTAAATCTAATCTGCAAGGCCAGATGTCTGACAAATGAAATAAAGATCTGCAGATCTACAGACCAGTATTTGATAGGCAACCCAATATACTGAACAAATATACATGCTCGCAGAGCTGATCAATCATGCCAGTTCATGCCAAGTTCAAGTTTTACAAAACAACCAGCCCATCCCACACAGAAGTGGCACCTTGATCTATCTTTAATGTCTCATAGGCACACAATGTATGATTCCTGGTGAAACAACATATCTAGACAGGGCAGATTATTTTGTTATATTTGATATAGCTAATTATATTTCCAAATATAGAAACTTCTGAGGCCTGCAGATGGATAATTAGACAAGTAGAGCCAGGCAGAGATGAAAGTCTCCACCCACAGCCCGCACACTGACAGTCTGAAGCATATTACACACCAAAACAAGAGCTGGGCTCAACCCACCGATTTCATTCTTTCGGAAGATACAAAGGTGTCTATATATGTGGAATATCCAGCACTATTTATTATGTTTAAGTGGATAGAAAATCTGATTACAAAGTCTAAACAAATGTAATAAATGTTTTGATAACACATTGGTATAGGGACCAATTCTCACTATAAACTAATTACTTATTAGCATGCATATTACTAGAATAATGGCTGTTTATTAGTACTTATAAAGCACATATTAATACCTTATTCTATATGACCATATTCTAGATCCCTTAAATCCAATCCACTATTATCCTACTAACTATTAATAGTTAAAAGGTAATTGTTAATTGCAAAAGTCATAGTTAATAGTGAGAATTGGTCCCCAAACTAAAGTGTGACCCCCTTTTTATCGTTTGGATAGAATAAACTCAATAGTCTATCATCTGAGTATCACTGATTTTGGATTTGTTTTCTCTTAAACATAACATAAAAATATAGTCGGTTATTTGACATGACAATCAGATGCTCTTTTCCTGTCCAAGTTGGTGTTTCTTGATCAGGATAAGTTGCAATGTGGACCAGACTTTATACTGACAATTAAAAAAAGTCTGGCTCTGCAAAAAAATTTGTTTAAAAGCATTTAAAAATATATTTCAAGATCTGAACTTAAGGTGCGGTAAAATGCAGAGTGTCAAAAACTAAATATACCACCAATTCTGAGTCATTGCAACCATATTTACCACCAAAGAATATGATTCTAAGATGGAAAATCCACTCATATGGGAAAGAAGTTTCCAGGAACAAATGCTTGGTTAGCACATTGACCTCTTCTTGTATTAATGGTCAGTTTGACCCTGGAAACCGAGTTCTGGCAGTGCTTTGATCACCTGTGTTTGAGTGGCTCCGATGGGACGATCTCAAACATCCTGACCGCTCAAAAATCCAAATAAGCACCAACACATCCACCCCACCCTGACCCAAACACCACTAAACACAGCTCTCCAAAAACTAGCACAGCTTGAGCATGAATAAAAGAGGGTGATATCATCATCACTTCATAGTCAAGTCAAGTCAAGTCACCTTTATTTATATAGCGCCTTTAACAATACAAATTGTAACAAAGCACTGCACAGTATCAAAATAGGCAAGTTGTCAATAATGTAAAATGATAGGATTTAACACTCAATTTTCAGCTGAATGCATTTCATTATTGAATTTAGTGATGGCATTGTCCAGCTCAGTTCAGTTTAAATAATATTTGTGCAATCAAGTCGATGATATTGTTGGAAATGAAGATTCCCCAACTAAGCAAGCCAGAGGCGACAGCGGCAAGGAACGAAAACTCCATCGGTGACAGAATGGAGAAAAAACCTTGGGAGAAACCAGGCTTAGTCGGGGGCCAGTTCCCCTCTGGCCAGACAAACCAGTAGTTTGTTCCAACTGCAGCAAAGTCAGAGTGTAAGCAGTCCACTGGTTCCAGTGGTCTTTACCCGATGGATGTCTAGGTGACGAGTTCCTCACTGGAGATCTGTCTCTGGGGCTCATCTATGTGTCCTAGACTCCGCTGACGTTCAGGGCTGTAGAGGTTGTCTTTAGGTGCTGATCCTCCATTTATGGCAGACTTTTGTTAAGTCAGTATAATCGCTGATGTTGGCCTCCTCTGAGGCCTCCTCTCCGAGGGGCCGTCATCATCTCCCCTCAGGTGCTCGGTCATCTCAGATCGTTTAAGGGTTGGATCCAGACTGAAGCTTGTGTAATTCCTAGCTACCACGGGATGTTAATCCCGTGGCAGAAACATAGAAACAATAAGACAATTATCGTAGCAGTTGTTCCATCCAGGAATAACCCTGGATGAAATTATCAGTATAACCCAAGCTAAAGCATAATAAAGTGCATTTGTTCAGAAAGACTAGCAGTACAAGATTGTGAGATGCATTATATAAATGCTTGGCTAAAGAGATGTGTCTTTAATCTAGATTTAAACAGAGAGAGTGTGTCTGAACCCCGAACGTTATCAGGAAGGCTATTCCAGAGTTTAGGAGCCAGATATGAAAAAGTTCTACCTCCTTTAGTGGACTTTGCTATTCTAGGTACTACCAAGAGTCCGGAGTTTTGCGACCTTAGGGAACGGGTTGGATTGTAGCGTGATAGAAGATTAGTTAGGTACGTAGGAGCTAAATCATTTAGGGCCTTATAGGCTAGTAATAATATTTTGTAACTAATACGGAACTTAATAGGTAGCCAGTGCAGAGACTGTAAAATTGGAGTAATATGATCGTATTTTCTTGACCTGGTAAAGACTCTAGCCGCAGCATTTTGTACTATCTGTAGCTTGTTTATTGAAGATGCAGGACAACCACCTAGCAGTGCATTACAATAATCCAGTCTAGAGGTCATGAATGCATGAACTAGCTTTTCAGCATCAGAAACACTTAACATGTTCCGTAGCTTGGCAATGTTTCTAAGATGGAAGAATGCTGTTTTTGTAACATTTGAAATATGATTTTCAAAAGATAGGTTGCTGTCTAATATAACACCCAGATTTTTAACTGTAGAGGAAGTAACATTACATCCGTCTAGTTGCAAATTGTAATCCAAGAGAGTTCTGTGTACTGTTTTTAGGTCCAATAATTAATATCTCTGTCTTATCTGAATTTAATAGGAGAAAATTACTGGTCATCCAATCTTTTATATTTTTAACACACGCCGTTAGCTTAGATAGTTTAGAGGTTTCATCTGGTTTTGTTGAGATATATAGTTGAGTGTCATCAGCATAACAATGGAAACTAATCCCGTATTTTCTAATAATATTACCAAGGGGCAACATATATAATGAAAATAACAGAGGACCTAGGACAGATCCTTGTGGTACTCCATACTTTACTGGTGTTAATTGAGATGACTCCCCGTTTAAATAAACAAAGTGGTAGCGATCGGACAGGTAGGATCTAAACCATCTTAGAGCCTGCCCTTGAATACCTGTATAGTTTTGTAATCGATCTATCAGTATGTCATGATCTATAGTGTCGAACGCAACACTAAGATCAAGTAAAACTAGCAGCGAGATGCAGCCTTGGTCTGACGCAAGAAGTAAGTCATTTGTAATTTTAACAAGTGCAGTTTCTGTGCTATGGCGGGGCCTGAAACCTGACTGAAATTCTTCAAAGATATCATTTTTGAGCAAAAAGGAGCACAATTGAGCAGACACTACTTTTTCTAATATTTTTGACATAAACGGAAGATTTGAGATGGGCCTGTAATTTGCCAGTTCACAAGGATCTAATTTTGGTTTCTTAATAAGAGGCTTAATAACTGCCAGCTTAAATGGTTTTGGGACGTGACCTAAAGATAACGAGGAGTTAATAATATTGAGAAGCGGTTGTTCTGCAACAGGTAACAACTCTTTCAATAGTTTAGTGGGTACAGGATCTAATAAACATGTTGTTGGTTTTAGTGTGTGCAGGATTTGCTCTAATGACATGAGAAGAATGAAACCTTAGAGTTCAAATAAAGTAATGTACCATACAACTGTGCAATGTACAATTTTGCTCAACTTTTTAGACCATGGTAGATATCTGTGTGTATCGGTGCTCTATATTAGGTGAAATTGAAATTATTTATAGTGCAAGTCAAGAAAGAACATGTTTTTCAAGTATGTTTGCTATGCATGATTTTAGTTATTATTGTTTTTTTTACAACAACTTTGAATTTGGTTCATCCAAACAGAATTTATAATTTGAACTTTTCAGTGTTTTGCTTTGTACTCAGCTTCAATAAATAAAATGAATGTATGCCTTGGTTTGTCATGAACTATCATGCCTTTCGGTTTGTATGTATCAGGTTCCAAATTAAGAGAGAAAATAATCAAATGAGATAAAGCACCTGTCATTTGTAAGGTATATGACTCGCTAAAATGAAATACATTACAATCCAATAACAGGCATTACCGCAAGAGATTTTCCTGAGGAAAGAGGGGTGAATCTCTAGCTTGTAATTATGTGAGTCATAATAGGACACACGAAAAGATAAATAAGCCTTATACCAAAGCATGAAGTTTCCTAACCAAGAATTACTTATGTTTTTAGTCCCAGTTTAGACCTGATCTCTGGTCAACTGCTTGGTTCAGCCTTCACCAGCTTCAGCCTTACCAAACAAACCTTCCTGAACGTTTCTAGCAATTCCCAAGACCTTGATAAGATGCTTCAGGAGGGTTCGATTAGGATTGGAACTAAACTCTGCAGGATAGTGGTCCTCCAGTAGCAGGACTGGATGTATGAAGTCAGTTCTCTTTAAGTTCAAATCAGAGTAACTACAGGTGTACAGAATCACAGTAACTGCATGATCCACTAATGTTTGGCAACCACAAAGTGTCAGTATCACTATTTGAAACCTCACAAACACTGTCTTTAAAAGTGTGCTTTCTTTAAAAAACATTCCACATTGCTTGATATCAAATGCAGTGGCATCAATTACATTTATACTTATTATACAATAAGTACAATGTGCTTATTGTGTTGATACTGTATTTCAAATCACTTTTGCTGCTATTGAGGTGAATAAATTATTTACAGATGTCATTTCATGCAGGTATTTTGTAAAATATAAGTGCAATGTAAAAACATGTAAGTACACAACAAGTGCATTGTATCAAATTATTAATTTACATGTACTGTAAGTAGAGATCGACCGATATATCGGTTTACCGATATTTTTCCCGATATTTAAGCATTTTACCATAATCGGTTATCGGACCAATAGAAATGTCAAAATCGGTTTTAAATGTTATTTTTTTTTTTTTTTTTCATAATTATCAGGGTAATAACCAGCAGTAAATTTTGTTCTCTATGACCCATCAAGCACACACTGGAGCAGTGTTCACTCAGGAGAAGCTCCAGCACGACCACCGCATGTAACTTTATACAAGATACTTGTCTGGGCAAATTTATTAACATTTACTATAGAACCATATACTAATACAAATATACTTATCGAAAAAATATGGTCTGGCATGTCAAGCAGAGGTATGTTTTCCATTGGGAACCGTGCTGTCAGCAGTGTTTGATGAATCTAGAATGACAAAATTTTGATTCTGATAAAACGTGTTCTTAAGAAACATAAAAAAGATGTTTTGTATGGTATGGCTTTAACAGGACACTGCTATGATGGAGATCTTTACATTAAACAGCTTTACACTTTAATGTTAAAATGAAGAGTGTGAATATCAAAGGCTGGACAGGGGTCATCACCTCTAAACAAAGTCCCTCAACGGCAGTTAAAATTTCCCTTTCTTGTATCATTTGTGAACCAGAATAAAGCACAACTCTCTGTCTGGTGTGAGTCTTGGATCTGAAGAGTTTCACAGCATAAAGAGGAAGAGACCTGCAGCTTCCTCAGACACTGGAGCTCCTCAAAGGGTTGTGTTCTCTCTGCTCTTTCCTCCCAGTCAGGAATGCACTCTAACCCCTCTGTCACTCTGAAGTTTGCAGACGATACCACACTCATATTTCCAGGACTGTGTCTGGAGCTGGCTGTCTGGTGCAGACTGTCTCAACACGCTTCCATGGAGATGACTGGACCCAGTACCCTATTAGTCTGGACTGCAAACTAAAAGTGACAGAAAAAAAATTTTTTAGATATTAATAAATATCACCTGTGGTAAATCACAGTATTTTTTTTACTCTGGATATTCAAACAATAAATGGAGTTTTGGTGCTCTTTAATGTGGAGCGACAGAGAAAGATCGCTGTATAGAAGCTTCAGATTTGTACTACTCCAGAGTGAGAACGGCAGGTAACATCATCACAACCCCTCTCATGGACCGAACTGTTTGCGCTTCCCTTCAGGCAGATACAGATCTCTTGCACTAGAACATTAGCTTAACTTGAAAATAAACAATAATTACCAAATCGTGCCTCACGTAATCACTCAATCAGTGTTTCAATTACTGAAAGACGTAATTAAAACTTGTAAACAAAATGTCACGTAGCATTTGTTACCTCATGCCAGTCATCAGTATCTACAGCTCATTATTTACTTGAAGAATTAAGTCTAGAGAAGAGCATGTTTGAGATATGTATCAGTATATACTCATTATATGTTTACTTAAAAATCACAACAAACTGTGTGTTTGTGATGTCTTGAGTTTTCACTCTTTTCTTATAGGTTTTAAATAGCCTGTAAGCGCCGTGCACATTTTATTTTGACTTTAATATCAGCAGCAATTTGGCGTCAAGCAGTGTTTAAAATAAAAATAGCAAATACTGTGGAACTAAAATAAATTAGAAACTAATGTTTTTTTTTGTTTTTAACATTATCACTTAGATCAGGGATAATAGATTGCTCGCGCTTTAGGTCAGTGTTCTCAACCAGGGGGCGAGAGATCAAACTCAAATATAATACATTCACTAATATTATGACTCGCATGTTAAGTAATGTAAAAAAAATATATAGCCTATAAATAAATAACAGTACCACCTCTGTACGTATTCTGTGTTTAGGAGGAGAAATACGGTTCTCATGGCGTTGTGAATACAGACTGAACGGTGGCTCAAAAACGCTGTATGAGAACATGATACTCAAACTACAGCTCTCGGCTGGATAAAAGAAGCCAGTGTCACACTAGTACACACAAGTTTTGATGGGCACGTTTTGTAATCAAGGTAAAGCAGATTACAGTGACATGATCGTGCATTAGGCGCGCGTTATGTCCGTTATAAATGATGTGCAAACGAACCGTGTATGTGCGCTCTCGATCTCTATAACATCATAGTTCTGCTTGAATACAGCTCAGTATATAGTTGAATACAGCGACGTTAATAGTGAATAATAATAAAACACTATTTTATTTAGTATTATTAAATTAATGCAACACAAAGATACATCACAACAAGCCTTTTTAATTATTTATTTAATATGTATTTTATCATTTATTTACTTCACTTGATATTTCACTTGGTAGATCTCGGTGAGTTTTCTCCCTGACTTAGATTAATTAATGTCAGACTCAGAAGTCAACAGGCATAAAACGGGCGCAAAAAAATCGAAACTCTTCCGCCATCGTCTTGTCTCTGTCACCTCACTCTTCTTGTCAGTCATCTCTCTTTACGTGATAAATGAAATCTGATCTGTGATGTAGAGGTCTGTTCGGGACTGTTTGAGGTTTTATTCCGCATACACCCGCTCCCGCGATATATTCACTGTTAGTTCACATTTCTGCTGAAAGACAGAGAGATAGACTAACAAATAAAAGTGTAGTCTGCACAAAATTGTATTTATTTTATTCGTCTTGTCAAGAGTCTTGAATTTATTGACTGATAAATGTCAATAACATTTTGCTGCCAACACGGAATAAAGTGTCACAGAAAAAAAAACAAATTTATATAAAAATTAATCCCTATTTTTATTCGTTTTGTCAGGATATAATTCGTTTAGGCTAACATTCAGCCTACAACACAATAGGAAAAACATGTAGGTTTAGCCTAATAGCTATATTATTAGTCTTGTCAAAATACTAAATTCATTTAACAGCTTGCTGTTAACAGTGAAAAGCGCAGCAGAGAAAAATAAATGAATTAGACAGTCTGTCATTTAAAATGATAGGATAAGCATAATACGGAAAAAAAGAAAGAGAATTGCACGTCCTTCAAGGACATGACCTGCCTGTTCTGTCTGAGAGATTAATTATATTTGTAGTCTGCTCTGAGCATCTTTGCACACGCTGTGCACAGACAATAAAACGAAGCACTGGTTCGTGCTGCAGCGCGCGCATAACGGTCCGGGTGCAGGCTGAACTGATTGATAAGAATAAAGCGCAGATATACTGTTCTGAAAGGACGTCTGGGAACGGGATATTGTAAGACCACCCGCTCAAATTCAAATTGCCAGAGTTACAGACTGTTATCTGGTCGGGACAGCCGAAGCAATGCAGACCTAGACTGCTGTGATGCAAGACTCTCGTTCGTTCGGTGCATTGCATTGAGCAGCCGCATTCAGTTTTAATTGTAGTGTCCTCTAACTGAACAAATTTATTTGTATTACTATAAAAAAATACAATCTAAACGAGGTGCCACGGTGAGCAAGTGACTTAAAGGTGTTGCGGCTTAACACCGGTATAACCGTCATCACGTTCACGCTGTTATTTATTTACTTTATAACAGTAAATAAATATCGGTTCTGCATATCGGTTATCGGTACATAAACGTACAAATAATCGGTATCGGTATCGGTTCTAAAAAATCAATATCGGTCGATCACTAACTGTAAGTACATAGTAGTTAAGGTCACCTAATATGGGACCAATAGAAATGTCAAAATTTAAATTATTTCACTTTTTTTTCTCAGGGTAATAGTAAATATCATCAAGCACCTTAGCTGGATATATCTGGGATAGGATATACTAATACAAATATACTTATAAAAATATGGTCTGGCATGTCAAGCAGAGGTATGTTTTCCATTGGGAAAGCAGTTGTTTGATGAATCATGAATGAATGTGTTCTTAACATAGAGTATGGTATGGCTTTAACAGGACACTGCTATGATGGAGATCACATTAAACATTACACTTTAATGTTATGAAGAGTGTGAATATCAAAGGCTGGACAGGGGTCATCACCTCTAAACAAAGTCCCTCAACGGCAGTTAAAATTTCCCTTTCTTGTATCATTTGTGAACCATAAAGCACAACTCTCTGTCTGGTGTGAGTCTTGGATCTGAAGAGTTTCACAGCATAAAGAGGAAGAGAGCAGCTTCCTCAGACAGACTCAAATCTCTCTGCTCTTTCCTCCCAGTCAGGAATGTAATCACTCTTTCTCATATTTCCCTGTGTCTGGAGGTGTCCAGACTGTCTCTTCCACTGGACCCAGTACCCTATTAGTCTGGACTGCAAACTAAAAGTGACAGAATTGTTTTTTTAAGATATTAATAAATATCACCTGTGGTAAATCACAGTATTTTTTTTAGGATATTCAAACAATAAATGGAGTTTTGGTGCTCTTTAATGTGGAGCGACAGATCGCTGTATAGAAGCTTCAGTTGTAACGAGTGAACGTAATCATCCCTTCCTTTTTATTACTAGTTTTAACTTGAAATAAACAATAATTACCAAATCGTGCCTCACGTAATCACTCAATCAGTGTTTCAATTACTGAAAGACGTAATTAAAACTTGTAAACAAAATGTCACGTAGCATTTGATTTACCTCATGCCAGTCATCAGTATCTACAGCTCATTATTTACTTGAAGAATTAAGTCTAGAGAAGAGCATTTTGAGATATATCAGACTATATACTCATTATATTTTACTTTACGTGTTAGTGATGTCTTAATTATTTAATGTATGTTTAAATAAATCTGTTATGAAACAAGTTATGACAGTCACTGTGCAAATGATTATATTTCAACAAAATACAAATTGTATAAATTAGAAGTTAATTTAAAAACTGTATTATGTGTGATTTATGTTTGCATACAAATGTTTAATTTGAGTGTTGATTATTATAGTTAAAAATAAATAGTAATTTAATTTAGTTAATGTAACCTTAAGTAATGTGATGTTTATCCCTAAGAAAGTTTTAATTGCAATTTAATTTATTTAAAGAAAAAGCAATTTGTTCAGTAATAAAAAAAATAAAAAAAAAGTGTAGCTTTTTTCCCTCCTGCTGTACTGTAACCATACTGAACCGCGACCTAATAATCGAGCTATGTACCGAACCGTCATGTTTGTGTACCGTTACAACCCTATTATATATATAAGCAATTACTAAATGGAACAATTAAACAGCCTTAATATCTGCCAATTTGTCTTTATCATAAAAAATACCCATTTTAATCAACAGTTTTGTCAGTAGCTTTGTGGGGAAATTGGTTAGTGTATCAATAATTTGTTACAGAAAGTCGCCGTCTGGTATGAAGGACCTTCAGCTCTTTACAGGCTTAAATAAACTATATCCCTACTTACAGATTAATGGCTAAAAGCATTCCTGCATAAACACTTGATGTTTCTCACTGTTTTCAAGACAACTGGTCAACAATTGCATGTATCAGTAACATCTGTATAAAGTGAACTCAGAATCTGTCAGCAGGGAAGTCAGCGATTGCAAACAGATTAGACCGCACACAGGAAATTATCTCTTTTTCTTTCTGTCCAAAGACCAAACGGCTCCTCACAGATTTAGCCAGGTGGCGAGTGTCGTCCCCTAATTAGCGCAACATGTTTCCGTAATCCGGCCGATTCTGCGGGGATACGCAGGTGTCCCCCATCTGCTATCGGATTAGTAGTGTAATCTCAGACCCCCACTGTCCGCTCCACCCCAACACAGACAATGGAAAACTAGCTTACCACTTAGTGAATACTACACAATATCTACTGTACAGTATACTGGCTACATTTATTTTTATTTATTATTATTTGCAAGTATGCTCATCACATGACCTCATGATCATTTTATATGTCAGGGGTGTACAGTTATCATCTTGTAAATAAAAATGTAGCATTTTAACACTATAATCATATATGATACTATTTGTCATTTTTGATAAACAGATTTCTAAGGCCTCTAAAACATCAACATGATCAAAAGTATTTGGAAATAAAATTGAGGTGTTTTTTCCTCCTTGAGTATGAGCTCCATATTGTGACTGTCATGCTATATGAGCCATAAAAGCCACATCAAACGTTTATATATATATATATATATATATATATATAAAGTCTAAAGGTTCATTGAACTGTTCCATTTAAAAAAAAACAAAAAAAGTGGATTTCTCCGGCTATTATTTCATGTCAGGCTTAATAGGGTTAATATAATTTTGAGAAAAATTGATAGTTTACCCAAAGATTAAAATTCTGTCATTATTTACACCCTTGTGTCATTCCAAACATGTATGATGTTATTTCTTCTGTTGAACACAAAAGAAGATATTTTGAAAAAAATATTCATTGACTTCCACTGTAAGGAGAAATACATTTCTAAAGCATGACATGAAGGTGAAATATCACATGGTGTTGGATGTTCATTCAAAATAAACAGTCAGAAACTGAAAAGTAGGAGTAATTCGGTTATTGTGCTATTGCAAATGAAAAGATGATAATGCTTAAAACTCTTATTGCAAAACTTGAATGATTACTGTGTATAAATAATAAACTCAATCAGATAAAACCTGTTGGTCCTTATGTATAAGCATTTTGAGAGTCAAATTGTGCTCAGTACTACCCTGAGAAGATTAATGCAGATTCATGTTAAAACAGTTGCCGATCTGTGATGGGTTATCGGAGTGTAATCCTTTAAATACCGTAGAGTTTAGCTGATTTATTCTCTTTTCCACTCAAAACTAAACAGCAGCCCATTTATTTCTCGCTCTCTTATTTCCTTTCCAGGTGATATATCTCCCTACACATCTGTCAGAAACATGATTCTGACTGGTCATTCTGCAGTCCAACTGTATTATAAAATCCTCACAAGTGACGAATGTCCTACAAATTTGTGCTAGTTTAATGTCTCTTGTATCACTTTTGCATTCATTAACTTTAAATCAATTTATCATATCCATTTGGCAAGTAGTCATGTAATAAGTGGAGCAATGTCTTGGTCATTTATTTCATGTTGAGGTCCTGATCATTGTGATAATGACTGGTTGACTGTACATGATCCCTTAATGATGTTGGAAATTATGTTTTAATTATGTTATTATGGTTGAGGGTAATTATGCTGGAAGGGTGGAAAATTAACCTGTTAAGCTGCACGAGGATGCCATCACACTGAACACGCTTTGTTTGCACGTCATTGTTTACAAATAGATTAAAAGAAACGGGACAAAATTAATCTTGACAAACTATATATCACTCTGAAGGTCTAAGCCTCAAGCATTGACGATAGATTGCTGTTTTTTGATGGAAAATCTTATACGAATGTATTGCTAAATTTGTGTAAGCAGTACACATCAAAACATCCATAATACAAAAGCAGTACATACCAGCTTCTTGTAATATTAAGTCACAAACGCATCCACTGCTGTAAATCCCAGTTTAGTTAGAAAAGGTAAGGGTCCATGGAACAACATCCCATTGTGTACTTTAGTCCTATGAAGCAATAACGTTGTTATATGGATATGAATATTCCTTTGTTTACGTCTCCTTTCTTCAGGGATAGCTATTGTTTGTATCCGTTTTGGAATAGCTCACACTCAAAAAACTGCGTCTTAGGTTGTAAAAAAACACATGGTTTTGTAGTATACAGTGTTACACACAGAATGAGACCATCCCAAAAAAAAAGCGGAAATTGTTTATTTGAACTCTCGCGCTCTCTCCCGAGGGGTGTGACGAATGCTGTGACACACCTGTCATGTGATGGGAGCGTAATTTAGCGATGGGCTTTTTGGACAAAATAAACCTTTTTTTTTTTTTTTTACATTTGTAATATATGTGTATGTGTGTTTTGAGGGGAATGTGGCTTTATCTGTATGATTATCATCTGTATTACCCCGCACATCAGTGTGTGATTACAGAGTATGACTATGTACTAACAGCAATCTTAGTATTTTTTGTGAATGTCTGGCTATAATAATTGTATAATTGCATGAGTGGTATATATCAGAGTATGTATGTGAGTAGTTTTGTAGCTATTTTTATTATTTTTTTTTATTACTCAAATTATTCTTATTGTAATTTTTTATGATCAAATAAATCACTTATATTAGGTCTAAGATTCAGGAAAATCTATAATAATTTTGCTATCTTCATTCAGTGTTTAAATAGAACTTCAATACATTTGGTAAACAAAATATTTTTTTCCTCAATCTTTTTGAGGGCTGTTGGGGCTACTTTTTATAGTCTCAGGAAAATCAATTTTTCATGCTATCTCTTCACATGTTAAATATAAACTCATGAGACATGCACTTGACTTTCAGCATCCATTACTTTTCTAGACTTGCTCCAGGAGTCATTTAATGTATTTTTGTAACATGAAGACAATTATATATTTTTGCACATTTTTTTTTTCAAGTGTGTGGTACACTTTTTCAAGCACTTCAGTCTCTATAACATTATAAGTTTGTGGTCTTGAGCATTATAAAACTCTGGAGTTTGGAAAGTAAAGTACAACCGAATGGATAGTCTTCTTTGCAGACACCAAAAGTAGTGTACACTGAAGTCACACCTGTTAATTTAAGTTTGGTACGCCTTTTTCAACTGTGAGTCCCAAAATCCCAAAATGGGGAGTGTTGGCTAACAGGTTAAAACAGTTTCCTGCACATATACGACCGAATTTCAATTAGTACACTTCTACTACATAGTAAAAGTATGTAGTTTGTGGTCTTATACAGGCACATTGAGTTCAGTTTGTCTTAAAGGCTTTATCAGATCTATCAACTGACAATACTAGACGCAGCTTGAAACTTAATGCAGCTATGTGCAGATCTGCTATCGAAGCATTACTTACAGGCGATGAATGAATATTGTTAGAAGGATATCATGAACAGTTAACAGGGCTCAACATGAAGCTTTTCAACATTTTAACTATATAGCTTAAGTCGGCATGAAACATAAGTTACAATTGTTTTTTTCATCCCAATTGTGCCATATATCAAAAAAACGCTTCCCAAACAGAGAGAGAGAGAGAGAGAGGGGGAACAATATATTTTTTTTACATCAGGAATTGATTGAATTGTTGTCATTTGCCAAAAAATATGCCAAAAAGGAACTTTTTGCTACTTCCCAGTGCTCCATTTTCAATATAGATCACACCATGTGTTTTTGTGGCTGTCCAGAACAAGTGTAAATGTTCCACTTTGGTTTAGCTTGAATGAAAACGAGTAGTTCATCAGAGAGGGAGAGTACATCTTTCAAAAACCTTCCTCTCACACAAGTACAACATACAGTAGTTGCTCCAGCCACATTTCTTCAAACAGAGTAAACAGCCCTAGAGATAAAACTCTCATTCACACTCATTCAACGTATTTGTTCAGATTACAAGGCCAAAAGAAAGAAAGAAAGAAAGAAAGAAAGAAAGAAAGAAAGAAAGAAAGAAAGAAAGAAAGAAAGAAAGAAAGAAAGAAAGAAAGAAAGAAAGAGTGAGAGATACGTGTAAGGGAGTAGTGAGTTGTAAAGGGTGGGCTGTGGTGGATTATGAACATTCGTGTCTCACCACACTAATAATATAAAAAGCTAAAGCATCACAATTACTAAAAGACAACAACACAGCTGAGAAAATAAAACCCATCATAAACAGATTCCAGTCATATAAAACCCATCATGTTACTTTTTTACAACTGTGCTAAAAGACTTGTGCGCGAGTCGGCTGTACACATGTGATTTGTGCTGTCCTGTACAGATGCTGTTTGTCAGATCGCACCATATGACCTCAATCTTGAGTAATGCCCACGGCAGAATGTGAGACATCAACTGTCTTTTTTGTTAGACTAAAAAAATACATATTATTAGCTAATAACTGAAATGGTGGCATTCAAATAAACCCTTGAGCTAATTTTGACAAGGTTTGTGCTGTTTCTCATTGTAAGAGCTAAACAAAACTACATGAATGTGACCCAAAATTTCAGACACTACCAGAACTTTCTAAGACGACCACAACAATGATTAACTAGATGAAAACATTTTTACTATTATTTCATTTTTTTATTATTATTTTTTTATTATTATTTATTTTTTTATTTAACCTTTTTAATAAAGGTTGACGCTTGAATGTTTTAACTTGTTTTAAGACATGCAGTCTGTCAGACAGGTATGCAGTTATTAGGGTGTTCTGGGTGGTTGCTAGGGTGTTCTTATAGTTAGCTCTATTAGAACATTTCTGTATGTTGGCTTTCTCATGTCAACATACAGTAACAAGCAGTTGAGTATGTCTAAAACTCTAATAAAATGCAGCTGGGCAACTTAAAACATCAGTCACTTCTTTGTGTTTGCTGAGACAAATATCAAACATGACAAGTGACTGGCCCTGCAGTTTGTATGTGTTGTAAAGGGTTCCACAAAATCCCCCTGAGATCTGACCGCCACACTCTGACAAAGCAAAACACACTGCTAATTCACGCTCAGGACCTATTAACCCCGTCACATGACACATCACATCCATCTGACCCATTGCACATGCAGGAAGATATACAAAGTCATTCTCAGACACTACCAGAACAAGATGAAGAGAAAGACAGCATTTGATGTGTTAACAGTAATACAATTTATAAACATGCTTTTGTTCACAGTTAATAATTTTTTTGTTCATAATATAATATAATATAATTTCTTTATTGTCATTGTACACAAGATACAACAAAATTGCAGAGCTTCTGCATAATGTGCATGGTACATAATAGACAAAAACGAAAAAGAAATATACATGATACAAAGTGATGTACAATTAAAATATTTAAGCTAAGACAAAAGAATAAAGAAAATGAACATAGAAAGTGTTGATTGTATATATAAATAAATAATAATAAGTCACAGCTTGTCAAAATGATTATTGCACTAATATCAGGTAGACTTCTGGCTCTGAATAAAACTATTAGGAATGAGAATATAAAAACATTGCACAAAAAGTGAAGATATTTCTCTGGAATATAATGCTGTACTGCACTGAAGGAATAAAGATATAGAAAAACATTGCATTAAGAATGGAATACAGTCAATACATAATACTAATGTCAATTTAAGTTAACTTGAAATGTATAAAAAATAATGAATTAAAAGTATATTTAGAAATTTATATTAAATTAGACTAATGGTTAAGTTTGGGGTCAATAAGTTTTTCTAACAAAAAGTCTCATGCTCACCAAGGTTGCATTTATTTGGTCAAAATTACAGTAAACAATAGTCAGAGGTGGGTAGAGTACCCAAAAACTGTACTCAAGTAAAAGTAAAAGTACTTATAGAAATATTTACTCAAGTAAAAGTAATAGTCTGAATAGTTACTTGAGTAAGAGTAAAAAAGAATTGGATAAAAAAACTACTCAAGTAGTTAGTTACTAGTTCCCTTTCAGTCGGTCACTCTGAGTCACGTCAGATGACCGACGAAATTGTGATCTCACCAGAGAGACCTATCCACTTCGAGTGTAACTAAACGAGCCAATGGACATTGGCATGCGATCATTGCATCCAGCTGCCGCTGATCACAGCGTGAGTATAAGAGGCAGCAGGTGCACCGCATTAATCATCCTTTCGCTTTGGAGCCGAGCGGTGGTGCATCACTGCTGCTCTCCTATCCTGCGAGTGAGAAACAGCGAGTGCGGGCATTACAGCGCAGCAGCGGTAGTCGCAGTCTCACGGGAGAGAAAAGCGGTTCCTGTGAAGATAGTCACACTAGGAGTGTGCGGTGGCCAGCTCCCCTGCATGCTTCAGCACTGAAAAGAGCAAATTTCTCTAAAAGAGCAACACGGGTGATCGCGTCTTTTTAAAGATATCTTATCACCCGTGCGTTTCTGGGTGTGTGCTTTTCTGGGTGTGGTCGTTTCTGGCGCCTCAGGACGGTCACGATCGCTGCCTCACATGTCTGGGCATTCAGCACGCTGAGGAGGCTTTCGTGGATGGTTCATGTTCTTCTTGTGGGGACATGACCATCTCGGAGTTGCGCAATAGACTCCGCTATGTCAAACATGGCGGGGTCCCTCTGCTTCTGCCGCGATCTGGCGTTCGTTCTGGCACCCGGGGCGGCACAGCATCCGGTAGAGTCAGAGGTGATTTGAGGATTACGGTGAGGGCTTCCCCAAGTGGAGTTCCTCACTCTGCAGCCGGCGGGGGTGCCATTGGATCGGACTGGGGCCTCTGCAGAGTGGGGTACTCCACCCGTTTCCTTCGGTGCTCCCCCTGATGACCAGATGTCGATCGCTGCATCGGAAGACGAGCTCTCTCTCTTTCCGGGGATGACGACTCGGCTGCGTTGCCCCCTTCGGGTGTGGTAGCGTTGTCCGAGCCAGACCCAGAGATGACGGCTATGCTTTCCCGGGCCGGCGAGAATGTCGGGCTCGTGTGGAATCAAGAAAAAAATTAAAATGGTGGAGCTGCTTTGGGGTACACGGGCATCCCCTCTGTGGAGCGGTCTGTGGCCATGCAACTGTGTCCAACAGCCGCTTCCACTCTACGGGGTGAACTGTGTCTCCCCTCACGGGCCTGTAAGTATTCATCAGGCCTAACCGGCAGTGCTTATAGAGCCTATGGGAAGGCGGCTTCTGCCCTACACGCCATGGCGTTACTGCAGGTCCATCAGGCCAAAGCACTGAGAGAACTGCACAAGGGTGGTCACGACCTGGCGGTTCTACTTGAGCTGCGTGCTGCGACAGACCTCGCGCTCCGAGTGACGAAGGTGACCGCATAGTCTCTGGGTTGTGCGATGTCCACGCTTGTGGTCCAGGAGCGCCACCTCTGGCTGTGTCTCACTGACATGAAGGAGCAGGAGATGGTACAGTTCCTGAATGCTCCCGTGTCACAGACCGGCCTCTTCGGCAACGCTGTCGAGAGCTGTGCCCAGCAGTTTTCGGCAGCACAAAAGCAGACTGAGGCGATCAAACACATCATGTGCCGGAGGAAACCTGCTGCTTCTCACTAAATGTGAGCCAAAATCATCACAATTAAAAGAACCAAAGACTTAAACTAATTCAGTCTGTGTGAATTTAATTTATTTAATTAAAGAGTTTCACAATTAGAGTTGAATTACTGAAATAAATGAACTTTTCCACGACATTCTAATTTATTGAGATGCACCTGTATGTATACCTCTGACGTCTGACACGGAGAAGAGTGAAAACTCCTCACATGACCGGCTAACGTTACCGAACATCTGAACATAATGAAACAAATGCACATTGACAGATCTTCCTCCGTCTATTCTGCAAAATTTACAAATGTAGCCTATATTTCTGCAAGCATAAATATTGTGAAAATATCAATATTAATTGTGTCTAGGCAAAGGAATTACTCCTGGAACAGGTCGCGCAACGCTGCGCTCAACGCTCTTGATGTTCTTAAACTTTTTGTTACAGCTCTGAGTGAGAACTGCTTCAGATGACTCAGCACGTGCGTGCAGCAAGGAACTGAACGAATCATTCAAACTGAATCACGAATCAAGCCATTGCACAGAATTGACTCAAAAGAATGAATCATTTGCGAATGGGCATCGCTCATTGCCCAGAGAATAGAACAATGTTCTTATGCACACTTCAAGTAAAGTGTAACCAATCTTTTTAACCCAGAAGTGTAATTATAAATGTTGTCAAAGCACTGCTTATTGTTAGTTCATGATATCTACCATAGGAAAAAAAGATTGCTCAGTGGTTGCTTTTCCTTAGCTCATGAGACTTTCATTTTAGTATTAACAGCATTTCAGATGTTTCTCCTAGAATTCCTTAGGAGCATTGGGAGTAGACACAAATGAGGCATGATAAATATTTGAGAAAAAAAGAGTAAAAACTGAGAATGTGTTGGAAGAAAGAGAGAATATCTCTTTATTGTCTTGCTGCAATCTCTATCAAGACTCCATTATATGAATATTTATTACTCAGGGGTTGCTCTTTCTAACCTTAGGAGACTTAGTTGTGATTTCCATGTATTTCTCACTTTAGTTTCAACAGTGTCTCATATGTTTCTCCTAAAAATCCTTAGGAGAAATAAAATTAGACACAACTGAGACGTGAGAAAGTTCAGAAGGAAAGGAATCCAAAATGACAATGGGAGAGAAACGTGTGAGAAACATGGGAGATCTCTTTATTGTCTTGATGTAATCTCTTGCTAGACTCCATTATAAAAATGTTTTACTACTCAGAGGTTGCTTTTTTATTGCAATGGGGTTTTTCATCTTTAATGGTCAGAACAGTAGGAGTAGAGACAGAAAACAATTGGACAGGTGAGAGTTGAACAGTACCTTTAGCTGGGATTCAAACCCTTGCTGTCTGAGGTGTAGTTGTGCCTTCCCGTTGATGCTGCTCACAAGGCTATGGCTCTGACAGAGGTTACTCTATGCTCAGGATACCCCGAGACACACTGCACTATTTTTCGGCTGTCCCAGATGAAAGACTGGCATCGTGAAACAATCGCTGCGATTTCTGATTCGCCACAATTGTTTCACGATGCCAATCTTTCATCTGGGACAGCCAAAAATCGTGCAGTGTGTTTAGGGCTTAAGGGGTGATTATCTTATATGTCTCATTGAGATATCAGCTTTGTCTTAAGATGTTTTATTTTAGGAGAAACATTAAAGGGATAGTTCACCCAAAAATGAACATTTTGTCATCATTTACTCACCCTCAAGTAGTTCCAAACCTGTATGAATGTGCTTGTTCTTCTGAACACAAAGTAATATATTCTGAAGAATGTGGGAAGCAGAGCAGTTCTGGGGCACCATTGACTTCCATAGTATTTGTTTTCCTCTATGAAGTCATGGTGCCCCAAAGCTGGAAACAACTTTCTACAAAATATCTTTCTTATGTTCGGCAGAAGAAATTCATAAGGTTTGGAACTACTGAGCGTGGTAAATTAGACAGATTTTTTGGGTGGACTATCCCTAAAACTTTTACATTTAATATTGACTATCCCATTTTCATTACAATATAATTGTCCAGCAAAGCCACATTTTCCAAACACACTAGAAAGGACTTACAAGTGCAAGATGTTTACTATAAGAGCAATACCTTTAAAAAACAAACAAATGTAACACTAGTGTACCAGTGCTTTTTTTGCTTTATTTAGCATTCAAATTTTGTCTTGTACAGCCCATTTTTGCATGTATGTAAATGTTATGGTTTCCTCTGTTAAATCATTGTGCAATAAAACAATGTCTACATAAAACAACTTCAAATAAGACAATGCATGCATTGACTTTGATTGAAATGGTGTGGAAAAATGACATTGAAGCTAACCACAGGGAAGAAAAAATAAAATAAAAGAGATCTCTTTAACATTTCAAATATGTATCCTAGACAGAAATGAGGTTATTGAGTGGAAACTTTTGCTTGAGTCTCCTGCTTCTCAAACTTGTCTCCTGAGACAAAAACTCTAACACTCTCACAATGGTCTCCTTTAAAGCTTTAGAAGAGATCTCAACAACATCACACACACTGTGCTCAGATATTTCTCCTTAGCTAGAGACTCTGGATCTCTCACATTTGTCTCCTCAAAAGTTTAGAAAAGATCTCAACAACATCACAGAAAGCCCCTAATGATACCAGCTTTTCTGCAGAACTGGTATTACCAATTCAGTTCAATACCTGCTGATGTGCAGATAAGCGCTCTGGGAGGGGCTTCAAAGGTTCCTATTTCCAACATGTTTTGAAGTGCTAAGCGTTGCAGCCAATCACAGACATGTCTGTTGAGCGCATGAGCGCAATGGCCAATCAGAGGAGTTTTTTTAGTTAGTTAGTTAGTCAAAATATACTAAGCTCACAAATCCTTACATTATAACAAACAAAGTGTAAATAGAATGTAATTAACATATTTATTGTACAGTGTTTTTGCAAGAGTGCAGTGAACACAATGAACAGTTTTTGGATTGATAACAGTGTTTAAATGTGAAACTGAATTTGAAAATGTTGAACTATAGCCACAGAAAAGACAAAAGAAAATCTGATACTGCATTCATTCTTGTAGTTTAAATCCAAACCGATAGACAATAAATAAATAAATCACGACCTTTTTGCTGGTTTTTCTCGTACCAAAATTGGTCCTGAGAACTATAAACATTACTGGTACTGGTACCAACTAAGAAAATGTTGGTATTGTGACAACACTTACTCATTTATAAACTGAATAGGCTATTTTTCATAGAAATTTGCATGTCTAGCAACCCCATGTGAGTCACGACCTAAAGGTCGAATCAGTTTAGTTTCATTTAAACAAGATATCCTTGGTCACAAATGTATGTCAAAATATTTTTTTAAAACAAGCAGCATGTTGTTTGCCTTACATGTCCCACAGACAGGCTCTTGCTGTCTAAGTAGACAGATCCTGACCAGAATAAGCTGCAATGTGAAGCAGACTTCTAAAAGTCTGACTGTGTAAGACTAGGAACCAACTATAACTCAAACAAACCTTGTTTCCCTCATGCTGCATTGGGAGCACAAGGACACCAAATATCAGGATACTGAAACAGCACAAAAACAAACCTCCCTAAGATCAAATGACAGGAACATGCATTTGTCAAGCTGGCTCTGTACAAACCAGTTATTCAACAATAATTTTTAGACTTTTCTTCATCCCTCTCTTTTTGAGTAATTAAGGTATCTGATGCTTACTTACTTCTGCACAGTCAGAATAACATATGGATTCACAAACACTTGGCCTGGCCAAAGAAAACACCCACACACACTTCCACACCATCTGTGAATGGTCTCAGGCCACGCTGGAGTTTCTCGCAGCTGTCACCTTGGCCGACGCCGTCATCCTGAGAGCTCCCATAATGCACTGCATGACAATGACGACGGCAGAGAGCCCAGCATCCAGTCTGAGCAGTCACTGTTCACTGATGAAGATGCCAGACCAGCCCGTGACATAATCTCCTCACGCTTAATACAGTAGGTGACACAATACATGAGACAAAAGAGCCAATCAACAATGTGTGGCACTCGTAGTTAATCAGTACACAGATACTCATCACATCTACTGATCGCACAGGTCTTTCAGGGTTATAAAACAGCCATAAAACGGGCTGAATTGGAAACTTAGCTTTTATGAGGGTATCTTACATTTGCCGCTTGCTATCAGAGAGTGATAGGTGACTTGAATCAACTGGTAGTACTATTACTTTTAGAAATCATAAACATTTGTTTTGTTGGCATAAATTAAAGCATTTAGTTTGTTTTTGGGATGTTAAATAATATTTTGACTTGAATAAAACAAGTTAATTTAGACTTTATTATTTTTAGGTTACCTTGTTTTCAGTGTATCAGGTTTACAACATTGATATGCGTTGATATTTATTTATTTATTTTATGGAACTTATTGGACAAGACATACATGTTAATATATTATATGTTTACATTCAAGGTAAAAGTTTCTGTGATACTTTTACATTAATATACATTTACTTGTCTTCGTCAACTAAATGTCGAAAGTGGCAACTAAATCATAATTTCACACTTTTCTTTAAAACAAACAAACTGAAATACCTTTTGAGTTTACTAAAAAAGTGGACTGATCTCAAAGGAACTTGTTTCACTTTCATTTATGCAAGCATTGGACTTGAAACTGAACTCAGATCTCATTTTGGTCAAACCCAGAATGCTATTAATTATAATATCAGTTCTTCTCATTGTTATTTTTAAATGTAATATTAAAATCTAATTATAAAATAGCAATATTTTATATATTTGAGTCTTTAAGACATTGTATGGCAGTCTGGTTAAAGCCTTGGAGGAAGACCTGATACTGTGTGTTTGACTGTGTTATTTTAATATGAATTATCTACTATATTATATACTATATATTTTGAATTTGATTTCAACTTTGAATTTTGTATTGTACATTTTATATATATATATATATATATATATATATATATTGCTTTAATATAATTGTATTTCAGTTTCAGTTATTTTAAAACTTTAACAAAAACTATTTAATTTAAACTACATTTTTATTTAATTTACATTTTTTTATCTAATATTTATATTTTATTTCAGGTTTTTCAGTTAATTAAAATTATTTTTATTATTTTTAGATTTCATATTAGTTGTAGTTCATAATAACAACATATTTGACAACAGATTTGAATACCACTTATTTTAGTATTATTTCTATACAATCAAACGATTTTATTCATATATAGCTTTCAATATATATTTTCAGTTTTCATTTTAATTGTAGTCATTTTGATTTGAGTTTACATGTAAATAATTTTGTTATGTGCTTTTTTTGTTTGTTTTGTTTTGATTAGTCTTATTTGATTTGTAATATTTTAAAATAATTTCAGCACTAGCCCTTCTCTCTCTCCTCCAGATAGAGTTGATATTCTTTCCTGCTATGGCTAATTACCTCGGAGAACAGCCTGCCACAAAGATCTCAAAGCCCCTAAATGACCCCGTGGGACCATGGATGGATGGATGGACGGACAGACAGACAGACCAAAGAGAGGAGTTGAAGGTCCTGCAGGCTCGTGCCAGGCTCTGCTCTGAGAGTGAAGAAAGAGTGTGTGTTTGTCTGGCGGCTGCACAGTACCCACAGCTGTTTTCAATCGTCTGCTGAAGGGTGAGCAGCTATTGTTCATTTAGATTCATTAAGAGTCAGCAGGAGAACAGGCCTGTGACCACAATACTGATCACAACGCAGACAAACATGACTTTGCTTAAACACTAAAAAATACTGATTGATAGATCTTAAAAAACGTACTGACCTAAAGAGAAAGCAAACATCACATTTAGAAAAAAAATCTAATTTTAATCTGCTTACAAAGCAGAAACAAATGTAAAGTGTTCTTCACTCCAGTCTAGAACATTTCTGATTATTATCAATGTTGGGCTGCTTAATATTTTTGTGGAAACCATGATAAATTGTTTCAGGATACATGGATGAATAGGAAGGTTAAAAAGCCCTTATTTGAAATAAGATCTTTTATAAGATTGTGAATGTCTTCAATCAATGCTGAATAAAGTTTTTAATGTATTTAAAAGATAAACTCCCCCTAGAATTTTGAACAGTAGTGTTTTTATCAAGTAAAATGTGCTTTATGTGGTAGCATCTAAATGAACTGGTTCTAATCAAGTCAAACGTATGAAATGACTGAATCAGACAATATTGGATTACACCAAATAGGAGTAATTTCTAAGGGTAAAATTAGGTAGACTGGTTAATTAAGTTAACAAATGTGCATTCCCTACTACAGTGACATCAATGCCTGTCAGTTCAGTCAGTGGAAGACTTTCAAACTTTAGTCTTAAGGTTACAAAAAACAAATACAAAAAACACATCTTTGAAACACATTAAATGGAGTTTGTCCACTGATTTAATTTTCACTGAAATGTTTTGGATTTAAATTGGACTTACAGCTTTATAACAAACTCTAGAACCAGAATATCAATACATTTCTGTTTTGCAAACACTATAAATGATGTTGTCTGAAGCACAACAGGACTGCTAAATGACCGATATTACAGTATTATGACATAGTTATTATGAGCTCACTATGATGTAATGCTGATGTCATCTACATATTGTCTGGCACCAGTGGTCATTCTAAATGCTCCACGTACATATGTCCCCATCTCTATTGTTGCTCAACAGCATGTTTGACAAATAATGGCCTTATTCTTCCAATGAACAATTGACATTTAAAAAAGCACAGTACACAAATTAAATACACAATAGAGAAGGTTATTCTTAGAGAGAGAGAGACAAGCAGGCTGCACAATACTTCAATATACAAAATTACTAAATTATTTAGATTATAGTAGTAATATGCATTTATATATAAAGGATATGGGGATAGTTATCAACATACTGGAGGTTGTCATGTAAAATGATGAGTCAAATGTTCAGTATAATCTGTATGAATTGTGTCCTCCAAACTGAAATTAATATTTAATCAGAAGACAAGACTTTTGGGAAGCTGATGGTTAACAAGTGAACATAATAAAATTACACATACAGACATGAGTTAGCCATGAACATTGTTCCCAGGACGAATTTAAACAGCAGCTGGATCAGTGTGCTTTTATATATTATACTGTAACTGATTAATACAATTTCTTCTTGGTCAAAACAATGGTTTGATATATTTGAAGTTTGCATCATTGATTCTGTTACTTTCCTGTTTAATAATGTGAAGCTGCTTTGAAACAATCTCTACTGCAGTGGTTCTCAAAGTATGGGACGCGTACCACTAGTGGTACATGAGCTAGTGGTATGCAGAGGAATCTCTGAATTAAATATAAATTGGGGCGCGTGTCCACCAAAGCGTTTTTTTTCCCCCCGAGGCTAACAAATATTTGTAAATTGTTTTTTTAATTGTTTTTAATGGGAGCGTTTTTTCATGCTAAGCACGGACGTTTTTTTCTCGTCGTCGAGAGTTGAAGAATGTTCAACTTTGGGTAAAACTTAGCGCTCATCACTGTCACGTTTTAGTCAGCAGGGGTTTTCAAACTTTTTTGTCAGCCAAACCCCTTTGACCTAAATGATTTACTTGAAGTACCCCCTGAGATTTAAATAATTTAATGGCACATTTGCATGTTTACCTTTAAAAACATGTATTTTTATCAGTTTTAAAGTTTCAGTAGTATTTTCAAAGCTATTGTTATTCCACTCAAAAAATATAAAAATTAATATTACTGTAATTTACAATGTAATTATTCGATTTGATATAAGATATTTTTTTTAAATACAGGGTTTCCCATAAAGATAATTATTTTTGTACATTTAAGATTTTACATTTAGCCTACATCACATTTGTATAAACCTGTAGGATTTATTTGCAAAAACTTTTAATTTAATTTTTTTTTTCTTTGTATTAATTCGTTAATGGTATACACTCTTAGGCATACCGTGTGGTACCAACTCATGAACCCCCTTCAATTCCCACACGGACCACCAGGGGTTCGCGAACCCTACTTTGGGAAACAATACCGTCAGGACTAATGCCCTCACATCCTGCGTGTACTACGACTGAACAGCAATGGAGAAGTTAATATTGCTTGTCTTCGAGTATTTATGTCTTTACCAGATGGAATTGACGGAGTACCATAATATTGTTATGAAAAATAATGCTTGGAGAAACTTTTAATTCGTGATGCATCTGCCATATTACTTCAGCGGATATTCCATATCATAGCAACCACAGCGTCTCAACTGAAAAAAAAAAAATACGTTGTCCTCTCAAGCGCTCACAGTTGGGCGTTTTCAGCTGGCTTTAGTGGACACGTGGCCTGATTGTTGTTACTTGCAGCTACACATACAGCCTGTGTTAAAATCAAATTATCAAGTACTTTTTTATTTTAAAGTGAAATAAAAACTGCACTGTACTTAAATAAATATTAAATGAAAATGTATTGTAGCTACTTAAAAGTGAAATAAAACTGTAAGTTACTGTACTTAAATGTTAAGTACGATACATTTTCATTTAATCTTTATTTAAAAACAGTGTTTTTAGATTTAAGTACAGTAAATTTTTTATTTCACTTTTAGGTTCAATATATTTTAATTTAATAATTACGTTTTTTATTTACCCTGAAGTAAGCACAGTGCAGTGTTAATGTTCAAACTGTGTATTTACAATGTTTTAAGAGGCTGACAATAATAAACATTCTTAATAGGAATAAAACTGACTCAGTTTTTTTTTTTTTTTTTACTGTGTTCAAATGTTCAACACCTTTTATGAAGACTTTCAGATACTGTATGTGCCTATACAACCTTATTTTGTTACTCAAGCAAACAGCGATATTGTCTGAAAATCTTCTTACTTTCTTTATAACTCAGTGAACACAACTTCAGTTCTACTGTGATGTTTCTTTGTTCATTGGGATCATTCTCTCTATTTTTACCCAGAGCTAAATTCTCAGAGGGGATTCTGTAAAGCCCGTATAAGGGGGAAATCACCCCCTCTGTACAGGAAAAACAGCCTCAGTGTTTAATTCACAGCATCTGGCTAACAAAAGCACGCTGACTGATCCTTTAATACCGGGCTCAAGACTCGACTCACTCTGTGTGGCCCGCACACTGTTTAAAAAAATGGCCTTCCCTTCTCTTCAGATGATTAAACGTGAAGACAATCAAACTGAGAGATCAAATAAGTCTCCTTTTCGCATCAACCAGAATCACAGTTGAATGAGGTATCTGTGGTAACCATGATATGAAAATCAGTACAACATGTACTCGAAGAAAGAAGACAATCACAAACTCAATCTCTTTAATATCTCAATTGTTTCGTCTAGACAATAATGTAATTCATTTGAGAGCAAATGGAGAAAAATACCTTAGTAATGTCACATGAGTTTCTTAAGAGCTCTCAAAACTCTGCTCAGATTTGCCAGAGACTGCAGTCAGATGTAAAGAATGTTATATGAGCTGAAACATTTCTCATGAAATTTGTTCAAGAGCGAATTATGTAATCTATTCTATGCACAGTAGCTTTAACCTCTTAGGATGCAACTGGTGTAGAACAGAGTCAATTTTTCATGATGTTTAATTCATTTTGTTCATGTGAAATTGGTTTCTGATCACCAGTGAATCATCCACTTGGTTTGAGGTACGGTTCATGTGAACTCCAGTACAGTTTGTAAAGGCCCATTCTGACCAATGATGGTAACGTTAACCCGAATAATAATAATAATAAAAATCTATTATTCATAAAAAATTTATAATTACAAAAACCCATTCTAAGTATATAAGAATAGTGGAATCCACACCACAACTATAATGACAGAGGAACGACATTGTAGAAATCACTTTCAGAACTTTATTAAGCATGTGCTGCAGATATCTGCAAATGCAAATGTCATTATGTGTATAATGATCCCACAAGCAGTCACTGTGGTACTTTTGTTGATGATGAAATCATACTACAGTTCTGAACTAAAAGTATAATGTATGCAATTAAACCAGGTGTGAAAATAGTTTCCCATTTGAGGTCGTAAACTTCTGACCACATAAATGTTGAAAATAATGCAAATGTTTAAATAAAGTGAACTATAGCCCTATTTGGATAGTGAATTTAATCTGCCACGTCTGTGTTTTTCTCACACAACCTCTGTAATAATCCAAGAGCAAATTACATACTGTTTTTCGGCAAACTCTGAGAAAACTAATCCCGTCTGAATGCGAATGTCTGTGAAAAAAATTTCACGCCGTGTTTCCCTGTGTTTTTGGCCAATGTGAATTACCGTAGATGCTCTTACTGCACAGTGCGCACATTTTTGATATGTTTGCCTCCCGGCAAAGAAAAAAAATGACAATAATAAAATCAAGAGGCAGATCACATAAACTGTTAAGACTAGCTATTGTAAAATCAGTGCCAGATTAACATTACTCACCTTCATTTCTACACTCGATTGCATAATGTTTTAATTACATATGTACATTTATGAAAATTAAACATGGTTTTACTACAAAAAAAATAGTTAAACTAAAGTAACCACACATTAACCATGGTCTTGTTATACTAGCCAAATATCCTCACCATGGTATTTGTAGTAAAACTCTGGTTATACTATCAATCCGAATGACTTTACGCAATGCATGCATACAAAACACGC
The DNA here is from genome assembly GCA_027422405.1 of Ptychobarbus kaznakovi. Classification (NCBI taxonomy): domain Eukaryota; kingdom Metazoa; phylum Chordata; class Actinopteri; order Cypriniformes; family Cyprinidae; genus Ptychobarbus; species Ptychobarbus kaznakovi. The sequence goes on from CM049804.1 coordinate 2,013,776, forward strand.
AATTTCTGCAACTCCAAGATATCCAAAACAGACCCTCCAACCTCTGTAATAAACATGGAGATGTTAGTCCCGTCCGAATTGGTACATGACAATTACAGATGTCAGGTGATAAGAATTGAAACTCAAACATAGAGTAAAAAACTAGTCCTGTCTAGGGCTTTATAGCAATTTTTTTCCCAAATGCACGTTAAACTCACAGCACATGCAGAGATGAAGCTCGCTGCATTTACTGCATGAACCGAGCCACTCAGAGATGCTGAAAACACCAGATCATGTGAGCTGCTCGCACAAACAGTGCTGCGCTTCACTGTGAAACATATACAGAGCGAAGTAGACTAAGGGCCAGAATTACTAAACAGCACAAATTAGCGTGAGACTGCAGTCACGCTGCATAAAGCACTGATGGGAGTTCTGCTTGAAATTTACTGACGATGCACAGATTAACAAAAACAGACACAGCTGAATCATTTCTATATTAACCAATGCAATCTACCAAGATCAGCGCAAATTTGCATCTATCGTATCCATGTCAAGAGCAAAATCAGTCAAGATGCTTTTTGGGTGTCAAATAATGGTGCAAATAGCAGTAAACTGATCACCGCAAACCTTAGTAAATCATTTTGCGTGATTTATTTAAATACTCTCCTCCTATAAAGTTTGCATCTGAAAGTGAAACTCCTACAAATGCAGTCACAATCGCATTTTTCATTGCAAATTTTTTCACTGCACATATTTAGTAAATCCTAACAGTAGTTTCTTAACATCAAAAGAGGGTTTGTGCTGGCGCAAGCTGTTAGTAAATCTGCTCTGCTAAAAATGCTTTAATTAAATTACTTGTCTTTGAATTTGATAATCATCTAAGCTACATTGTCATTTCAGGTTTATTTTGATTTATTGTGAAGCTCCATGTATTTATTGTAATAATTTAATTTAAACTTGTTACATTTGTTTTAATGAATTAGCTTTTTATCAACTCACCTCTGTCACAAACCCTCACAGATTCATGAACCCCAGATTGGGAAACTCTGGTCTGGTTAATAGTTTTGCTAAGCAATCCTTTGCTTTGGACGTTTAACCCTGTAATATTCACACACAACACAACAATCAGACAAAAACAAAGACATAATACAGAAGAACAAAGATCATAATAACCCACTGATTAAAACAAGCCCATTTTAATGTAGTGATCTTACTAAATGCATAATAAAATCTCGCTCCAGCAGAGTCCTACAAGAGGCAGTACTGCAGGGTGTTACCATCGAGGGATTCATGGAAAAACTACTGCATTTTTACAGATATAAATCACCTTCCTGCAGTCCAATGAGAAATGTTAGACAGTAAGCCAACACGTGACTCATTTTGGGGGGGTTTGGTGGTCTAGATTTTTCCAGTTGATAGGTAATCTAATGTCTGACATTTCAATGGTAGATTTAGGGACACATTGCATGATGTGTGCATAAGATGAGGTAGACAAACACCAAAATTAATTTATAAACAGATCCATCAAGCGCATGAGATCATTTTTAAAGGTTGAAAGTGAATCTCTACAACATTATTTTTGTCTTTCTCTTTTTAATCTTACATTTTGCCTCTTTCGAAGCAAATCTCTAAATGACTTGTTTCAATCAAGGTCAGTCTTGTGTTTTGGAACAAGGGTTCCCTATCTGTCGGTCACTCAGAGTTATGTCTTGAGACTTACTTGGAAGCCCCTATTTCGCCACGACATAAAGTCTCCATTCCCTTCATCAGGGAACGAGGGTTACGTACGAACCAAGACGTTGTCCTGTTGTTTCTCAGATTAATTACTCAAGGCAAACCTGATTGTCTTTTTACAAGCAATAAACTTTCATTATGAGACACATTCCTCTTTAAAGCCATAGTGAAACCCATCGTCGTTCTTTACCATACAGAAATGGTGAACAGCAGTGTGCGACTGCTATGGTAACCACACTAATGCAAACTAATTTACAAACTACACTGAAGAAAAAAGACTACTGGATAAAGACTGAAAATGATACCAAAAACCAGAAACCAAAAGAAAAACACCAAGGTACCAACTGAACCCAGTACCACACACACACACATACAAAGTCGAATAACAAACAGCCTCATTTTCATGGCTGAGGTCACATGTTGCTGTGAGCTCTGATTTCTGAACAGTACTGCAGCATGAACCATGCAGCAAGAATAAAGGGGTTTTCTCTGTGGACATTAGTTAAAAAGACACTCCCTTCACTGTTTTATATGAGTAATAGATATATTAGATGATAATGTTGACTAAGGGTGAGCGGCTTATGACACGTTCCATGAAACGGCACTCTTTAGTGTCTCGTGATTCTCCAAATTGAACAAGGCTAAATCTTCAACTATGTAACTTTCATTGATTCACCCGTTTATCTATTACATACAGTATATGTTACATATACATACAGTTTGTGTATTCAATCCTTGAGTGTTTGTGTTTATTCCTAGCATAAACGTTTGGGGTCAAATCTGTGTTTTAGAAAAAATGAGACAAGTTGTAAAATTGCAAAACTCTAATAAAATTAGTGAATTATGATATATGATGGATGAGTCTGACATCCTAAATTGGAGAATCAATATTTTCTACAACCTTACAAAGTATGAGCTAAAAGAACCCTAAACACACACCAAATCCATGAGACTTCAAAATCTATAGCATCTAACATCAGGATCTAATTAATGGGAAAAAAACAACAACTCCACTACCACAGCCATATCACCCCATGTAGACCAAGCCTGGTAGCCCACTGAAGATAAGCAGGGTTGAGCCTAGTCAGTACCTGGATGGGAGACCTCCTGGGAAAACTAGGTTGCTAATGGAAGAGGTGTTAGCGAGACCAGAAAGGGGTGCTCACCCTGTGGTCTGTATGGATCCTGACGCCCCCAGTATAGTGACGGAGACACTATACTGTCAAAAAGCGCTGTCTTTCGGATGAGACGTTAAACCGAGGTCCTGACTCTCTGTGGTCATTAAAAATCCCATGGCACTTCTCGTAAAGAGTAAGGGTGTAACCCCTGGTGTCCTGGTCAAATTCCCCCCCCCACTGGCCCTTGTCAATCATGGCCTCCTAATAATCCCCATCCACTTGATTGGTTCTATGACTCTCTCTCCTCTCCACCTGTAGCTGGTGTGGGGTGAGTGCACTGGCGCCGTTGTGATGTGGCAGCCGTTGCATCATCCACGTGGATGCTGCAGACTGGTGGTGGTTGAGGAGAGACCCCCCCACATGATTGTAAAGTGCTTTGGGTGTACATACACAATAACCATCAATAAAGCATTCATCATTCTGAAAATCAGCATTATGACCAAAACATCTTTCATTGAAACAAGCAACATCAAGAGGCAAGTAGAACAAAGCATTATGAGCAGATTAAGAATATGTAGCAATTTTATCATCAGATTAAGAAATTCTTATTATAGACACTTTATAAAAAAAGGTTAGTTCTATATAGAACCCTGTTCTTTACTCAACTCCAAAGTAATTACACTTTATGTCTTTATAAAAAAAAGGTTATTTGGGGTTCTATATAAGGAGAAAGAAAACAGGGTTCTTTTCAACTCCAAAGAACCCCATCTATATAAGAGAGAAAGAACACTTTTTAGGCTATTAAAATTAAAGGGTTCTTTGGGCATGGGTTTTTCTCTGGCCGATGCGATATTTAGAAATATGGCCGTTTACACATTACTATTAAAATTTTTTGGGCTGGTGTGTTTTAGAAGGTCGATTTTCTTTCTTTATTTTTTTCATCTCATAAAATCAATGGGTTTTTCTCTGGCAAGTATAAGAAGTAAAGTGATACATAAATTGCTTAAATTAAACCTTTATTAATTTCGATATTTGAAATCAGGGCAGCCGATGGCCTTGAAATTATTGAAAATGATATTTTTTGGGCTGGTGTGTTTGGGCCGATTTTCTTTCTTTATTTTTTATTCATAAAATCTAAGTAATTTACTATTAAAATTCAAGTAATAAGAAGTAAAGTGATACATAAAATGTTGTGTGCTTAAATTAAACCTTTATTAAGTTTTCATAATTTTATGTAATGTACACTTTTTTTGCAAACAAAAGTAATTTCTGCTCTATTAAAATTAAAACTGTCCTAAATTTTGATTGTGTGAATACCTTTACATTTCTTAAAAAATAAAGATAGTAGTAGTTTTACTCAAATGAAACAGAGAAATCTTTTCTCGCACTGTCTTCAAAAAAATACTTTTATTTTCAGAGCATGTTGTTCGTATGTTTATTGATTGAGGACAGTTTTTCTCACGCGCGCAAATTCAGTGTGTGTGGTGTGTGTGTGTGTGAATGTGTAAGGAAAACGAGCGTCTCTTATATTATGTTTATGGTCCTCATTACTCATTGACCGCAGTGTGTGTGTGTGTTGTGCGTTAAGGAAAACGCGGTCTCTGTCGTAAATCATTGAATGGATGGATTCATTCAGAGACATGCAAAAAATCGCGTTAATCCGTGGGAAATTAAAATATTAAAAACCTGCAAGGAAACATTAAGCTCTATTATCAGAACGTATAAAAATATAAAAACCCTGGCAAAGCTCTATATAGATGTGACAGAGAATAGTGGGGAGCAGATCAGTAGGTACTAAAGTGCACAGATCACAGCACAGCTGCTACTGCTCACAGCACAGCAGTGCTACTCAGGAACACGTATACACGTTATTTCTTGTGAGAACTTGTGAGCTTAGCGTTATTTTTATGAGCGGCAACTGAGCGGTAATGGTAGAAATGATAGAGTGGAATATAGGTTGTTTGCAAACACGTGATTCTGATGACGCGCGAAAGGCAATGGAGGGCAGTTAAGTGTTTTTTTTCCTCCATATGGAATCAGTAGCAGAAACTCAAGATGCCTGTGTTTTGCGCTGTTTATGAATGCTCAAATCGACCAAACCGAGAAAACACAAGGAGCTTTCAGCGTGTACGAACATGTGTTGTTCATAAGGGGAAGAGTAAGGGGAAGAAATTGACTGAAAAAGTGGCTGAAAAAGTGGTGTAAACCTGCGTCTGCTCGACAGGAGCCGGAGTCGACAGGAGCCGGAGTCCCACAGCAATGTATGCAAACAACCTATTGAAAGGACACACGCGGTGCGGTGATGACGGCTGAGGGAGTTCTCTCTTCAAAAAGTTGCACAGAGGGGACATCACATGGTTATCCGTTGTGCAGTGGAATCATCTGCATTGCACGCAGCGTCACATTACGTGTTGCTTGCAGACGCGCCTGTATATTAATTGGCCTAATTTGCAGCAAAATTGGCCGATGCTGATTAGTTAAAAAATGCCAAAAATCGGTCGACCTCTATTTAAAATTATTATACTACATTATTTGTGTTTTTATTTGTTTTTAGGGTTTCTTGAATGATTCGTTACATGAACGAATCTTTACGCATGCACGCATCTTTATGTCACGCATGCACACCATCTTATAGGTTCTGTAGTGGAATTAGTTCACCTGTTTCGAGTCTTCGGGTTATTCGAGTCGTTCGTTCATCACATGACTAATGCAGTATGAGCCGGAAATATAATTGATTAGTTCACTTTTTGAGTCTTCGGGTTTTTCGAGTCGTTCGTTCATCACGTGACAGCCTCGTAAGCTTAACCAATAGGCGCGTTTGAATTTAAGAGGCGCTGCATAGAATGGTCAGTGTATGACATCAAAGTACCGCGAGAGCCATTCGAAAGCATAGGATCCATCTGCTCTCTTATCGCTCTCGCGGTACTTTGATGTCATACACTGATCATTCTGCGCAGCGCCGCTTAAAGTCGAATGCGCCTAATGCAGTATGAGCCGGAAAGTGAATTGATTAGTTCACTTTTTGAGTCTTCGGGTTTTTCGAGTCGTTCGTTCATCACATGACAGCCCCGTAAGCTTAACCAATGCAGTGTGAGCCGGAAAATATTGATTCGTTCGAACGACTCAAAGACATATCAGATAAGAGGTGAGGTGAGCTAATCATAGACTAAAGGTAAACAATGAATTAATCTTTTCTGTTTCTTATAGCATTATAGTTTTGAATTGTTTGTAGTGTGATCAACGTTTACATAAGTAGTAGATGTGTTAGGGAAGTAACACGTAACATTTGAATTATGCTTTGCTAAAAAGAACGAAATGAATCGAAAAAAGATTTGTTCATTTTGCTGAAAGAGACTCAAAGATCCGTGTCGGTAAAAGGATCCGAACTTCCCATCACTATTTGACACACCTTTATTCAAAAGAAAATAAACTTAAAATGTACCTCTGCACTGAATCAACCTATTAATTTATACTAAAAACTGATCAGGTAGAAATACACATGTAGGCTACTAGCAGTGTAGCCTATAGCAATCTGGACAGTTTTATCTATTTATTATTAGGTACACGCTAGTCTTCTATTCAATCAGCAAACTAACATGATTGCAAGTTCTTTAGTTATCATGTCATGTAAGATGCCGTGCAGCTCTTTTGTTGATGAGCAACATGCTCATAGTGTCGAGTTTCAGTGTTTCATTTAGATTCAAAAAAGGCTATTCTTATAACTCATCCCTCCAAACAGATGCATAAAATTATATTTGACATAAATGGCAAAAAACTTGAACGTGTATCGGATATGTGCTGATCAGTTTTGTCCCGTCTGCACAGCGCAGCATTTCAGTCGCACGCCTCATCACTCAGTGATGATCATGAGCGCCGCTGTTTAAACTTCAATGGTCACAGTGCACTCAGCGCTCGGGAGAACGACGATTACATTGGTAAGTGAGAAAATTAAGGTTTGAAATGGAGGTTTGTCATTTTCAACATGAATCCCTAAAGTATCTTGATAAAAACTGATGTGAATTGATCAATAATACTGGAGAGAGTTCATGTTATAGCCTAACGTAATCTTTTTTTGCCCTGTAGATTGTATTGGACCTAATACGTAACAAATATGAAACAAAGTTTCGGTCAGACTGTAAACCAAGAAGAACAAAGAGAGAAGCTGATGGAGATGTTTCCATTTTTTTCTGTAGATTACTCTGAGTAATTTGGTGTTTGCAGTTATAGTATAGTAAAATATAATTATTTGTTTTGCTGAAGTAATTGTATATTATTCTAAACACACTGTATTTGGTTTTTGTAGATGTTCATCTATCGCAGAGAGCACTGTTAAAGTTTTACCACCACCTTATGAGAGTGCTGAAAAGTGGAAGTCAGAGGAAACATGACCAATCTGCTGCAAAACAATAACACAAAAGGTACGTTATTTCTTTTTCGTAACAGTACTAACTGAAACTCATCAATCGGCTAATCTGAAGTTACTGATATCTTTTTTTCTATTTTCCACCTTTTATCATGCAAGTTCTTATGATTGATTGATAAATACATATTTTGCACTGTCACTGCAGGTCTGGACACTGGAGTGCAGCATTACTTGTTTGGTCATCTATTAAGATGAAAACACCACACTTCTCTCTAATTCAAGTAAGTTTTAAGATTTGATTTAATTGTGAGAGATTCATTTATTTTTCCTGTTGTACTGTACAGGTACACAGGTCTAATAAATGTTTCTCTGACATGTATCCCCATCTTAGGATGTCAAGCCTATTAATCGCAAGGAGAGTTAGCATCAAAATGGTTGTCACCAACCAATAACACAGAGATACCAGAAGGATCTGTTTGCTGTCTACTTTTTGTTCAGTATGGAGCATCCAAAAGCCATCACTCAGTTCATTTCAATCAGCACTATTTAACCCTTCCCAGTGCTGAAATTGTTAAGGTTTGTTTTGTTATTATTGTTTAAATGCTTATCTGAGTGTAAAATTAATATGTAATGCTTACAAAAAAAAAACAATACTATAGTTAGTCTTTTTGCTCCTTTTTCTGAAATGTGGTTCACCATCTTTCATGGGTTACAGAACTGGGGAAAGTTGCAGCATACAAAAAAGTTCAGACTACTTGGTTTATAGATTTATAGAAGATTGTGGAGTAAATATTTGACATGTATTAAAGGTAAAGTGTAATGACCTGGTGGTGAGATTCAAAATAAGAGAAATAGTATCATTAATATACTATTTGATGACAAACTTTTCACATTCTAATTTTACTTGTGCATTTATTAATTTTTTAGTATTTTTGCCAGTTATCTTTATTCATTTGTGCAAGTTAACATTCAATAGTTTTTTTGTTGTGTGTGTGTGTGTGTGTGTGTGGTTTCTAGCAATCAACATATATTTGTGACTGACATGCTGGATGGGTGAGTAAGGCGGAGGGGGTTGAACAAACAGTATTTCTAAAATGGAGAGTGTTATTTTAGACAGGTAAAAATAATACAAAGTTTTAATAAATAAAGAAACATGTATTTATGTCAATCCCTGTAACTGTTGCAATATGAATTGCTGTGTTAAATATTGCTTGTCATTGTAAATGCTAATAAACGTGTCAAATGATCACACAACTCCTTGATGTGTTATGCATTTGGTTATTTCAGTTTTTCTAGTGATAAAGTAGCTATATAAGCTGTTTAAGTCTTAAAATGTAATTAAAATAAAACAAAATTTAAATCCAAAAAAATGATCCCATGATGGGAACCCCTTAAGCGTGCGTCTGCAGTCCCAATGAGGACCTAAATATATGAACAATATCTCCAGAACTGTTCTGAGAGTCACTTCACGAGCATTTTACCATTTCATTTGAGTAAAACTAGCGTCATATCATTTACACACAGAACTTTAAAGATTTTCACGGCAACCCGTCAAAATAAAAGTTCGGTTTAACTTATTAAAGACATTGTGCCAAAAATAGTCTATTACTATTATTTAGTAAAATGTACGTACTACTACTTACTACTACTGTTTAAAAATAATAAAACAATTTTTTTTTTTTAATAATCACAAAATATTTTCATTTTAATCCCTTTATTTGCCAAAATATAAAATATATACAATTCATTAATTGAAATATAAATTAAATCAATGTGTTATGCCTTCATCTGTTAACCAGTAAAATGTATATACACAACACAGAATTTCTGAGGGGGAAAAAACATTTAATAAGGCTACTGTAAGAATAATATTTTTTTTGTATAGATTCAAATAATTAGACATGCTAAAACACAGAATTTGGTAACAATGAAACATAAGGTGAGAAAAAATTTAAACATTTCATACGGTCTTAAACATGTAATTTGTGTTACACTTTTAATAAGTTAATGTTAAATTGTATAACGTTTCACGATTTTAATTCATTAAACATTCTTTTTGACTAATACAATTTCATTTGATCATTAAAAAGGAGTCCAGAAAAATTCAAACGGGAAAAAAACGGAATCCAGAACAATTATAACGGAAAAAAATGAATTTAGAAAAAAATAAAACTGAATTTGGGAAAAAATAAAACAGATTTCAAAGGGCTCTATGAACCTACCCCTAAACCTAACCCTACCCCATGTAGTTACCTAATATCACCAGCACTTTCTTAGGTAGGTACACTGTAAGTACACTGTAAGTACATGTAAGTGCACGTACTGTAAAATAAAGTGCAACCGAAATATTACCTCTACTGCTCAAACGAACGACAATAAATCTGATTATTCAGCTTCAAAAATTGCTAAACAGTAGCTTTATATATATATGTTGTGCAGATGCACTAAGCTATACCCAAGCTATAAAAATGCACAAATAGTAACAATTTAGAGCTGTTTGTTGCAACTGACCAGCTTGACCCCAATGAAGATTACACTAGCTGGCTTGTGACCCCCAGGTAATTTAAGTTCAAGACCTTTATATTAGACTTTAAAGATCAGACCCTCTTCTTCTATCTGCTAATCGTCAGATTTTCCTCTCAGCAGCACTTGATGGAAGTCCGTGGGTTGGCATGCACCAGGGCTTTAATAGCAGTAAATACCACTCAAAGCTGTGATTACAGTGCTAAAGTGTTCATAATGTCTCAACCACAGCATGCCAATAAAAAAGACATCATCTCTGTGAGCGCCCGCCAGTCTCTGACAGGACACGTCTTCCAGGGAGACGTGTGCTCTATATCACAGATAGTTTTACTTTGATTATACATGAGGACTCTTCAGAAGGCTGCTTTACAACCATTTAAGCATAAATAAACATGAAAAGCTCTTTTTCTGTTCTCTATAACTTCAAATAAACTCCGTAGGCTGATTTACAGTGGCACTAGAACATGTTTAGGTTAAATATTATCTGTATTTCGGCATAGGTGTTACCTACATTCTTAAAACTAGTTTAAAATATAAAAAACATCCTGGAGTAAGTATATTTTAAGAGGAGAACTGAGAATAAAACTGCTAAATTACAGTCAGGTGTGAGATTAGCAGTCGTTTTACTAATGTAAAATAATTTCTAATGGATAGGTTCTACATGTTAATGTTTGTAATATCTTAATATCTTCATCCCTTGTAGTCATATATTGTAGATTAGAGCTGAGCGATAATATAGTTTACATCTTGTGATTTAAACAATCAAGCAGTTTATATTTACATAACTTTATATGAGTATACTGTATGCAGGTAAAGTTTAATATATTGATATGTCCTACTTTATACATAGCGCTTTGCAATAATATAGTTTAGATCTTGCAACAATATAAACAACCACAGAGCTGAGATTTGCTATATATTGCTTTACATGAGTAGTAGTGTATGTGCAAGTAATGTTATATATATATATATTCTGCATCCTGCATTCCATTTAATATCAATCAAACTCCAGTTGGGTTGTTTTGATTAAATAATAATAACTAAAAAATACAGCTAACTAACACAATAAAACACAATAAAAACATGATAACACAATAAAAACTTATTTATGAAAATTAATAAAATGGAGTTATCTGCTTTTGCAAATAAACTCTTCGTATATTGATATATAAATTCAAATATATTGCAAATAATATGCTGTATAATTATAATATATTAGATTTTCTAAGTAATATATCTTGTTATTCATGAGTGTACTATGTGAGTAGGTAAAGTTGGACATACTTATAGTAGATTGAGTTATAAATTGCTTATTTATTTGGAGACATTGGTTCGACACATATTTTTATGTTGTGACATTGAACATTATGAAACATTTTAGGTTTTGTTCAGTTTAGAACTATTTGTATGACAACTATATTACTGCTTGATGTGTATCACTGCCACGGTTACCTAAATATTAATCAGTTAAAATTAGAAAATGTTTCTAAATACTTTCTTCCAAAATACCACAGTTTTACTTTATACCAAATGTTTACTATATCAATACTATAGTTCAGTGTTCTATTTTGAAATAATGACCATTTGGCTATACATTATCCCTTACTTTAATATATTTCACTTAAAACAATAAAATGTTTGGCTAAAAATTACGAATGATGACCGTGTAGTCTACTGTGTTAGTCTCACACACACACAGATACATGGTTATTATTCACAAGGCACTGATACAGATCATGATAGCTAGTCAAGACAATGGCATTCAGAAGCAGTGCTCTCTGTGGTGTGTATCAAGATCACGAGAGGCAGGTGATCTTGAAACACACAGATTAGGAATAAGAGCTTCCAATCAGCTGGAAGCAGACAGCAACGTCAGCCCTGACAGAGCAGGATTCATCTGCCTGAGACTCGGGGCAATTACCACAACAAGAACACTGTGACTGCTATTAAACGACCATGAATAAAGACAGCAAGTTACACACTCAGAGACTCGAGGTGGCCAAACAAATAGAAAGTAAGTAAGCGAGAAAGAGAGTGTTTTCTCCCTACGGATATTGAATGGAAACTACTTGTTTGGCCTCCTCAATTGGTAAAATAACCACAGCCTGAGGGTCTGTGAAAGAAAGAGAACCAAACCAACTCCATTTCCTTATGGACTGACTGAACTCCCCCATTTTCCAACTAGCTGCTTTCCTTGAAGAAACCTCCAGCTCTCTGAATAGTCTGTGTGAGTGTGTGTTAATTGAAAGGATTTGTCTAGTGCTAGTGAAGCATTAGGTCTGACCTACATTTATATGTCCCCATAAAACCAGGCCTAGCAGACAGCCAGAACTCAACACACGGCACACTTCAGGTAGCTGCAAACTAATCTAAGACATTCCTTGCATTCTTCAGACACACACGGAGGCAAAGGATTGTAGATTCCAACTTCATTACATCATTTCCTGTGCCATAATTAAGTCAGCATTAAGGTAAAAAGAACGGATGAGTAGGGAACGTTTGGAAACAGCTGTTCTAGACAATGGAACATGATGCTGGAGTTTAAACCAATGATGATATGTCTAGATAATGGTGATATTAAATAATAAATAGTATTAAATAACAAACTAATTTGTATCTGACATATGGGTATTTTGTTCTCTAGAAAACTTTGGTGGTCATAGGGAAGTCTGTGACAAGTAAACTTTCACCAAACCAGAAAAGGGGCAACTCAAAAAATGTATATCTTTATGAACAAAATTCCATCAAACTGAAATAATAATAAAGACAGTTCATCTGCATTTGTTCTTTCGTCCAAGCTGAAGCGATTTACAATAGGTTACTGAACATCTCTGAACAAAAAACCCAGAGACACACCTGAATTTCAAACAAAAAGTACCATAGCTTTTTGGACATTGTATCATGGTAGTACCGTGATATTCTTTGAAGTATAATACTATGGCATATAAAATGTGATAATTAAATGTACTACCATAGTATATCAAAGTACTGGTATTACCATCAGATACTATTCCCGTCCATCTTCAGTTTTATGACTAATAAACGTCCTCAAAACTGATTTATAAACTTTCAACAGACCAGTAACAGAACGATGGCCAGTGAATAGAATAGAAAAGTAAAACGGCATATCAAACCTCTTTAAATGTCTAAAAGGGATCCATATACTTTTGAATGTAAAACGGCTACTACCAAGCAAACAGAACAGAATAGCAGCAAAGTAAACTATTTACATGTCTAAAAAACTATTTTATATACTTTTGAATGTAAACAAATACAATAACAACTACTACCAAGCAAACAGAATTGCAGCCAAAAGTAAAACGGAAAAGTAAACATCTCTTTAGATGTCTACAAACTGGATCCATACTTTGACTGGATAACAATATAAAAAAGAATAACAATACTGCAATAATATAATAGAATAGAACAGAATAGAATAGAAGTGCAACAAAGAAAGAAGTGAAAAGAAAGTAGGCTACAGATTTCTCTCGAGTTGTTTAGCAGGTAATCGTAAGACACAGACCAGGACGAGCGCAAATCTCTCCTCCAGCTCGGCCGGCTCGGGCATGGGCAGTTTGAGGGGCATGTGGTGTCCTCTGGGGTCAGTGTGTTGGTTCATGCTCCCTGCGTTTCCCATCTCTCCTCCAGTATCACAGTCACTCTCTTATTCTGCGGGTTTGTCCTGTATGTGTCCGGTCTCCGTTATCACTGTCTGTGCGACTTTATCTTGAACACTTCATGGAGGTCAGCGGCAGCAGCAAGGTCCGTGCGCAGCTGCATTATAACTTCACACAAATAACGTGTCCTATTCGCATATTGCACAATGTCCGCACCACTCCCAGTGAGCTATTCTGTTCTTCATGATTCAGACTCTGAACGCACTTCAGCGGACAACTACAGGCGCTGGCGCTTCAACTCCGCCCCGCAAGCGTATTTACCAACCCTTATACAGCGAAGGCTTTGCTCATGAATAATACATGAGATTCACTTGGTAGCTGAATGATTGAATCATCGTAAATACATTGTCAGCAGTCCATTGAATTATTGATTTATAGTCTATTTACAACATGCGTAAATAAAATAGATGCAGTTCAATAGTTATCTTCGCTCTCTTTACTTTTTGCACTCAGTGAACAATAACATTAGGCTACAGAGTAGATAACAAACAGGCGTGGAAAACACGCCAGGAAAAAAAATTTTTTTTGCACAAACAAGACCAAATTAAAAATACTGTACATGAATAATTAAATCACATACTGCTCGCAAATTTTTTAAGTTTTAAGGTAAGATAGAAAGAGACACCTGTGGAATCACGTCACACATTGCCTACCTATTGTAGCTTTAACAATCCGTATTCTGTAGCCTTATTAATTTAATTTAATTGCTATTTAAAAACTGTTCTTGCTGGGTCATATGCATTTTTATAAAATAAATAAAAAATAAAATTAAATTAAACTTTAGAATAAAATTTGTAATTAAATTAAACTAAGCTTTAAATTAAATAAATAATTTAATTACAATTTAACTGAATTAAATTAAAATAAGGTAATTGTGACTTTATATCTCACAGTTGCTCCCTTATATTGTCTCCCAGAAGAAGTCTATACATTTACACATATATTTGTTTAAAGTGAATTTGGTCGACACTAGCATTCATAGATGGCTACACCGTTTGCTGAATACTTAAGTCTTCACAATGATCCTTTCATCCTTAGTCACCATTAATGAGTCATGTGATGGCACAGTGTGATAATGTATGGTTAAATGCTGAGAAAAGTCAGTCACGTTGATGCAGAGAAATCTTTCTGTACTTTTAGACACATGAGTGCTAATGCATTGTTGAGCTCCATATGCGGTATGAGAGACCAGACTTCATAAAAAAAGACAAAAGAGACACAGGCCCACAGCTGCTGAAACCGAAGACGCTGAGGGTGACCCTCGGAGGCCCAAAGGCACTACAAGGACTTATAAAATGCCAAAAATAAAGGATGAAGAATAGAAATCTCTGTTGCAGGACAGATGTTGCTAAATTTGTCTGTGAGCCAGATGAAGGAAGCAATGGCCTTAAACTCTATGTACTCCATACAGGGACACAAAACAGAGGCCACATTGTACTGAGTGGCAGAGTGATGATGCCCCTCAGTTTAAACCATGTTTTCTGTGACACAAACAGGAGTCAAACTCATTTGTGCTCAGAGTCTCTCATTTCACAATGAACTCCACAATGGGACCTGCAATGTTGAGTTGATTACATTCTCTCAGTACTGGGTTAATAGGTGATTCTTCAGTTAGGAAACTTAAATCCTCTCAGATTTTAACATGGAATAGATTAAAGTCTTGTCTAACTGTTGCAGATTGCAGCATTGTTTTATGTTCAAAATATATTTGAGACAACAAATGGGAAAAGTAGTAAGACATTGAATTTATAGTTGTAACACCACAGCGCCATCTGGTGAAGAGTGTGCTGTTAGTTGCCACAGAGGCTAAAGTTTAATTAGTTTAATTAAGCTAGACAGACAGAGAGGACGTTCTTATTCTGATGTCTCCAATCCCGTCAATAAAGTAACATGTGACCATCAAAAAAAAGAACAAAAAAGTGATGTTCTGTAACAGTCAAACTTTCCCAACATTTTTTTTGGATGCATGATATAGGGCATGATGCCATTTAATATTTACACTTAATTTATTTTTGGAATTAGCTTATTATTATTTCCTCTAACATTTTCCTTAGTTTTATAAAACCAGCAAGGATGCACTGGATTATGACTGTCAGTAATTTTTAACAACTTTCAATGAATTAAGTGAGCACAACCATTTAGTTTGTTCGTGATCAAAATGTATTCTTTAAAAGTGAATAACTACATTTGTAGTGTTCTCATTACAATGCAATCTGCACTTCATCAAACCAAACGCTTATATATCTAAAACATTTAAAGAAATATAATCTACAGACATTCCTAATAAAATAAACATACATTTAACATGTGTCTCCAAATATCTGTTGAGTGCTGCTACTGTGACAGAAGGTGAAAGGAGGAAAATGTATCCAAACAAAAACACACAACCTTACATGAGTTTACAGTGCTTAAATAAAGCTGTCCTAAAAGACAGGAAGTGCTGCTCAGTTCACACTGTCACGAGCGATGATCACACAAACACACAAGTGAGTTTAGAAATGTTTGGTTGGAGTAAAACATGACAATGAAGAACAAGCATCCAATGGAATGTGAGTAATAGTGATGGCATGTGATAAACAAATCTGATATCTGACTTTGGTTGTTGCATGAATATAAAAAGAACAAACTGGAAGTGCAATGAAGGAAATGCAGCAAAAGATGATGGTGAGGTCTTCATCATCCTCATCATCATTGTCATCATCTGAAAGTCCGAAAGACAGTGATAATAAAAGCTAAGTAAAAGAGAAACGTGACAAAAGAGGTTGTCTTCTACTCCTCCTCCTCCTCCGCTCCTCCCATCACCTCCACGATGAGTTCGGCGGTGCAGGTGGCTTCCCCGATGCTGTTCATGGCCTTGCAGGTGTACTTTGCGTCATCATCACCGTTGACCTCAGAAATAACAAGACTGCAATTTCCGTCTTCGTCATAATCGATCTGAAAATGGCGCGTCTCTTTAATTGGCTGGTCGTCCTTATACCACACCACCTCAGGGTCAGGATAACCTGAGAGTAAATAATTACAAAATATAATATATATATAAATAACTTAACACAAAATGCATGACTACCAAAAGATTATACATTTTATTTAGCAAGGACACATAAAGGCTTTCACATAGTTACAAAATACTTTTGTTTCAAATGAATGCTGTTTTTTTGCATGATGGTTTCCACAAAGATATTAAGCAACACAACTGTTTTCAACATTGATAATAATAATCAGGAATGTTTCTTGAGCATCAAATCAGCATATTAGAATGATTTCTGAAGGGTGTGACACTGAAGAATGGAGTAATGATACTGAAAATTCAGCTTTGATCATGGGAAAATAAAAAAAATAAATATATATATATATATATATATATATACATTATTGTATATATATTCAAATATATAATATATAATCAAATATATGTTCCTGTGGCTCAGTGGTAGAGCATTGCGTTAATTCCCAGGGAACACACATGCAAAACATGTATAACCTGGATGCACTGTAAGTCGCTTTGGATAAAAGCGTCTGCTAAATGCATAAATGTAAATAGAAAACAGTTATTTTAAAGTGTAATGTTATTTAATAATATTTTATAAAATGTTTCATTTATTTTAAAAGTATCATCCTATTTATAGAACTGGAAAATGGTTGTGGGCTGTTCCGCACATTTGGCACAAAGTATTAAGCATATTGGAAAGTCATCTTCAACATTTTAATTTTATTCCACACCACATTTATTCACATTTAATCAATGCACCACTCTTTATCAATATAATGTTTAAGCAGTACATATTCATATTATTTTACCTTCAATTTTGCTGTCGAATCGAGCAGCACTGCCTTCCACCACCTCAACGTCTTTAATAACAGTACTGAATGTGGGTTTCCTTAGCGTTTTCTCCTCCAATTCAGCAGCAAACTGTTTATCCTCTGCTGCAACAGACAAATAAGCAGGTTTTGGATATAAATACTCACGTTAAAGACTTTACATTTACATTCAAAAATGATTTGTATTTTAAAATTCAGAAGTAAAGACAGCGGTTTGGGGGGGGGGGGAGTTTTTAAACTTAGAGAAGTGACCAGAACACCCTTTTTAATACAAGACATATTCTCTCACTCTTCATTGCATGTTGTTTATAATTAAATGTAAATTATTAAACATTTATATCAAATGCAATTAGAGTGCTCTTTTGACCCATTAGGTACATTTTTATCATCTCATAATTACTCATCTCATAATTATGGTTAAAGGGCCTTGCTGAATATACTGATAGCATTTAAGGTGCACTAACATATAATTTAATGTTAATTCTATTAAAAAACTTGTATGTCATGTATTTAAAAATATTTGTAATTTCAAAAATATTAACATTTATAATCTGTAACATGTAAATAAACTATATATACACATATATTTTTAAATAATGAATAACACTACAGTTAAAATTATAATCAGTTATAATTACATACACAATCTAAGTACTTTACATGTGCATTAGGTAAGTATACAGGTAAGTATACTTTTTTAAAGCATGACAAAACATTATTAAAACATGATTTCAAATGTACTAATATCTAAAAACATCATTTGAATTGTTTGTTATTTTATTAAAGGTGCACTTTTTTAAAGCAATAATAAGTATATAAAAAATAGTCATGAAAGTGTACTCTATGCTTAAGTGGTCTTCCATTTCATTAATATTATATTATCTGCAAATAACAGTGCAGAACATTTGACATCATTTTAAGATTGACATGCAGTACAAGTGGAAGTATTTTCACTTCTTTATCCCAAGGGCTGACTGTGTTGACAATTCACTAGCTGAGTCAGTATTAGTCTTTTATGTAAGGGTTGGACAGAAACGTTGTGCACCTTCAGTTGGGGAGCCCTTTTTGGCATGAACGCCCGCCATCAATGCCATGTTAGACAGTCGACCAATAGCTCGAACCGCATGCCCCGTTTTCTGAAGCAGAGTGAGCAAAACAGTTAGGACTTTATTCACTGACACATCAGTAACAGAACACACTGTATGATAAGAAACACACTACAAGAAGCTCATTTTAATCAGACTATCAATAATACAAGGAGAAAAACCAACATTTTATGTCAGATGATTATCATTTAGATCCTGACCTGCCACTTTCTTCTCAGAATGTATTTCTTCATCCTCTCTTTGGAAAGCTTCTTGGGCTCCATGTTGGTGGTGTCCTGTTTGAGCCAGGGGTGCTGGAAACACTGATCGCAGCTCAGACGAGCTCTGCAGACAAACACACACACAGGTTACGTGTGCCATCGTGGTAATTACACTCTGAGAAAAATAAACTGGTGAAACTGTAAAAAGAAAATGTATGATCTCTGACAGAACTGAACCTTACTGCTGCACCTCAGGGAGAACAGATGCATGATGCAAGACGGAGGAAATCAGTTAAATCAGACATTCAAAATGACTCAAGGACAAGGCAACTTTTTTTTTCTCAAGTATTTTCTGAATGAAAACTTTGGCATTGTGAAGGCACTCACTTCATGTCTTTCTTCAGCAGGTTACTGATAAAGTCTTTGGCCTCGTCTGAGATCTCATCAAACGCCTCGTCCTCAAAGTCCCACGTCGCTGAGGTCACGTTAGACAGCGTCTCAATATCATTGTCCCCCATGAAGGGAGACAAACCACTGACGCTAAAGAGAACAAGAAACAATGAAAGAAAAAATAAGTAGAACTATACAAACTGTTTGAAACATCAGGCTTATGCCTCATATAGTAGTATATTTGGCACTTAATTTATCACATTTTCTAAACAAATAAAATAAAAATGATTATCGCAAAATTTACTTTATAGATTACTTAAAAATTTCACAACAAAAAGACAACCCGAAGGGGTACTTATGTACAATTATAGGCTACTAAAAGGCTATTTACTTGTTAAAAAAATATAAACTATCAGTGGGCAATTTATTTTTATTTATTGTGTATCATTTCAAGATCTTAGATATTTCCATATCAAATATGATGCAGTAGACATTATAGGATGTACTACTTTCACTGACTACATTGGGTTACACCAATGAAATTAAATGAATAGTCTAACCTGGTCTCATAAAAATACGTACCTCTGTGCACTTTCTGTGTGACACCGTTTTACATACCTTACTGCACTTTTCGCCGCAGTTTCAAAGAGAAATGTCCACTGAGTGGCGCTAAAACACAGGTTAAATACATGAACCCTGACACGTTTTTATTACGTAGATATAGGTACATATTTCTGTGTTTTTATTACGTTGCTACAGGTACATATAGCGGCGGTTCAGAATTCAAATATCCGGGGTTTGTCCCTAAAAGTTAATGCTCTATCGTGTTGGAAATATGCCCTACACCAAACCCAACCCTAAACCTACCCGATAGTGTTAACAAATGCAAAACTGATATAAAAATGTATTTGTTGATGCAACCGTTGCCATTTCAACTTCCTTATATGCAGATTTGAACTGCTTTGTTGAACCGTGATTACACGGAATTCGAACCAAAGCTCCTCGCCTTCTAAGTACGTCTCGTACTCCGTGAGCTACCGAACAAACTTACCGTCTATGAAAACCCATACATATGAAGCTGGATATGTGCGCTGCTAACATTCAAAAGCATCAGTTTTCAAATCTCCCCACATATTAATATGGTTTTAATGTCGTAAACATGATATTCTTCAAGTAATTGTGCGAAAATTACTCTTTATTAATCAAATCTTCTTAAATTTGTGTGAAAAGGAGTAAAAGGTGTCAGAGTTTTACTGCCTCTAGTGTTTGTTTCTTTTGGAAACTGCAGTAATATGCAGTTATTGGTATGTATTTCGTGTCTCGCTAAAAAGTGCACCCAGGTACGTAAATGCCATGAGACCAGGTAGGAATAGTCAGACCAGGAATAAATAATTATTCTGGATAACTGACAGAAAGCTCAGACCAACACAAGAGATATACAGCCATATATAAAAAAAATGAACAACAAAAAACAACAACAAAAAGATAACAGATTAGCACTCATAAGGGCCTGTTGTATTACTTTATTTTCTTACAGAAAAATGTCAAACACCTTGCAGAGGTGATTTCCATTTCAGGAAAGGAAAGAATGTTAAGCAAACAAAGTTCCCACTTTTTTCCATCAACTTTCTTCAACATTCTTGCCAACAATGTTGTGAAATGGTGTGGGATGATCACCCCAGGGCCGGCCCAGGCTCTGTTGGTGTCCTAGGCGAGATTTTAGATTTCTGCCCCCCACCCCCCACTAAAAAAGATTTTTCTAAACTTGACTATAATATAACATATCATAAATACCGATAAGTATTAACATAAATAAGTAGTAAATAAGTTGTGATAATAAATAACAAACAAATTTGCCTAACAGTCATTTGAAGAATCACACAAAAATTAAACAAAGTGCTAATCAGGGGAAAATGACATACCTAAACTTAAATTATTTCATTTTATGAATGCTAGATTATAGTCCTATAGTCTTGGTCTTTTTCAAAAGACATTTAGACACTTTTTGGTGAATTAAAAGCAAGCAGTAATGTAACTGAAAATAAAACAACATAACTTAACATAAATTAAGAAGCTTACATTTATTTTAAAGAAAATAAAGTAAAAATAAATAAGCAGTTAACTCAAGCAAAAACGTTCCACAGTGTCAGCATTGCCAGTTAAGATAAGTTCTAAAAAGGATATTTCAAAATACTACATAAAAATCACGGGCTATACACAGTCGTTAACTTGCTATTTTTACCTCAATATTGCTCTCTTTTTCTGCTCCTCTTCTTTGGCTTTTCCTGCCTTGTACCCCCTGATCATTTTCTTTTTTCACAATTTTTTAGAAATTATAGTTTAAGAGCACATACATTGCAAAACTATTTTAACTGTGTGCTCCATGCTAATGTATTATAATTATGTCATGACGCAGAAAGTGTTTAAATTATGCAGTGTTCCAGTCAACTCGAAATTAGGAGTTTTCCCACCTCCTACTTGGTTTTCCCACCTCGCCTGGAGCAACACTTGAAGTCGGATATCCGACCTGTGAACTCGGGGCATATCAATCTATTATAATAACATTAAGTGCATAAAATCATACCTTAATTTTAGCTTAATTAAAAAAATACCTTAATTTGAGCTTTTCGTCAGTTGTTTTCAAAACGAAAGGCAGCATTTTGTTGTTATTTTTTTCCTTCTGTTTGTGATTGACTGGAACTCACTGGAGTTGATGCTATGTCATTTACATTTACATTTAGTCATTTTGCAGACGCTTTTATCCAAAGTGACTTACAATTGGGGAATACATAAAGCGATTAATCTTGAAGAGGCAAACAGACAGAGGAAGTGCCCCTAACACCAAGTCTTAGGCATTGTTCAAATAAATACAAGCTAGCAAGGGAAGGAGATAAAGGTAAAGAGAAAGATGAAGATATAGAAAAAGGGAAGGAATTCGTTTTTTTATGATGAAGTCAAGTAGTGTTGAAAGAGATGAGTCAATATAACGTTGTCAAATCGTATAATTTTTCATTGATTTACATTTTATTTTATTCTTACATTATTTTAATTAGTTGATGATCGATCAGTACTAAAATTATGTTAACTGTCAGAAATTA
Source organism: Ptychobarbus kaznakovi (assembly GCA_027422405.1). Taxonomy (NCBI): domain Eukaryota; kingdom Metazoa; phylum Chordata; class Actinopteri; order Cypriniformes; family Cyprinidae; genus Ptychobarbus; species Ptychobarbus kaznakovi. Next base: position 2,035,783 of record CM049804.1, read on the forward strand.
TTTTGCCCCTCCAACCGTTAGTTTTCTGCAAGTGAGAGATGAAAGGAGAAGCGCAAAAATAACCCGCCCTCTATTCAATATTCAATTTTAGTTGGAAATACGTCCCATACTGAAATAAATTCAGCAGAAACTTCTGACCAAAAAAAAAACCTTTCGTGCAGGGCCCCCCAGTCATTATAAAATGTATAATAATTAAATAAAATGTCATTAAGGCTAAATGGGACATTCCGTGTCAAATCAACCAAATTTCAGATTTTTGATTTTGCTAATATTTTTTTCTGAAGAAAGATAAACATGTATAGTGTTGATATCCCAAAATTATAAATGTCATGGATGAATATTGACTAAGTAATCCACTATTTTGTAGAGGGGGGTCAAAATGGCAATTTTCACCTGAGATTCAGAGCTAAATTACAGGAGGTTAAAAAATACTTAAAGGGTAACTAAACCCCTGGTCAGAGCCTAACTCCACCCACTGGCAATATTTGAAAAATGCTGGAAAAGTGGGCAGAGCCCAGCGGAGACAGAGAGGAGGTTAGTAAGTGCCATCATACGTCACAGGGGTATGCAACGTCCAATAGGAAAATTCAACTGCAGTAGCCACCATTCAACCTGAAGAGGGCAGCACTCAGGCGTTTTTACACCATGTATTGTAGAATTAAAACACTTTATAATCAAATGTCAAAACATTTACTCGAATCAATGCACAGCACTAATAAAGAAACAGTCTTACAGATCATTAACTCAAAAAAGTTGTTTTAGGGCTTAGTTACCCTTTAAGAAAGATGGCAGCATCACAATGTTATTTTTACACAAAGATTGGTAGGTCTGTTAGTAAAATATGTTGTCTTTATCAATCTTTGTTGCATTATGTGCCAATGGTGACCATTAAAAAATGGGGAAACAGCACTTTAAGTTTTTTTTCTACAAAGTTTGCATGCCTGTAACTCAAAAAGTATTAAATATATATGAATGCCCTTTTAGATATTGGGTTTTAACAAAGTTTCCTTTTGAAATCTTCATTTTTAAAACCCTACATGGTTCAGTTCCAGAGATATTGTATAGTTCAGTATCCAAGAGTTAATTGTTAAAAAACAAATGTGGGTCAGTTAGCAAAAACATGATACTTTTCTTTTAAAGAGGAATGTCTGAAGAACAAATAATGTTGAAACTAGAGATGTATCTCGTTTATTATGTCACAGAAACTGCATTGAACACATCGCAATATGATTTTAGATTCTAGTTCTTAATAAACTTTTCTTTTGGAATTTTCATTTTCAAGGGCCCTAACATCGTCCAGTCCCAGAGATATGGGGACCTCAATGAGGCTCCATTTTCAGATTGTTGAATATTACCTTTTTTAGTGGCTAAAAAGAAAATGTTGGTCACTTTGTTTACATCTGATACTTATTGTATTTAAAGCAGAATGTCTGAAGAATAAGTAATGTTGAAACTAGGAATGCATCTTGTTTCCCTCTATCAAAACAATATGCAAAGAACATACCTGTCGGAGTGCTAAAAATGCACTGAAATTGTCAAGCTGAGGGACATTACCTTTTTCTCAGTAGTCTATTCATAAGATTCTATATTTGAATCAGTTTCAGTGATATTTGGAAGAATGGATTTTGTTCATTTTAACAGCTTCTGAAGCTACTTAGAGTTCAAACACACAGTATTGTAACATGTTTGAATCAAATCCCACACGTCATAGGGAAAAGTGGTTGCTTTTACCACACACTGCATTCACATAAAAAAATAATATATTTGCCTAACCTGGATTAATTATTAGAATTTATTTTTATTTGTATATAATGTGAGCATATAGTCATAGTGCTAAAGGGAATATTTGGCATAATCACTGATAATACCTCAGACATTAAAGGTCTCTCACACTCAAAATAATTAACACTGGGTAAATCTAAACCCCAGGTAAATGGGATCCTGGGTAATCTTATTTTACATTTCACTCTGTTCATACTTTACCTATCCTTACCAATCATAATCTAATGTGTCACACTGTACATTCCTAAACCCTGGGTTACTGTTATTATTTGCATTGTCAGCAGTGATGACTTGATAAACAAAACCACATTTGGTGTGGAAATGGGAAGGATACAACAATTAGGACATGGAGCGGCACCAAGATGTAGGATTAAACCATACAGGGCCTTAAAAATAAAAAGAATAAAGTCTGCAGATTTCATGAGGGTCTGGGTATGATCCACTGGTCATAAAGGTCAGGGCCGGCCCTGGCCAATTTGCTGCCCTAGGCAAGATTTGACCAAGTGCCCCTTGCCTTACATTAGTGAATATAAACTAACTTGAACTAACAATGAACAATACATTTGTAACAGTATTTACTATTTTTGTTAGGGTTAGTCATTTACAATTATCCTTGTTTTAAATTGTTTCCAGTGAAACTATAAAAATATATATGGCGCTTTTCCACTGCATGGTACGGTATTCGGTTACGGTACGGCTCATTGCTTTTCCACTGCAGCTTAGTAACGCTATAGAAACGCGTCGTTATGTTGCGCCGCCTCTACTGCCGTGACATCATCGTAAACGCGTATATGTTCTTCACTTTATGAGAACGTTATTCAAGCAGCAGAGAAACGGTTGTAGAGAAAGGTGTGCTGCACTTGAAGTTAAATAAAGCGTGTTCGGAATATTCTAATTACAATGTATCTGGTAATCTGTGCATTAATCATTTGTTAAAGGTTAATTAGTGTATTAGTGTACACATTCGAGATTGTTTTTAATTGAAGTGACAACTCTGATAAATATAGCAATTTCATAAGCTTTTTCATCTCTCGCTGAAATGAGGACGTGTGTTTACAAAATCGACACTGTATGTGGTTGATACGCAAAATTTGTTTCCTCGATTGATTTAAAACAGCGGGTTATATGGGATGTCGCAAGTGACGCAGTACCCCGGCGAGGTGGTAAGTTTGGGCGGGGGGTCACTGCCCCCAGATCAGAGCAATCGATTTTGTCATCTATAAATACAAAAATATTTTCAACATTGTCTCATTTTATTTGTACGTATTTTAATGAGTATGTTAGGCTAAATTATTTTTATAATTAATGTAAAAAAAAAAATCTCCGTAATGAGAAGAATCAGAAACTTAGTTTAAATGAAGAAGAAAATATGAAGAGCTCTTTTAAAGCGATAGTATCATGTACTGAACCTATTCCCTGTCCATCAATGTTTCATGTCGCAATGTTCTACGACTCTCCGGCCAATTCAGCTAAATTTTACTAAAAATGTACCTAGGTTAATTATACCGAACCGTACCGTGCCGTACCATGCAGTGGAAAAGCGCCATTAGTCACTTTATAGATTAAACACAAATAAACGTCAATAATAATTACATCTGGTATTCTTGTAAAACTGTATTAGCATACAGTAAGCTACTGTTTAACATAAATTTGAAAAGTGTTGTGTATTTCCAGTAGATGACAGCAATGTTCTACTAGCCCATTCTAATGTTTTCACCAGGAATTATAGCCTACTGAGAAACGTACATCTTTAAAGTGAATTTTATATTAGTCTAATAAGCCCCGTTTATAGGCCTATACAAACATTACTAAATTTGCCAATTCAAATAAAAAATACAACAAATCCCCAAAAACTACACAACTGTAGCGTAAAAATATGATTAAAACGTGTTGTCATGTTACACAAAAAATTACACTTATGTTACAAAATCTCTAGAACTCCCAGAGATTGTTATTATATTGTAAACTTTTAGTCTATAGGCTTTCTAGACTAGGCTAACATAGTTTGTTCACAAACTTTTACCTTATCTAGAGCCCTTAAATGCATGCTACCTCATGTCTTTAGCCAACCGGGAGAATTATTCACTACCTTCTCCCTCCTTCATTTTTTAAAGTTAGACATCAAGCTTTCTTAGTTGCCTATTCCTCAATATATGCATTATAAACAATATAACAAGAACAAAATATATAAAAGAATTCGTGTTTTCTGATAAATTTGTAATTTTTTTATATATATATATATTTTTTAAGTGCTTTAGAGACACGAGGTATGTTAATGTGTAAATATATTTTCCTGGCATGTAACTGTTTGATACACAATGATGACGTGATGTTTCACTCAAAATTACCTCAGTCATAAAACAAAAGAATATCATCAGCAAAAATTGAACTGGTTTGAATGGCTTACTGCAGAGCAATTACTGTATGAACTGAAATATAAATGTCACTGTCATTTGATGGTGGATGTGGTGAATAAGCAGCCAGTGTTCAAAATATTGATTTTGAAGTTATTGAAAACGATCGTTTTGAGAATATGGTAGAGATCGCGAATATGAGCCAGTGGAAGTGGCTAACGATGAAAGTGATGGTAAAAACATCTGCTAAAATTGAACCCTTCCAAGTTTCAAAAGGTAACGAAATATGCTTTATTTTATTCTTTTTTTATTATTATTTTGCTATTGCAGCAGTTAGAGATTCGCCCGTGCTGGATAAATAAGGGTCTCTAAAGACACGAATATCATGATTGGCGAAACATTCATGCATGTAATGGCTAGTTTACTTGATTATCATCATTCATTACATCACATTACCTCTGTCTTTGACCCGTTTTTCTTCTCTTACCCCCCCCCCCCCCCTGGGCACCAGAGGGCTTCGGTCTTTTGGACACAGTGATAATTTATAAGTGAACATCTTTTACAATCAGGTAACTGATGTATGAGGAAGTGCGACCGTGCGGGGGAAGATCATGCGTCGAACTGAGGAGAGCAATACAATAGTTGTTTTTGTGGGACGATCGCCTTTTGTGTAACATTTTACATTTATAGTATTGAAGTAGAATTGGGAATAAAAAAAAATTTTAATAAAAAAACTATCTTCATTCATTTTGGCGCCCCTATGGCTCGGCGGCATCCCTAGCATTTGCCTATTCCGCCTATGCCCAGGGCCGGCCCTGATAAAGGTCATTTTTCTTTACAATGGTTGTGTACTCACAGGATGTAGCAGATGACTCCTATACTCCACATGTCTGTCGCGTAACTGATGGCCTCATAATTAATCACCTCTGGAGCCACAAACTCTGGGGTGCCAAACAGGACTTTCAGAGAGCCAGCATTCTCTACAGCCATACAAAGCACACAAAACAACCCACAATTCCATAATGATGTTAGAACTTCAATTTTAAATAAATAAATATTTTCAATCACATTTTTTAAATGTTAAAAGCACAGTGGGATAATTTTCTACTAACCCAGTCTGCGTGCCAGTCCAAAGTCAATGAGTTTGATTTTGCTGCCGGTCTTATTGACACACATGATGTTCTCAGGTTTGAGATCCAGGTGGACGATGCCTTTCTTATGGATGAAATTTACTCCATCCACAATCTGAAGCATGTATTTGATCACCTCTCTCTCCGTCAGCTCAAAGTCCTCGTCTATGATCCTCTCAAACAGCTCCCCTCCAGAGATCCTGAAGAACACCAGCGTTCAGCCAACACACCAGACACATTCACATACCGTATGTACTGTGACATACTGACAACCTCAAACAGGAATGTAATTATCCTTGCTAAAACTCAATTCATGTGCTATTTGGCTTTATTTAGAAATTATCTGGGATTTCTTGCCTTCAATTCATCCTAGGAAGTTCAGGAATCAAAATGGCATGATGTGCTTTGTACTGACTAAAATTAAATGTAGAGCTAATTCTTATTTTACTGACTTTTCACTTAGTGATAAAAACAGAAAGTTTTTTTTTTAGTATGAGGATGGTGTGTTCTAATAGTTAATGAACTGCAGGTAACAAGACACTTAATCACTTCTTTATCATATTGGAATATTGGCATATTGGAATTAAAACAATGTTTTGCATAACAGGCGGACATACTGTTACTTGACAATTAATAATTTATATTACAATTAGTAATTTCTGTCAAAACATTTGTGTTTTATAAATACTGTAAGTGTATAAAAATGTGTATTTGAAAACAAATCACAATAATATCAATACTTCAATCGCTGTAACTAATAATAATAACATTCTTTTTTGAGCTGTTGTGAGTTGATTACAGGCTTGCTATGAGCTTGATAAAGCCAAAGACCAAGAACACAGTTAATTTACATTCACTAATATAAGATTAAAGCTCATTAAACACATATACACTTACATTTCCAGCACCATTACAATGTCAGTCTTTCCCTCAAAAGCGTCGACACACTGCACAAGCTTTGGGTGATGCAGGTCATTCATGGTAGCAATTTCCTGTCTGACATTGTCTTTTTCTTTGGCAGAATACACTTTTATGAATTTCCCAGCCCACACCTTTTTTGTGGACTTTTCTATCAGCTTGAAAACAGTCCCGAATTTCCCTCTAAAAAAAAAAAAGGACAGAAAGAAATAATTTTTTTTATAAATAAAATTTACGCTATTTTATTGATCTGCTGTCATACTCACGAGCCCAGTCTGTCTTGCACATCATACAGGTCCTTCACCGTCATGTCTGTCCTGATCGTCACATTTCTGTAATCTGGTTCCTTCTCTAATTCTAAAAAGAGAGGGAATGGATCCCTATCATTCTGGATTGTCTATAATCAGTCACATTTCAATATTTAACTCTTATTTTCCTCAGTGGATAAGAGTTTTGAAAAACCTTCCTGAAATAATTCAGTGAATTTCAATTCAATTCAATGAAATATCCCATTCTAACAGAACAAAACTAAGAAGCGTGTGTGTTTTATGACCTCTTTGTCTCTGATTACTAGCATGAGAGAAATACACATCAACATGATGCCAGTGTTTTTGTAAAGATACTCCTAAAATAATTATTATTCTGAGATAATTATTTACAAAAAAGCTAAGGTAGTAAATTTTTATTTTCCAAGGTCAAATTATTTGAAAAAATGCCTATGTTTGAACAATTTAAGACTGACATTAAAATGTATTTGGAAATTAAAGTAAAACCTTGAAAATAATATGAACTATGCAATTGTTTAAGATTTACAGTACACTGCTTTTCTGTTTTTTCCCCTCTTTTTCATATACATATGTTCTATGTGACACGTTTGGTTACATGTACAACCTCACCATCTCCTCTAAATGAAAAAGAGCATAGAAACTTGACACTTACGATTTCAAAGCTTAAATTTCACAAACATGACATACCATCATCTGAGGGTTCAGCTTCATCTTTATTTTCTGTAAAAGCAACAGAATGTTATTACAGCATTTAAAAATATATATATTTTGATTAGTCTATTTTTTATTTTAACTGAAATAACCAAAGTTAAGATGGTAATCTGTTCTTTATGACTCCTGTAATACTCTTGATATCCACTAGGTGGTGCTCACCCTCCTCGGCCTCCAGCCCCACCTGCACGGGCTCAGACTCAGCGCTGGGCTCTCCCACACCATACATATTCACTGCTCTCACTCGAAACTTATACTGCCTGTTTGGAAGCAGGTTCTGCACGTTATAGGAGGTGCTGTTACAGGACGCCAAATCTGTCCACTCCATGTCCACAGAGTTCCACATCTCCAGGTTGTAGGACTGGACGGCGCTGCCGCCGTCGTATGTTGGTCCATACCAGGACAGTGTGAGGCTGGACTTACGGATGTCTGAGGCTGCCGGTACACGGGCAGGAGGGTCGGGCTTATCTGCAAAGATGAAGACAAAAGCAGGATTGTGAGACATTGTGTCCTAAAATTTACACAAGTAGTCAGATCACGTACATGTGCACTGCTTTGTAGCCAGCATTTCAGCCCATCATTTTCTGGATGTAACAGAGGAAACAGTAAAATTTATATAAGTAGATTGTCAATTTAGTCTTTAAGATGCACCTAAAACCAAGGCCTAAGGTCAAAGGTCAAAGCCATTTCTAAGCCATTAACAACGAATGTCTTTACACTCAAATAAACTGCTCCTCAAGCTAAATTAAGAATTCTGAACAGGTTAGGGGGAATGGTGATGAATGAAGGTGTGGGAGATGGGGTATTTCTACTGGCATTTAAAAAACAAAAATGCACTGAGTGCAAAAGTAAGTAACTGGGTTAATATTATGGTAAAACTAGCATGTTTGCATAGCATTCCTGTAAACGCATTCTTTCTTAATGTGAATCTGTAAATCAGTCAAAATCTGTACTTTTTTTAAAAAAAATTTGTCACTAAATATTTACACAAATTTAGTTTTTCCTCTGTTTAAATTTTTTTTTTTATTGTTTGCAAACTTGAATTATCAGTAAACTAAATATATGATATTTCATTATATTAAAGCAATACATATGAAATGTTATACCTAAGTCTATTAAATATCAAGTACTTTTGTTTGTTTAATCAAGAAACTGTTGAAAATGAGTACTTACAATTTTACTGGAGTAATATTTTATTAGGGTATCTGTACTAATTAATTTAATGTCCACCACTGCAAGCAGCCTTGTAAAATGTGCATGGCATGATGGAATACTGTACAAATTTGTAGGGATAGATTGCTGAAAAGTGTTTAAATCAACAGCTTAACTTAATGCCTCATCGGGCCTGTAAATATTTTAAATAAATGTATAGGCAATAAGTAAAAAAAATCATGTAATTTATTTAATTCAGTTTACATGAATTGCATTGTATTTCTACATTAAAATATGTTGTAATTACCCACCCAGTGTTCACTAGCGTCCAGACTTACCGACTATAGTGAGGTTGAGGGCGGCTTGTCTCACGCCACAGCTGTTCTTGAGCTCGATGGTGTAGCAGCCGCAGTGCTCCTGCTGTCCTTCTGTGATGGTCAGCTGACTGCTGCTGTCTGTGCTCATTACCGAGATGCCCTGACCTTCCTGAATCTGAAGGAGCAGAGGATGTGCATAAACTACACAAGCACAGGTGCCAGTTGCAGACATGCCAATTGTATTTAAAATTGACAAAATTATCCACAAATAACGCTTTTTTCACTCAAAAATTGATGTAAAATCAGATTAACAGGGCCAATGATTCAGTTCCAAAAATAAACACAAAACCAGTCCTAATTGAAAGAAAACAAGCTGACAAAAAGATTGATACCAATATTAGGTGATAATATTGCATAACAAGAGATTTATAAGCAATTTTTTGTGCCCCAGTCATTTTTGACTGGGAACACCACAAGTGTTATAGGGATTTGAATACAAGCTGAGGGTTGAATGTTCAGTTTTAATTGGAAAGTCAACTAACTGGAAAAAAAATGAGAGTAATAAAGACGTTTACAACTAACATTTTGTGTCTGAGCCATGTGCACAGAGTGATATGCCAGCTTGCAGTCTTTGCTCATTAAAGATGATGGCTGATTCTGAAAAGCTGTGAGCTGCCTACCTAGACAGCATTTTTGGACATCACAGCCACTCCCAGTCCAAAGTCGATTTTAAATAGCAGAAACAACTTAATGTTGAAAGTATTTAAAGGGGACTGGTGAGTGAATTAATGTGCATATGCGTGTTTAAGTATGACGATTCAGCAGTGTTTCTCTCTCGGTCAGGGTTTCTGCACATGTTAAAAGGTGAAAGGACTCTTACTGGTTTGCGGAACTTGAGCCAGGTGCAGCTGATGGGCTGAGCTCCAGTGAACTTACACAGCAGACCGACCTCCTGACCCGCCAGGATCTTCATATCGTCAGGAAACTGCTCGATTTGAGGAGGAGCACCTGACACACACAGCCCAGTTATAAAGACAGCTTGGGCTCTGTTTATGTTTGATGGAGATCAATTTGCTTGCACAGCAGTTAGAAATGTATTGAACAACTGCACAGCAGACTGTGTAGAAAATATGAAAGTGAGATTTAAAGTATGTGCTGCTATGAATACCTGTGCCACTCATCATGAAACATGTGCTTGAAATGTTAAATGACTTGTATACACAAAAGCTTATGGGAAACTAAATGCTAAAACTGTAGCCTATCATTAGTAGCCTATCATTTTTTTCAGTGTACATGTACTTACTATATGGTTAGAGTAAGGATTAGGGTTTGGCTTAGGGTTACTTGCAATTATGCATAACTTATTGCTTTTATAATAGTAAGTACATGTAACGTGTAACAAGGACACCTTAAAATAAAGTGTTATCCTTTTTTACAACAAAAAGGACAACATGATTTTCTGTTGTAATCAACAGCATGTCACAGAAATACACACAGAAAGTTGTTTAACCCAGAATTGATCTTTAAACCATGCAGATGATGATTGATTTGACCCTACCTTGTTTAGGAAGCGTTTTGGGTGGGGGTTTCTTTATTTTGGCCTCATCTGAAGTGAATAACAGAAGAAATAAACACAGATCAGATTATCACATCACAGTTAACAAAGAAAATAAGCTCAACATCCAATCTCAGTGCAAAGAAGTTATTGTGAACTACCCAACAAATCAAGTTTTCTGGTGTAAATAAACAAACATATGTCATATTAATTCCAGGCTGCATCACAAGTCAGATATGGGGATTTATATGAATTGCCGTAACCCTGATATTGACCAGCTGACGGTAATCTATCCTTAATTACTTTGCATTTGATTTACCTTCAGGTTTCAAGTCATACAAACACACAAATGTTAACATTGGCCAGTAGATCTACTCATAGTATCTGAGACAACATGCACTCTCACATTTACAAAACTTGAAGAAGGGAGGGCAGAATGAGAGGAAAGGAGAGATGTTTTTCTCTGGATGTACTAGAAGAGATCAGCTGCTAAGGTTCTTTGCTCTTTGCCTTTTTTGGTCATACTAAAAATATCTTTAACTAGAATCCAGGAAATAGCTTTTGGCACTATTTATTTTACATCTGATCGCTGTCGTGAAACAATGTGATGGCAAGGCCAACAAACACAAGCCTAGAGCTGCAGCAGTGGCAATGAAGCTATTCCGATCTGAAGCAATGTCAAACTTTGGAGAAGTTTTTCTGTCATTTGTAAGACATTCCAATCTCATCCCTCTGCGAGAGGCCATTCTCTCATTCCTTTCTCTCTTTCTCTGTAGCCGTGGAAATGAAAACATCCTCTTTCCAACACAGAACTATTTTTGCTTCTGGCTCAAAATGGCTTTTCAGTGAGCTTTCACCTGAATCTCTAAAATTTGGGCAAAACAGATCTCAAGCTGAACTTATAAATATATATATATAATGGAGTTGATCATATCTACCTAACTTACTTGCATAATAAATAAATTGTAGCACAACAAATATAGTAAATTCTGCAGATATTTAGTGCCTAAATAAGTCTTACACCAAGATCAATATAACCTGCTATTAAGAAAACCTACTGACTGTGAATTTTTAGATGCTGAGGCAATGTGAACTCATGAGTATTTTAATGTATTTTACATAAAATGTGATTTTAGCACATGTACAGAGGGCCCGGAAATATTTGAACACTAAAGTCACACTTAAAATATCTAAATTTCAATGAATTCATATTAATACATAAATCAAAGTGGCATCTGTAAACAAATGATGCAAACTTTTTTAAACTAACTTAGACTTAAAGGAACACTCCACTTTTTTTGAAAATAGGTTCATTTTCAAACTCCCCAATAGTTAAACAGTTGAGTTTTACCGTTTTCAAATCCATTCAGCCGATCTCCGGGTCTGAAGGTAGCACTTTTAGCGTTCCTTAATTATTAGCTAAATGAGAGTACCATAGTTCCTCGCCATCATTGCCTACAAAATCTCTGATTAGATCGTTAGCATCTCGCTCAAAAATGACCAAATCGAAACTCTTTGGTCATTTTTGAGCGAGATGCTAACGATCTAATCAGATTCAGTGATCTATGGTAAGCTACGCTAAAAGTGCTACCGCCAGACCCAGAGATCGGCTGAATGGATTTGAAAACAGTAAAACTCAACTGTTTAAATCCAGGGGAGATGAAAAATTAGCATATTTTTTTTAAAGTGGAGTGTTCCTTTAATAAACTTCTATTATTCTCCTCATTTGCACGTCGCTTTGGATAAAAGCATCTGCTAAATTGATTAAATGTAAATGTAAACGATTGATGTCAAGGTAATTTTTTTGTGCAGGTATGAAGTCAGTTCTCCTCAAGTTTATCATGTTAACTATAAACATTTTCCATAAAGTTTGACACCCAGAAAGTGTCAAAGACATTCTGTCTTTGTTCTGAACAAAATATTACATTTTTCATATTCTAAAACATTTTTGTGCTGTATTTCCTTAAAATAATCCCACTTACTTTATTTATTTGTTTGTTTGCTTGCTTGCTTAAGTGTCCAAATACATTTTAAATACATTTTGATGCCATTGCATAATGTATGTTTGCACACACAATTAAAATGTAAACATTATATAACAGCATATGCCAATAACATTATTTAACGCATCAATCAAACAAAGCAATGCAAATATATTTATAATATACATACAATACAAATAACACACACACACACACACACACACACACACACACACACACACACACACACACACACACACACACACACACACACACACACTCACACACACACACACACACACACACACACACACACACACACACACACACACACACACACACACACACACACACACACACACACACACACACACACACACACACACACACACACACACACACACACACACACACACACACACACACACACACACACACACACACACACACACACACACACACACTTTTATAAACCTGTGCAAATGTAAATAATTTCAAATTTTTTGATGCTGTCATTATGTTCATACATTTCGGTGTTTGTCCAAATGTTTGTCCAAATTGCTAAAAAAGATTAGACTAGATTGGACTAGGGCTAAATATTTAAGAATTTTGAAGTTATCTAATGACTCACTCTCAAATTGCTTGTCTTTTGTATCTACAGGAAGGGAAGCAATACTAAGTGGTTAACAGTACTTGTTCATGTAAACATTCAACAAATAAACAAATCACCATTGGTAACTGAATACACAAAACTAATTATTTGCAGTAAACAGTCTGACATGACAATAAGGCTACAAGAATTGGAAGTACAGCCCTTTCAATTGGTTGTACTATTGTGCTTCTGTGTGTTCAGTAAACAAATCTATAAAAATTCTTTCCAAAAAATTCCAGTGGACCAAAAAAAAAATATATATATATATTTTAGATGTGACCTAAGATCTTAAAACTGTACGGCCTATTAAACAGACCTAAATCCTACCTAAATCCTTCATTGCCTTGTTTTCGTTCACATCAGATTAAAAATGCAGTCTACTCACTCAAAGCAGTAAATGTGCAAAATATGATGTTCCTTACATATTCTGCATGCATGGGCTTATGGTATCGTTATGTTGGTAACTGAATATAAGTCACTGCACATGGTAGCAGGTAATCCTGATGTCAAATGGAGGTGTTTCTCACATTCTTTATTCTCCATGCTGAGCATTACTGTCTATAATCCCCATACACCCATTGGCTTTATCACTTTGTCTCCTCTCCACCAATAAGCTGGTGTATTGTGGGTGTTCTGGCGCAATATGGCTGCCGTCGCATCATCCAGGTGGATGCTGCACTTTGGTGGTGGTTGAGGAGATCCCCCCTTCTATGTAAAGTGCTTTGAGTACCCAGAAAAGCGCTATATAAATGTAACAAATTATTATTATCTTTTTAGTGTTCAAGATGGTTAGGGCTGCAACGATTAGCTGACATTATCTACAACGTCAACAATAAAAAAATTGTCGACAAATATTTTTGTTGTTGAGTAGTTATGGAAGCCCATTTCCGCCACTGAATAAAAAAATAAAAAAAGGTTATTGCGACGTTTTTTCTCACAATTCTGATTTTTTTTCTCAGAATTGTGTGATATAAACTCGCAATTGCGAGTTAAAAAGATATCAGAATTGCATGATATAAACTCGCAATTGTGAGACAATGTCACAATTCTGAGAAATGAAGACTGAACTGCCAGATACAAACGCAATTCTGACTTTTTTTCTCAGAATTTTTTATATCTTTTTTATTCCAAGAACATATCAGTCTTCCCCCCCCCCAGTTTATATTACGCAATTCTGACTTTATAACTCACAATTGCTAGTTTATATCTCACAATTCTGAGAAAAAAAGTTTGAATTGCGAGAAAAAGTCAGAATTGTGAGATATATACTCGCAATTGCGCAAAAAAAAGTCAGATTTGCAAGCTTATGTCTCGCAATTCTGAATTTATAACTCACAATTGCGAGTTTATATCTCACAATTCTGTGAAAAAAAGTCAGAATTGTGAGATAAAAAGTCGCAATAACCTTTTTTAATTTTTATTCAGTGGCGGAAACGGGCTTCCATAAGTAGTCGTTTGATCTCATAGAACCTAATGTAAGAACCTGCAATACTGCGGTTAGTGCAAGACTGTGGTTCAGTCCTCCTGGAAGCAATTCAAGAGAAGACACCCGAAACTGAGGAGCGTTTGGATGAATATGTAAATATATATTGCGCGCTTTCCTCTCAGTAACGAAATAAACACAACAAAAACTGACAGCATTGTGAAAGCAGCAGTTAAAAATGCATCGGATTACAACAATGTGAATGTTTGCATGAGCTCTGCAGTTCAGTACTCCAGTAAAGTCCGGTCACATCATGTTTATTTATATAGTACTTTATGCAATGGATAGCCTTAATTCAAGCAGCTTTATGGTATTAAACATGAAAAACCAGAGTCAGTGTCACTTTCAGTTAGAATTACAACTTGATTTTCTGTTATAAAGCAGCTCTCCAGTGTGGGGCTAATCAAAAAAATAATTTAATTTCAGTTTGGCTTATAGAGATCAAAGCTTGATCTAGCTAAGGACTGTTTTGTTATCATAAACCTATACGGTATTTTAAGAAATTATGTTGTGAATAAAATTGTTTATCCAAAGGTTCTTATAACTTACCTTTATTTTGTTTCTTATCTATATGAATTACAAAAGGAGATGTAAGGCAGAATGTGCAAGATGTGTCATTAAGTTACTTTTTCATGTACAGGTGCATCTCAATAAATTAGAATGTTGTGGAAAAGTTGCAAAAAAAATGTTGTGCAATTCACTATCTCAACAAATTAGAATACTTCATAAGAACAAAAATAAAAAAATTTTTTAGTGAATTGTCGGCCTTCTGGAAAGTATGTTCATTTACTGTATATGTACTCAATACTTGGTAGGGGCTCCTTTTGCTTTAATTACTGCCTCAATTCAGCGTGGCATGGAGGTAATCAGTTTGTGGCACTGCTGAGGTTGTATGGAAGCCCAGGTTCCTTTGACAGTGGCCTTCAGCTCATCTGCATTGTTGGGTCTGGTGTCTCTCATCTTCCTCTTGACAATACCCCATAGATTCTCTATGGGGTTCAGGTCAGGCTAGTTTGCTGGCCAATCAAGCACAGTAACACCATGGTCATTGAACCAGCTTTTGGTACCTTTGGCAGTGTGGGCAGGTGCCAAGTCCTGCTGGAAAATGAAATCAGCATCTCCATTAAGCTTGTCAGCAAAAGGAAGCATGAAGTGCTCTAAAATGTCCTGGTAGATGGCTGCGTTGACTGTGGACTTCAGAGAAGCACAGTGGACCAACACCAGCAGATGACATGGCAGCCCAAATCATCACTGACTGTGGAAACTTCACACTGGACTTCAAGCAACATGGATTCTGTGCCTCTCCACTCTTCCTCTAGACTCTGTGACCTTGATTTCCAAATTAAATGCAAAATTTAATTTCATCTGAAAAGAGGACTTTGGACCACTGAGCAACAGTCCAGTTATTTTTCTCCACAGCCCAGGTAAGATGCTTCTGACATTGTCTCTGTTTCAGAAGTGGCTTGGCAGCCCTTTTCCTGAAGATGTCTGAGCATGGTGATTCTTGATGCACTGACTCCAGCTTCAGTCCACTCCTTGTGAAGCTCTCCCATGTGTTTGAATCAGCTTTGCTTGACTGTATTCTCAAGCTTGCGGTCATCCCTGTTGCTTGTGCACCTTTTCCTACCCAAATTCTTCCTTCCAGTCAACTTTGCATTTAATATGCTTTGATACAGCACTCTGTAAACAGTCACACCTTTCAGCAATGACCCTCTGTGACTTACCCTCTTTATGGAGGGCGTCAATATTTGTCTTCTGGACCATTGCAAGTCAGCAGTCTTCCCCATTATTGTGGTTTCAAAGAACAAGAGATACCCGGAATTTATACTGTAGGGATGGTCATTAATTGAAACTCAAATGTAAATATTCTAATATTTTGAGATACTGATTTTTGACTTTCATGAGCTGTAAGCTCTAATCCTCAAAATAATATATATTTTTTTTATTGTTTTACTTTAAATGTAAAAATATATGAAAGTTTCACTTTTTGAAATAAGTTACAAGAAAAAAATAACTTTTTCATGACATTCTAATTGATTGAGATGCACCTGTAGTTAATTAAATGGTGAGAGAGTGTCTCAGTCTGGCAGATTTTGGTGTGAGTGTGAGTCTGGCTCTCATTGGTGGCTATAAGGCATTCAGTTACATAGTTAATATTATGTAATTAACATAAATGAACAATATAATTTTTTACATTTATGTATTAATCTTTTTATTTATTATTAATACATTGTCATGTTTGTCTAGTTGTTGTTAAATTTGTTGGTGTCTACAATTTTGGAATAATCAACCGTATGAGTAATGTTTGTTAAAATTATCAAATAATCATTTGTCGCAGTTTGATCATGGTTCTCGAGGAACATGGCCATTTCAACTTCCCCCCAAATGTTGGCAACATTTCCCGTTTGTAACAATTTTCATTGGGAATGTACAATAACATATCATGTTCAAAATGCCCCAACAAACATATGTTCAAATTCCAATATAAATGTTTTCACAGGTTATTAAGATCATTAATCACAGTGAGTAAAGATCAACAGAGGCATGCTTTAGAGTCAGAGAAAGATTTAAGCAAAAGCACACATTGGCAACAGTCCAGGTTTATGTTTCATATGCCTGTTTAGTCTACATTGTCTGGGGCCACAGGATCCAACGTATCTGTTTAAAGGCCTGACAAATTCAGGACACTTAGAGAAACAGATAATCTCTGCCCTCCACTGCTTCAACAAATCATCCAATATAACACCACTTCACACTGTCAACCACTGCTGAAAATAAGCAGACAGACAAAAAGAAAGAAACACATAGTGAATCTAATATATTCACTCAAACGTCTTCATGGTGATGTATGATGAGACATAATACAATATATATTTTAGTTAAAGGTATAAAATCTGATGTAGTAGAACACGTGAACAGGAAAGGAGTTTTTAATGCTCAAGATCAGCCCAATTTCTTCATAGTAAAATAACTTAAAGGGTTACTCCACCCCAAAATGAAAATGTTGACATTAATTACTTACCCCCATGTTGTTCCAAACCCGTAAAAGCTTCATTCGTCTTCGAACACAATTTAAGAAATTTTTGATGAAAACCAGGAGGCTTGTGACTGTCCCATTGACTGCCAAGCAATTAACACTTCCAAGGCCATGAAAAGTATTAAAAACATAGTCAGAATAGTCCATCTGCCATCAGTGGTTCAACCATAACGTTATGAAGCTACGAGAATATTTTTTGTATAAAAAAAAAAAAAAAAACTTTTTCAAAAATTCAACTATTCGTCTCCTCTGTGTCAGCATAGTGCCAAGCAGCGTATGCTGTTCTGTGTCAGCCGCGCCGCACGGGTATGTTATTTTTGTTCAAATCAAAGTGTAAAAAACTCAGAAGACATATCCGTGTGGCGCGGCTGAGACAGAACAGCATACCCTGCTTGCGTCCAGCGGATATTCTCCAAAATGCCACTACGTCACAAGCCTCCCGGTTTTCATCCAAGATACCTTAAATTGTGTTCCGAAGACGGACAAAGCTTTTATGGGTTTGGAACGACATGGGGGTAAGTGATTAATGACAATTTTCATTTTGGGGTGGAGTAACCCTTTAAATAAAGTGTTTTTTCTTACTATCCTGTTATACTTATTACTAAGTATAGCAGTTAACGATTAATATTCTATAGGCATCCCTTAACATTCTATTGCTGAATTGCTTGCTCTTGTGAAAAAAGTAGCATACTTTAAAGTATACTCAAGTGTGAATTGAATGTAATGTTGTCAGACACTTACTTGCATGTTATCTGAAATTAAATGTTTTATTAAAATGTACTGTATATTAAATACAATTCTTTTGTTGTATATATGCAAGTACTGTTCTTTAAATATACTTGTTTTGTACTTAAGATTGGAAGATTTGCAGCAACAGCATAAACAGAGGAAAATTACAAAAATACATTCTGACTGAATTTGATGCATGCCAAAGGATTTGAACATGCAGGTTCCATATTCAATGGTAGTACATACATAGTGGGATGGGTTGGTTTCAAATGACCAATTCCTGTGGAATGGTAACAGTGTTGCTTGCAAGCACAACTAATAACATAGAGAACAGAAATAAGCCATTATGACGATGTGCACAGCAGTATTCAGCAGCAGTTGTTTCTGAACAGGTTATGAAAGCACTGAGTCCTTAAGTAGACTAATTGGGTTCAATATCCACCAGCATTTCAGAGGTACATGGAGGTTAGAATTTTCCATTATCCACGACACCACTGCTTATTTTTATAGCTTCACGATTTTTAATCACAGATTTTCCATGACTGCAAACAACTCAATGACTGAATGTAACCTCTACGGTGAAGGACCTGCCTAACCTTCACTTGCTACAAAATCACTGGGAACCTTCTATTGTCAGCATCAGCCATTGATTGCTTGCTTGCTTGTTTATTCTCTGCACAAGATACCCACATAACTCAGTTTTTTATTTTAAATATATAGTTTCTAAATTAATATGTAAAATGTCTCTCTAAAAACAAAGCATCAAACATGAGTCACTACCTCATACAGACTGACCCTGTGACATTAAAATTAATATTGAAGCTGGGAAATTAGGGCTCATCATCTGTTTCTGTGTCGTGTCAGCCAAATAAACGCTCGATAGATTATGATAGATTTTACTGCTGTGCATGTTACAGCACAAAACTTTTTCTTCATAGAGAAAGCCTCACTTCATTCTTTAAAGAATAAACAATCATTAATATCCCTGAGACATATGGTACACGTCTCTTCAGAGATGAGTGCATACATCAACAGTTTCTCCAGTTTCATTTTCAGCCATTTCTGAAGATAAAGTTCAAGCATACAGTGCAAAACATAACAACCTGCTAATAGAGAAGGCACAAAGTAGACTCTCTGACTCTAGTATACAAAACCCTTTACAAAACATTCTGAAGAATGTTAGGCATGTTAAAAACACTGATGTTAGAAAACTCATACAACACTCCTCGCAGAGTGAGAGTCTTGATTGAGCCCATACATGGAAATCCAAAGTGGGTTTTGCCAAGCAGTCATGCAGTAAGAGTCATGATCTCTCTTTTTCTCTCTACTGACAGAAACATTGTTTTATTCACTCTTTATATCTCTAAAACAAGCCTTTGTTCACTGTTCATTTTTGTCTGCCTCCTCCTTGCTTGTTGAGTTTGTTTAAAATGTAAAATCAGTCATTGTCGGCAGTCTCCAGCAGCCTTGTCAAACATCTCCTCTGATGAAGAGTGTGAGAAGTGAACAACTGGTTTAACAGTGAAGATGGACCTCCTACAGGGATTGTTTTATACTATGCTAGTCTATGCTATACTATACAATACTACAACCTCTGGGTTATGCAAAAATATTGTGAGGACAAAACTTTATCAATAATAGTCCAGCCAGAAATTTTATTTTGTTCCCTACAGTTTTTATCTTTCCCTGAATCTGCAGATAATTATGAACTATGCAACATGCAGATGGATGTCTTTGTTTGTTTGTGTTTTTACAGTTTTTCAACAGCTTACACACATTTTCAAAACTTTGCCTATTTTTTTCAAAGCTTTACACACAAATCCAAGAATTGCACACACAAAATGCCTCACATATCTTGCAAAATGAATCACTGCATTCAAAATATCACAAACACATCTCAAAAACATTTGCAAACATCTTTGCCATAATATTAATTCCTGTTAGATTTTTGTGTATTACATAGAGAAGTGTGTGTTTTGTTTTTCAAAAAGTGTTTTATGAAATTGAAAACTGAGTCAAAGGCGGATAATTAGTGGATGGTTTTGCAGATTTGGTGTCAGGTTTCAGATATTGTGTGACAAGTAAATATTTTTTTTGTGTAAACATTTGAAAAAACTGTAATCTGATTTTAAGCATATTTTTATTGAAAAAAAAGCTAAACATAATTGTCAATATTTAAATTTTGTGGAAAATAATTATTTAACTTGTGGATCGAACAAAGCAATTTAAAAATCAATTTTCTCAGTGATATATCCCTAGTTATGTTGTCTATAAATGCTACAAGCAACATAGAAGAATATGTGTGTGTGTGTGTGTGTGTGTGTGTGTGTGTGTGTGTGTGTGTGTGTGTGTGTGTGTGTGTGTGTGTGTGTGTGTGTGTGTGTGTGTGTGTGTGTGTGTGTGTGTGCTGCAGTGGGAAAGGTTCACATCTCCCACGCCACTCCATATTGGGATATAAAAAAGGAAGTACATATTTTGGAAACTTACTCTCTGTGGTCGGGGTAGAGGGCTTCCTGCTCCGCTTATCAGCTGGTGTGGAGAACACTGGGATCTGAACACAGACAGACAGAATACAGAGAGTAACACAGAGAACAAAATTAGAATCAAGCTCATGTGACCACCATGAAATCAGTGTATTATGCATCCTCTTCAACTTCTACAAACCAAAAAAAAATAAAAAATACATCAAGAATTTATTTTGAGGATTCATCATCATTTTATTATTGTCACTTTTTGCTAAGACCAAAACTAAGGCCAAAAAGTCAAACCTGAGGTTAAAAAGTGGAATTTGGCAATTGAAATTGCAGACGCCAAATTAGGAGAAGCTGTATTAGCCATTTATGCAAGTAAACTACAATGTTAAAGCAATCAAATAAAATCAGCATGCTGCCATTGAAAATAATGATATCTCCAGGTCAAGGTGTCTTTATTGTGTCACTGTAAAGCCAGACAGATATGGCTAGAGACATCTGTAAAGACATGTCTTTTAAAATTAGAGATTGATAGATGACTATTGGGACATGTACGATAAAGCAGGACACAGAGAACTAGTGATGGTTGCAGGGACATGGCCTGTTAAGCAGAAAAACTGTAGGGACATGCCTAATAAAGCAGGACTGCAAAATCTGAACAGGAGATCTATATACAGATGTAAAGACAAGTCCTGGAAACCAGAAGAGAGAGAAAGAGATGGCTGTAGGGATGTAGGGATCTAGAGGCAAACACAGGGATACACTGAGATCAGGTATTGGCTGTCATAAACAGGACAAAGAGATCTTAATTGGATGGATACACTGGACATGCGTTACATATAACATGTTGAACATCTCATGTTAAGCAGGTGAGAGGTGACTGTAGAAAAAGAGCTCTAGGGCCATGTCCTATATTTGAGACAGGCAGATCTAGAGATGATTGTTGGGACAGGTCCCATATTGCAGAACAGAAAGAGAGGTGATTGTCAGAATATGTTAATATCAAGACTGGCTGTTGGGACATGTCTTGTTAAGTTGGATAAACAGATCCAAAGACAGCTCAACACATCCTCTAAAGTGGAACAAAGAGATTCAAAACAGTTGTAAAGACATGTCCTGAAAACCAGAACAGAGAGAAAGAGACAATTGTAGAGACACATCCAACAAGAGAGACACAAAAATCTAGAGATTCTCATAGGGACATGGCCTGTTAAGCTAAACAGAGATCCAGAGATGACTGTCTGTTAAGTGGGGCAAAGATATTTAGAGACACCTGTAAAGACATATTCTGCAAATTCTGTGAAAAAGGGAGATCTTAGGACATGCAAGGTACATTATGCAGGCTGATCTGGTCAGTAATTACCAGAAGATGCAGAGTTCAGACAAGGACGCAGGGGAAATGGTCAACCACAATTAGGGCTGCAACTAACGACTATTTTTATTTCGATTAATCTATCGACTAATTTCCCACACAAAAAAATCAACAATTTTACTTACGAATATTTTATTAAGCCACATATGTTATTAATCCACATTTCTATGAAATCCTTTTTTAAAGCAAAAGTAAAGTGCAACAGAGAGTGCAAGAAGCAAGTGTCCATCTCATAGTCCAAATCACTGAAATCAAAGTTCAGTATTATAGTGTAAGAATGACAACATATCCACGTGTTCTAGTCTACTAAAAAATATATTATAAAAAACACTTTTTAAAGGAGTATTTAGCAAAAATATTATTTACCAGAATTTATTTAGGTGAAAAATGTAAATGTACAATATTTCTGAAAAAAAGAAAGAAAGAAAAAAAAAATCATTGTGAATGTGGTAAAGATAAAACTGTAAAACTCAATTAATTAGACAGGCTTTTTGATTTAGTACAATTTTATTTAACCATTAAAACATTGCATTTTTTTTGGAAAAAAACTGAGTCTGGAAACAAAACGGATTTCATAGGGCCCTATAATCATAATTTTATTTGTGGTAATAAAAATAGATGTAAGTGAACAATAGCTTTTAAAATGACTTAAAATACATATATAATAGCAATGATGCATTAATAATTAGTTCAAATAAAGTATCAAAAGCAAGAAATCATAGTTTTATTGAACAAAACTGTTAAAATACATAATGTATTATAAACAATAGAGCTAATGTGGATTACGCATTACAACAAAGGCCTGCAGGGGGCGCCGAAGGCCTGGTGATTATATTTACACATTACTGCGCGATCTAATCCTTGTTTAATATTGACCAAGCACCATTTAATTCAAACGTCCACTAAATCTTTAATATTTGGCCATTTTCATTAGGACAGAAATGTTATAGACACTGTAATTAAATGAATATGTGGACATCAAAATGTGTAAACTCAGAGTGAGGGTTTGAGCTTTTATTTTGAAATCATAATATATTCTCCTGTGTTTGCTTAGATTTATAAATTATTTACCTTAAAAATCTGATGAAATGGCGCACGTTGCGTTTCCAGATGAATGTTATAATAAACACAAACTCACAACAACATGCAGAGATGGAGTTTGAGACGCTCCACATGTAAATTATACGTTTCTGTTGAACTACTGTGAACGGAGCCGCTGTGTGAAGCATGTACTTAACCTACACACATCTAAATGATTAAAGCGCATTTAGACCTGCATCGCATATAATTATTTAACTAAATCATAGCGTTTATGTATTCACAATCATGCTTAATTATGATTTTAAATGGGTTTAATATATCATGCAGCCTTGGAAAATACTCTAATAATGTGTTTCATGGATTGTTGTCTGTGAAATGCGCCACTTCCAGTATTTTGCTGGTTAGTCGACGCAAGTCAAAGATTTTAAAAAAATCGACTAGTCGACTAAAATCGACGAATCGCGACAGCCCTAACCACAATGCTCAGCCCAAAACAGACAGACAGAAAGCATAATTCTCTTATTAGACTCCAAAGGTTTGAATGAAAAATGTAAAAATGTTTAAATAACTACATTTTTGACACTTTTAGGGTTACAGTACAGCTCATCTCTCAGAGAGCCTACAGAGTTTCATAGAGTGGATACAGGAAGAGTATGCTGTAAAGTAATTTAATGTACTTTTATTTAATGAGATACACTCACCATCCACTAGGACTATACAGGAACACTCTGTCTTGCCCTCGTTAGTCTCTGCCCTGCATACATACTGTCCTTCATCCTCAGGCAGAGCTTTATCAATGGTCAGAGAGCACTTAACACCTGCTCACACACATATACACAAATTTAATGTTTATTCTTATACAGTTAAATAAATCCATTCATCTAAGAGAATGTTAACCTGTTTTGAAAGTATCTGTTGCATGAGGTCAAAGACGTCTTTGGGGCAAATTACATATGCTGTCGGTAGTTCCCAAAGCAGAATATCTCTTTAATATTGTGCTAATCCATACATTCATATTCAATCAGATATTTTTCAAGTGCACAGGTCAAATTCTCTTGGTCTAAATACTGATCAACTTGAGTCAGATTAAGTTTTTGTCAAACACACAGGGTTAGTAATGGCACAGGGGTACAAATCACAGCCCACAGGTCTACACCTACAAACGACTTTTCTCTTCAGATATCTCAAACATCATTACTGATAGCCTTATTGCATCATGAAACACCTTGAATCTCATCCAATTACACTCCTGTCATTTTATTGTCTTGGGACCACTGTTTAAAGATAATTATGTACAGTTAGTTCTAGTCCTCGTGTCTGATTGGACAAGTGGTATTGTAGGAGTGTTTGTTTAGATTTATGACATTCCAGCCAACCGTTGTGTTTCTCAGCAGCAAAGTTAGTCCAGCGTTCGGCATCATTTGGAACTATTTTAATTACAGATCAAAAGTCAACTGTTTGAAACATCAGGTACTCAATATTAACTTCTTGTTTAAAGAACTGTTGTATAAAATGAATATCACGCTGTGATTACCTCTGGTCTGCTGATTGTTGAATCATGTACACAAGCGTATAAACTAATCAAGCCTCTGATAAATGCCCCAATGCCAAATTTCATCCATGACAGATGACAACAAATTAGTCCTCTTATTTTATATTAAATGTGAAATGCAACACTGACCCTCATTAGCAATTACGATGAATTTGGATGGTTTGATGAGTTTTCCATCAAGCGTCCATGTCACTTTAGCAGGAGATTCAGAGGAAAGTTGGCACTGCAGATGAAAACGTTCCCCATCCAATACCGTCATGTCACTCAGTATCTGCGTAAAAATGGGCTCTATCTTTCCAACTGCTTTAGTTTTTTTTTTTATCTCTCCATCCACACAATTGATATCGTTTTCCTTTCCTCGGGTGTCTTTATCGCCTTGGCTTTCTCCATTCCTGTCCTGGCTTGGTTGTTTTTTCTTGTTGCCTAACATGGATCGGAAGTCAACTGCTTCAGTTTTGTTGGCTTGTGTTTTCACTAAGGATCCAAGACCGGGTTTTGGGCCTTGGCTTCCCTTCTTTCCCAGCACTGCTCTGAAGTCCACCTGCTGTGGAGAGTTGACTTTGCGTTCCTCTTCTGTCTGGGTCTTGGGCTTGATCTGCCGCTGGAGGTTCCCTCTGAAGTCCATCTGCTCGGCCGTGATCTCCTTCAGGTCTTCCTCAGAGATGCTCTTAGTGTTGACCTTGCGGCCGAGCACAGTTCTGAAGTCGATCTGTTCGGCCTCCTGCTGTCGGATCTGGTCTTCCCGATGCTCTTTTGTCTCCACGCGCCGTTTGAGAAGTCCAAGGGTGGCACTGTCCTCCTCTTCTTCCTGATCCTGACTGTTGTGTTCCCAGAGTGGCTCAGAGCGCGATGCTGCAGCGCTGGGAGTCTCTGGCTGTCCTCCCCTGCCTGGCGCAGTCCTCTCCACCCCTCGGCTGCCACAGGAAGAGTGGAGAAACAAATACAGAGATGGTTAAAGCCTCGGCTAGCTCAGCCCACACTGGAGAGCAGCTTAATCGAGGGGGAGAGTTAGTTCAACACGACAGAGTTGCATCAGAGATGACTTCAGAGACCTTATAGGGAAATGAGACCCGAATGAGGCCCCTAGACGAACCCACACAACACACAGCTGAAAGAGGAAGCATAAACAGAGCGTTTGGTTATAAAGAGAGATTATGTAGATTAAGTGCAGGGGTTGAGGGGAAAGTGCTGTAAATATAGCTTTGGGGCAGAGGAGAGCAAGAATAGAAGGAGTATGTACCGTTTATGAGAATTGTCACCAGGCGACATGGGGTCCTCGCTGATGTGCAGAGCAGCCACAGACCTGCACTCTCCTACTTTATTCCTGAGATCAACATAAGATTATTGCCGCTAATGCTAATTTATTGTAAACTGTTTAATTGAAAAAGTAAATGAGGAACTAAGAAAACACAATCTCTCTTCATATGACAGCACTGTCTCCAAGCATAATTTCATTGCATGTAAACTTAAAAGCATGGATCTCGTGAATTGTATCCACCCAAAAAAAAAAATAAAATAATAATAATAATAATTGCATAAATAACACAGCCAGGTTTTCTCTTTGTGTAATGCGCATTTCTCATTATAAATGATCCTCATTTAATTCTCATTCCTTATTCTTTTTATTATTAAAATCAGAATAAATTTAAAACATTTAAACAAATACCATGATGTAGTGATACTTCATAATTGAAATAGTTATTTTTAAAATAATATTGCTATTTTTATTGTTGTAAAATATTATTTGTGTATGGCCGTTAAGAATAGAAGAAGAAAAGAAGTGGTTATAAAAATAATGTCACAACAACATTTCACATCTTTACATAGAATCAGCTAAATAAAATCCAAATCCAAACCTTAAGGAATAATCTTAATGTTACACGTCTGTGTGTTTTGAGTTTCTGTTGTGACCTAGTTTTGCCTGTGTCTTGATGAGTTAATTGTTCCCATCTGTTGTGCCATTAATTATCCCATTAGTCCCTGTAACCTTAAATCCTGAGTTATTGTTCCCAATATTATTAGTCCCCAGTTATTGTCTATGTTACACGTTTGCTTGGATTATTCCTGAGTTTTTCCGAGTGGATTTATATTAAAAGGTGGGGTATGTAATTTTTTTTTAAACTCTTTAGAAAACTGAGTCGGAGCCAAGTATCAAAACAAACTTGTAACCAATCAGCAGTAAGGGGTGTGTCTACTCATGATGCAGAGGAGAGAGCGCTCATCAGTGCACATGACGGACATTAACCGAACCAAGTGACGACAGAAAGATAGAGATGGAGGATAAAAAAAACTAAAGAGGAAAACGTCTAAGGAACAATTAGGCAAGAAGTAGGACCTGTGTAAATATTGAATTGAAATATTGCTTTCCAGTGCTGGAGAGAACTCAAGGAGCGGAAGGCCTGCGATCGGACGCCAAGGTTGCTTTGTTTCTTCTCGATAGGTGTCTACACCAGATGCGCCGCAACAGCTAAAGTCTGCCAAAACTGGATGCGATAAAGCAACCGTTGAAAACCATTTTAAATTTGTGTCAATACGTTATAAACAGAACGCGGCAGCAGTTTTCTGTCTGAGATTTGTCATGCCACGCAGCATCCAGTGTAGACAGCATTATTGATTATAATGACTTCTACAGTATTTTGGCGCACCGCTCGCTTCCGGTGTAGACACGGTGTAACATTGGTTTTGCTTTGTTTCACATAACTAATCGTTGCCTGGGTTGCGTAGGCGAGACCCTTTTGGGGTAGGAGCGTGTTTGTTTAGGTGATTTCAAATATCAACATTGGCTACCAGAAATTGTTTACCCCACCTTTAAAGACTGTTCTTTTGGGTTCCTTGCTCTCCGTGAGTTTATCTACCTGAGACCAAAACACTTAACTTTTATTTTTTGTTACATTTTCAGGCTTTTATGCCTTTTAATGGACAGTACAGTAGAGAGATGACAGGAATGCTTTGGGAAGAGTGAGGGGAGTGGGATCAGCAAAGGACCTCGAGACAGGAATCGTACTCGGGTTGCTGTGAGCACAACTGCGCTATTTGTCAGTGCACTAACCACAAGGCTTTCAGCACTGACATTTAAAAAACTTTTTAAAATATAATTTTAAAGTAAAATAAACCATTTCACTTTTGAGTACAAATAACTGTGTTAAGATATGAGTGAGTCAACATTTCCAAATAACAAATATCTAACTATACATATAATACATTTAAACTATATGAACAATGACTTAGATTATTAATTTATATATAATTCTTACTTGAGAAGAATCTCATAGTTTCCAGCATGATGTGTCTTCACTTTCCTGATGAGCAATGAGACAACGTCTTCCTTCTGTAAGATCTCAAAGTCTCCACCTCCAGATATTACCTGTCCATCCTTCATCCAGAGGAATTCTGGGAAGGGGTCACCAGCGATCGCACAGGACAGCAGAGCGTGTTGACCCAGGGAGGCGGCAGTGGACTTGGTTTTAGTGATGAACCAGGGCTGAACTCCATCTTGAGGCTCTGTGAGCAACAAACAAAAATCCACTGGAGATTCACATCCATATTCAACGATTTAATCATAATATTTATTATAAGATTAAATCAGTATCTAGTTGCAGATCTTACCTGCTTTGGTAATGTATTCAATTAAGTAATGTTTCTAATAAGAAACATTGTGATTTGTACCTTGTACCGTGAGTGAGGCTTCGGTCCGGCCGACTCCGGCTACATTCCACACCTCACAGGTGTAAGTTCCTGTGTCCTCAGGAAACACTTCCTGTATGAAGAGAGTATACTGACAGCCCTTCTTCCCAAAATGGAAATCCTCAGACTCGTGGATCTCTTTGCCATTATGCAGCCAGACCACCTCAGGGGCAGGATTTCCTACATACAACACACATCACACTTGCAATGATTAAGCACATTAGGGTTAGAGACAATGATTGGAGGTCAGTGGGACAAAATAAAGAATAATCAACAGCACTGAAGTTGGGTACAATGACTTTCAAGCCACAGTGCTGACATTTAAAGCATTTGGTTAAGTTACATTAAAAATGAGGAGAAAAAACAAATGCTTTACTTTTTCATACGACATCAAAAAGTTAATATGTTGCTGAGGTCGCATGTTCATTCAAATACACAGTTAGGAGACCCCTCAGCATTACACAGGAAGTGCTCTCAAGTGCTATATAATCACCTCTGTGATTAGTTAAATCCTCTGCACAAACACGCACATAGACACTTGACGCTACACACAAATATAGAGTTAAATGATGCCTCTTAAGGGAGTAGAAAGGAAATTCCATTCATTACAGCTAAACACAGCAAAAGACACAATCTATCGAGAAACATGTGAAGTAGATTTCGGAATAGTTTTTACAAAATTTCTTACAATAATGCATAGTACCGATTTTACTGTAAATTTGTCTGTTACAGACAAATAAATAAATATTTTGAACAACAACTATATATATACAGTATCTCACAGAAGTGAGTACACCCCTCACATTTTTGTCAATATTTTATTATATCTTTTCATGTGACAACACTGAAGAAATTACACTTTGCTGCAATGTAAAGTAGTGAGTGTACAGCTTGTATAACAGTGTAAATTTGCTGTTCCCCCAAAATAGCTCAACACACAGACATCAATGTCTAAACCGCTGGCAACAAAAGTGAGTACACCCCTAAAATGAAAATTTCCAAATTGGGCCCAAAGTGTCAATATTTTGTGTGGGCACCATTATTTTCCAGCAATGCCTTAGCCCTCTTGGGCATGGAGTTCACCAGAGCTTCACAGGTTGCCACTGGAGTCCTCTTCCACTCCTCTATGATGACATCACAGAGCTGGTGGATGTTAAAGACCTTGCGCTCCTCCACCTTGCGTTTGAGGATGCCCCACAGATTACCTTTACCCTCAGCTTCTTTAGCAAGTCAGTGGTTGTCTTGGAGGTGCGTTTGGGGTCGTTATCATGTTGGAATACTGCCCTGCGGCCCAGTCTCTGAAGGGAGGGGATCATGCTCTGCTTCAGTATGTCACAGTACATGTTGTCATTCATGGTTCCCTCAATGAACTGTAGCTCCCCAGTGCCAGCAGCACTCATGCAGCCCCAGACCATGACACTCCCACCACCATGCTTGACTGTAGGCAAGACACACTTGTCTTTGTACTCCTCACCTGGTTGCCGCCACACACGCTTGACACCATCTGAACCAAATACGTTTATCTTGGTCTCATCAGACCACAGGACATGGTTACAATAATCCATGTCCTTAGTCTGCTTGTCTTCAGCAAACTGTTTGCGGACTTTCTTGTGCATCATCTTTAGAAGAGTCTTGCTTCTGGGACGACAGCCATGCAGACCAATTTAATGCAGTGTGCAGTGTATGGTCTTAGCACTGACATGCTGACCACACACCCCTTCAACCTCTGCAGCAATGCTGGCAGCACTCATACGTCTATTTCCCAAACACAACCACTAGATATAACGCTGAGCACATGCACTCAACTTATTTGGTCGACCATGACGAGGCCTGTTCGGAGTGGAACCTGTCCTGCTAAACCGCTGTATGGTCTTGGCCACCGTGCTGCTGCTCAGTTTCAGGGCCAATCTTCTTATAGCCTACGCCATCTTTATGTAGAGCAACAATTCTTTTTTTTAGATCCTCAGAGAGTTCTTTGCCATGAGGTGCCATGTTGAACTTCCAGTGACCAGTATGAGAGAGTGAGAGCGATAACACCAAATTTAACACACCTGCTCCCCATTCACATCTGAGACCTTATAACACTAATGAGTCACATGACACCGGGGAGAGAAAATGGCTAATTGGGCCCAATTTGGACATTTTAACTTAGGAGTGTACTCACGTTTGTGGCCAGCGGTTTAGACATTAATGGCTGTATGTTGAGTTATTTTGAGGGGACAGCAAATTTACACTGTTATACAAGCTGTACACTCACTAAATTACATTGTAGAAAAGTGTCATTTCTTCAGTGTTGTCACATGAAAATATATGATAAAATATTTACAAAAATGTGAGGGGTGTACTCACTTCTGTGAGATACTGTACATTCTCAAATTATACTTATGGTTTGTGTTTTCAGTGCAGTGACCAGTGTTTATGTGTAGCTAGTATATAAACGTATAGAGTTGTTTTGGTTGAAAAAAATCAAATCAGCTCTGAAAACATTGTACAGAAAAAAAATTAAAACACCCAGTAGAATAAACATTGAATAAACTGTATAGTTTAATATAATTATATTTAATTGAATATTTTATATAATGATATGCTATATCATGTGCATTATTTATTTAATTAATGGATGATTTAATGTAATTATGCGATACAAATCAAATCAAATTCTTACTCTGCTCTCCTCCTAGAGGAGAAGCTGATCTCATGCTGACTTTTCATACCTGTCACTTCCACTTTCATGGTGACCTGACTGCCGTCCATGACTTGAGATCCTGCAGACCTCTGAGGAACACCGGGGCAGACGGCCTCCTCGCATCAGTCACAGGAGGAGCAGCAGACCTCTTAACACTTGGCTTAGCTGGACAACAACATACAGACTACATAAACTAGGGTAACCATATTTTAGTTTTCAAAAAAGAGGACAAAAATAAATAAATCAGTGAAAAGGGACCGTGTAAGGGAAACAGTAAAGCACACAAATAAAAATAGCACACTTGTGTGATAACACCAGCATTTTCTAATTTAAAAGTACTGCTCTTTTTTTTTTTTTTTTTTTATTCAGTGTTCTTGGCTTTTTTGAAGAATAATCATGTTCACATTCTCTAAAACCATTAGCTTATTAAATTACCACAGATCTATCTATATTTTTCCATCTATTGGTTATTATATATTCAGCAGTCCATGCACACACAGCAGCATCTGTGTTGAGATTGTCCTCTTCAGTACTGTACAAGAGTCAGTCACATGATTATTCCACATGAGAAAAGTTGGGCGACATCCTGTGTCAAACATGTTAGAACTATTAGATGATGTTAATAGATGTTGCAGGCCGTGGAGATGCCGTTTCATAAGGTCAGTCGGGAATACAGCTGTTTTATATGAAGCTATTGGTCCTCTGGTGCTTCCCTTAATCTGCTCCCCAATATTAATGTGAAGACACATCATACTGGAACTACTTATTCATCACATATATATGGCAATATATCTTATCATCAACCGCATTATATCATTATTTTTTCAGTAAGATATATTTTTTTCAGTAATATAAATTCAGATTTAAAAAAATTTAAACCCCACACTTGTTACATAAAGAGTTTTATCTACCTGACTTAATTAACCTATACAAATATAATGTATTCGTGTACATGAATGTATGTAGGTTGATACAGTGATGCTAAATAATATTTTGGACTTGAATAAAACTATTTAATTTAGATGTTACAATTTTTTTCAGTGCACTGTGGTGAGTAAAACTCAACCTCAGTCTCCATAGATACTCATTAAAACAGAATTATTGATTTTTACAGTTTAAATATGAACTGGCTGCCTATGACCAAATTACAGCCATGCACTTGTGAATCTGCTTAAGTTTTATAATAATAAAGTGATGTTTCGGTTTAGTTTACACAAGTGGACACAACATATTCATGTTTATATATGCATAAAGAGGAACAGCACTGCAGGACCAGCGTTCAGTGAACACTATTTCAATGTTGCGCAAACAAACTCATTGGCTGCAGAATCTGCAGAGGCCAATAAGCCTATGCCATGTAATAAATTATGTGATTTCTAGCAGACTGCATGCAAAGGACATATTGCTGCGCCATTTAGATTTTCAAGACTAAACTAGGCAAAGATTAAACATCTATTTTTACATTTACAGTGGGTAAAATAAGTATTGAACACATCACCTTTTTCATCAAACATCAAAGGTGCCGTTCGCTTGAAATGTTCACCAGTTGTCGGTAACAACCCAAATAATCCATACATACACAGAAAACTAAAGAAACAAGTTCAGAAATTATGTTATGTGTAATAAAATGGAATGACACAGGGAAAAATTATGGAACACATGAAGAAAGGGAGGTGCAATAAGGCATGGAAAGCCAATACAGCTGAAATCTATCAGTAATTAGAAAGCAATCCTGCCCCCCTTGTGATTGGAAATTAATATTAGCTAGTTCAGTCCCAGCACCTACAGTACCAGAACTATGAAGATGAAACAAGGGTGGACATTTCAGCAAGACAATGATCCAAAGACAGCCAAGGAAACTCTCGATTGGTTTCAGAAAAATAAAGCTGCTATAATGGCCCAGCCAATCACCTGACTTGAATCCAATAGAAAATAATAACTAAAGATCAGAGTTCATAGAAGAGGCCTACAGAACCTTCAAGATTTGAATAATGTGTGGAAGAATGTGCCAAAATCACACCTGAGCAATGCATGCGACTAGTTATTATTATTATTATTATTAAACCTTTGTTTGACCAGGAATTAAACACTCTTGAGATTTAAAATCTCATTTACAAGAGGGTCCTGGCCAATATAGGTAGCACATTTAGTTACACATAAAACAAAATACATTAGTTTACATACACATAAACAATTCACTCAAAACATTTACAACCAGGTGACTCTGCAACTAGATCCTTTAAAATACATTAAAATCATTTAGTGATACCAACTCTTTTAAGCATAACTTATCTTGTAATTGATTCCAATCAATTGGAGAGGCATAACTGAATGCCCATTTACCCATATTAGTACGAACTTTAGGGATGCTTAAGAGATAATAGTCCTGTGAGCGAAGCCCATAATTCTTTACACCTTTTTGAAAGATATTCTGCTGTAAATATGAGGGAAGTAAGCCTAAAATGACTTTATATATAAATAAGTACCAATGCTTAAGTCTACGGGATGACAACGCCGGCCATCCAACCCGAGAGTACAATAAACAATGAAGAGTAAGGGCTTTTGAATTTGTGATTAACCTTAATGCTCAATAATAAACTGAATCCAACGCCTGTAAACAATGCTTAGGTGCCTGCATATATATATGATATCACAGTAATCCAACACTGACAAAAATGTAGCTGCTACCAATCTTTTCCTTGCTGCAAGAGAAAGACAAAACTTGACTCTAAAAAAAGACCCAGTTTCAACTTTAATTTTCTCACAAGATGCTGAATATGAGGCCCAAAAGAAAGAGAATCATCAATTAAAAATCCCAGGTATTTATACTTAGATGCTACTTCAATTTCCAAACCCTAAAGAGTAGTAATTGAGCATGACTTTCTTTTTGTAAACATCATAAGTTTAGATTTATCCGCATTTAGAAAAAGTTTGAAATTGCTCAGTGTATGCTGAACTGCATCAAAATCAGATTGAAGATGACTCACAGCCTGATCCAATGTTGGTGCAGAAGAGTAAATCACCAAATCATCTGCGCATAGGTGAAAACTTGAATGTGCAAGGTTATTCCCAATATTATTAATATATAAAATAAATAATAATGGCCCAAGGACCGATCCCTGTGGTACGCCGATCTTTACATTCCGAGTACTAGAAGTGAGTCCCTCTATATTTATACATTGAGATCTAGCTGATAAGTAATTAACAAACCATCCAACAGTATTTACTGATAAACCTACACTAAGTAGCCTCTGCTATAAAATTTCATGATCTACGAGATCAAAAGTCTTAGACAAATCGATAAAAAGAGCAGCACTATGGTTTTTATTATACAATGAAACCATTAGATCATATAATACTTTTATAATTGCTGTGGATGTACTGTGTTTTTTCCTAAAACCGTATTGAAACTCTGATAAGGCATTTTTAGAAGATAGAAACTCTTTTAATTGATCATTCACAAGGGATTCCAAAACCTTTGATAAAATCGACAATTTCGAAATAGGCCTATAATTATTCAATACAGTTGGATCACCACCTTTATATAATGGCTGAACATAAGCAGTTTTCCAGATTAACCAAATACAAATTTCATTTGTAGATAAAGAAAGATTAAAAAGATAGGTTAGTGGTGGGGCAATAAAATCAACTGCCAGCTTTAAGAAATGTGGATCCAACTTATCTGGACCAGCCTGTTTCCTACTATCTAAAGATTTAAGTGCCTTATTAATCTCTGAAACTGTTACTGGGTTAAAATCAAATAATTGGTCTAGCTTAAAATGATTTACACTAGAGTAAACAGTTGAGGAATTATCATGGGTCAAATTTTGGGACTCATGAAGCGTACCAATGGCCACAAAATGTTTGTAAAAACAATCTGTTATCTTAGCTTTATCCACAATTTTACATTAATCCTTAATAATACATGATGGAAAATCTGAATTTGAATGACTTCCAATGAGACTTTTAATATATTTTTTTCCAAAATGTTTTCGAATTATTTAGATTATTTGAAGTTTCTAAAATAAAGTAGTCAGCCTTAGCCTTTCTAATTGCAGCAGTGGACATATTACGCAATTTTCTGAAAATCAACCAATCTTCCTTTAGATTAGAACTTCTGGCTTTAGACCAAGCCAAATTACTTTCTCATAGTAAATTTGACAATTCAAATGGTAATTCCATGCACTTTCAACTTCTGGAATAAGATTAATTTTTCCCCAATCAAAATTATATAAATCGTGTAAAAAAGCTTGTTCCTTAAAGGGTTTCATATCGCGTTTAGTAATAATACATGGTTTAGATTTAGGAATGTTTGTATTCCTAACCGTAGCAACTACACAGTGGTCACTTATATCATTTGCGAATACAGATGCCATGGAATATTTATGAGGGACATTAGTTATAATTAAATCAATTAATAATGAATTTTCAGGACATTTCAAATTTGGTCTAGTTGGACTATTTACTATCTGAAAAAGATTAATCGAATTACAGTATGCTTTTAAATCATCAGATTGGTTGCAACCAGTTCCAATTTAAATCACCGATCAGTACTTATTCTTTAGGGTCTAGATCTGATATTATCTGTGCCAAGGAAGATAAGGTTTCAGTTAATGCTTAGGGTGGCCTATAGCAACCAACTAATGTAATATTGCAGGTTTTAGAAATCTCAATATTTAAAGCTAAAAGATCAAATTGATTTTTTACTGATTTAGATAAAAGTACATTCGTAATATATTTATTTTTAATAAATGCTGCAACTCCACCTCCTCTGTTAGATCGATCAGCCCTATAAACAATATAACCGACAATGCGTATGTCCTTATTTGAAATATAATTTTTTAACCAGGTCTCTGATAAAACCATAATATCTGTATCTGTTGTATCTGCCCAGATACGTAACATATCTAACTTTGTGAGTAAACTGCGAACATTTAAATGAACAATCCCAAGACCAGTCCTTGAATTAAAATCAGCAAGTGTGTTAAAACTTGTGACGACATCAGGACCTGGATTCGGTTGAACATTTCCAGAAATCATAAGTAACAGTACAATAAGCGCCCTCTGCAGTTTAGATTTCTTGGATAATTTTTCATCCTTTGTTAAGTTCCTGAAAGAAACCAGAGAACTACCTGGAGTAACAACAAAATATTCTTGCACAACCATGATTCTGGCAAACCTTATCAAGTGCACAGAATCTAAGCTACTAATTAAAAAAGAAAATAGTGGAGTAACACTCGTTATATTTTCGAACGTGCCCATTTTCAGACAATTATCAACTGAGCATGTAGAACTTGCACGGAATTGGTCTACTCCATGAAAACCTCCACTACAGCTCATCATAAAGAAAAAAATAAATAGTTCTCGAAAAGAATAGAAAATAATTCCCGAATTGGGGAATGCGCTCCAGAAGATCCAAAGCCCGTCTTTGTTATCCCTTAAGGTGCGATACTCTTCAAGGCTAAAATACATCACATCATAAATCCAGTTGAGAAAGATCCGTTTCAGAAAGTCCAAAATCTGACAAGGTCCCTTGTTCAATTTGTAAAATCCTTAGAAGTCTTCTTTTATGTCTAAAAATAGAGTCTTAAAATGTATAAAACAAACAAAAATGAAACAAAATTAGACAACCACATGCTCAACAAATACAACAGAAAAGACATGCTGCCATCTTGGAATGTACCATCTAAAAGTTAAGCTGTCATTACCAACAAAGGTTTTTGTACAAAGTATTAAATACATTTCAGTAGTTCAATACTTTTTCCCTGTGACATTCCATTTTATTATTTAATTTCTGAACTAATTTGTTTTGTTTTCTTTGTATGTATGGATTACTTGGGTTGTTATCGACATCTGGCTAAAATGTCATGCAAACAGCACCTTTATAAATATATTTACTGGGAAAAATGGTGATGCGTTAATTTTTCAATACTTATTTTACCCACTGTAAATGTTTACACAGATGCATATATCTAGCACAGCTACACAGCAAACTGGACATTCTTTATGCTTGTATGTGTTACTTGAATGGTATTTCTCACAGCTATGGTACAATGAAAACACCAACATGACAATTCAAGGGTGATCACTAAGTTTAGTGAAAAATGCAGTGTTTGCAGCATCGGTATTTATATATTACTATATATTCATTAGAGATGGGCACAAATACATCAAAATGTATTTAAAATAAAAATACAAAATACTGTGTGGAAAAATATATTTAAATACAAATACAAAATACTGTGTGAGAAAATCTATTTAAATACAAATACAGTATTTTGTATTTTGAAAATACACAAAAAATACATACTTTATCGCTCTGACGTGTCAATAACTCCTGTCCACTAAAAGCTCCAAAATATATTTGCATACCACAACAATATATACATGATATAGAAAAAGTTATATCGATTTACACTTTATATCATCGCCAACATTTATATTGTCATATTGCTATAGCAAGCAGTAATGCTTAAAGTTTATTGAACACATTTGACTAGCTTAGTTGATACAACCAAAATCTGACCAAAAGAAGAAAAAAAAACCTATCAAGACTGACTAGTGCTAAGTATGTTCCCATTGCTAGTGCTCTTTTTTTCCTTCATGCTATTGCTAACTAGATGCAAATCTGAATGTTGTTCCATTTTAACCTCAATCAACAAGTACAAATGACCATGACATCCTTACCTTATCATATGCTGCCTTCACAGGCAGGGGACACTATTCTGTCAAAAAAAAGCACAGTCTTGCTTGGATGAGATGTTAAACCGAGGTCCTGACTCTCTGTGGTGATTAAAAAACCCATGGCACTTCTCGTAAAGATAAGGGGTGTAACCCCGGTCGGTGTCCTGGCCAAATTGACCACCACTGGCCTCTGACCATCATGGCCTCCTAATAATCCCATCCACTTGATTGGTTCTATGACTCTCTGTTCTCTCCACCTGTAGCTGGTGTGTGGTGAGCGCACTGGCGCCGTTGTCATGTGGCAGCCGTCGCATCATCCAAGTGGATGCTGCACACTGGTGGTGGTTGAGGAGAGACCCCCCCC
This sequence comes from Ptychobarbus kaznakovi, assembly GCA_027422405.1. Classification (NCBI taxonomy): domain Eukaryota; kingdom Metazoa; phylum Chordata; class Actinopteri; order Cypriniformes; family Cyprinidae; genus Ptychobarbus; species Ptychobarbus kaznakovi. The sequence continues at coordinate 2,073,726 of CM049804.1, forward strand.
CACATGATTGTAAAGCGCTTTGGGTGTACAACAATACACAATAAAGAGCTATATAAATGCATCATTAATTCATTAATTCACAGGCTATCCAATTTGTATTTAATTTTTGTTTTGTATATATGACTTTTCTAGTTGGAAATTGGACATGAATGCTGTTGTCATATTTTCTACTTTCTACTATAATTTTATACCCAAGTTTATGAGTTGTGCAGGTCATACTCTTTAAACACGGTGGAGGGGGAAACTGTTGCTGCTTGGACAGGTATGCTTTTCATAACGCTGCAGCTCATATGTTTACTAGTTTACTATGTTCACTAGTTTATACAGGAAATCAGCAGTCTAATAAAGAGGTTGATTGGCAAAACGTATTTTATGTATTTTGAAAATACAAAAATACTAAGATTAAATGTATTTAAATACAAAATACATTAGATTTTTTTCAAGGTATTTAAATACAAAATACAAAACAGTATTTTGTATTTTAAATACCTATCCCTGATATCCATTGCTTCTAAATGCAGTATCGCACGTTTACATTAATGCATGAAAAAGTTATGAAACAGATTTTTAGGGAGAGAGGGTAGTTCCTCTTCAAGCTGTCCTCTGAGACTCAGATCAGATACGGCCACTGCAGAATGTATGTGTGTGGGAAAAGACTGGTATTTTACATTTTTAACCCACTTGAACATGGAACATCCACCATTAGACAGCCTCACAGACTACAAGAGAGCAGATGTTTCTCTAATCCTGAGGACCTTAAAATAACTCTCACACATATAGCAAACTCCTCCTGCAGTGTATGAGAGAAGTTAAAACTCACAAGTCTTGCTTTTTATGACTCAAATGCCTTCTGAGTTTGGGGGGAAGAAATGTATTTGGAACATTTGACAGAACAATATAATAACTTTTAAAATTCAAACAACACCATCTTCTTTATCCAGCCGTTAGATAAAGAACATAAATCAGGATGCTGAAGAGGTTCCAGAATAACAGGAGATTACTTTATTGCTTAAAAAAATCAGGATTGCATTAATTTTGTTGATATGAACTTTGTTCATAATAAGTTTGGCTTGCCAGTTCTTTTCATTTTAGAGCTGAAACTAGCTGTCATAACTTAAAAAAATACAAAAAAAAAAAAACATTATAAAATTGAACTTGAATAAAAGTGGGATTGCATTTTTGGACCAATCTGCTTGGGCTCAAATGTTATAAAAAAAATTCACATTAACTATCAACATGATTCACTAAGATTTTACCACCACAAAATGTCACAATACTGTTTGCATTTATTTTCATTTAAAACAATGTTTTTGGGAAATGTTTAGGTTGAAAGTATGTTTGAGCTATCTTTATTTCAAATAAATCACCCTGGTTCGATATTTTCTGTCTAATGCAAATAAATTCAGACATCCATGCTACACATGCTTTCAGCATCCAGCACTTTTAAATTCTGAATATACTGGCAAATAATAATACAGAGGAAGGGGACGTGTGTCTTACCTTTAACCAGCACATGAGCTGTACAAACAGCTCTGCCATGATCATTCACTGCGACACACGAATACACGCCTGCATCCTCCAGAACAGCTGCCTTAACTGTCAGATGAGCCATACTATCCTCAAACACAGTGTGGGGATATGGAACGGGCTGATCTGAAAATACAGAACAAAAATAGACTCTATCAGTAATTGACCAACAAATCAAGTTCTGAGAAACTTGTAACGTAACATATCCCACTGAGACAGAGATGTGGATGACACTTAATAAATTATGCAAAAGTTGAGATGGACAGAGTTAAAATTATGTAGATAAAATTGCAGCTAATACACTAACAAAGTTATTTAGGAGTGATCATAACGAGAGACAGAGATGTGGATGACACTTAATAAATTATGCAAAAGTTAAGATGGACAGAGTGAAAATGATGTAGATAAAATTGCAGCTAATACACTGACAGTTATTTAGAAGAAAGTTTGCTCCTTGTCAAAAACCCAGTATGATTTTCCATTGTTTTGGATTGTTACAGAAAAGTTATTATTGCTATGTGTAACCAACAAAAGTTTAAAGCCTAAGTTCAATCAGCAGGCTCGGAGAGTTTAAAAACTCTGAGAGTTTAAATTATCATGATTATAAACACAACATGAGGACTAGTGAGTGCATGGGTTTTATTGTTCAGTGTGATTATGTTTAATGTCCCAGAAAACCTCTGTATTCCCATTTAGACACTTGTTAGCAACCTCCTTTTTTAAGAAAAAAAAAAAAAAATAAATAAATAGAGTAAAAATACACAAGGAGAGCATTGGAGATTAAAACTTGAAAATATCTTGAGTTTGTGTTAACCACAGACCTTATTTCAGGCATTTAACCAACACACAGTTTGGTCTAACTTTCGATCTCCAGTGATAATGCCCTCTGATGGCATTGGTAGGATAACTATGTGATTGCATCTGTCAAAATATGAAATATACAGAACAGCATACAACCATGCTACTCATACTTTTGTCTCTTTGCAGTATAATTCTCATTGTTAAATGTTTTTGCGTGTAAATGGCTTTGCTGCTATAAACGTGCCTGAGACCACCGGGATTCAAAGAGCATTCCTCTCAAAATCATGAGGAAAAGCTTCGTCTTCCTCTTCTTCCGACTTTCCTTTTTGTTGTAAACCCCCGTTTTTCCAAGGATTGTAAAATCAGCCTGCACAGATGCAGTAAGCTCTCTCTCTCTTAGATGTCTGACTTGCTGAGTCCATTTGTACGTAATGTTTCAGGGTGAGTGATGCATGTTTTGCCTTTATATGGTTGTAAGGTCTCATATTTGCTCAAAGGCCCCTGCTGCGACTCACAGTTTCTCAGAGAAACCCAGAGTCAAACTCAATAGATATTCATCCAGGCTGTAGTCTGCTCCAGAACAGCACATATAATATACTGTTCATATGGAATTAAAACTGTTGAACCAAATAGAAAATAACTGAAGTAGGCAGAAACAGCCCTTTTTTGTAAATTAGCAATGATCTATTCACAATACAAAAACAGTCCACTGAAATATACATTGAGAGAAATCCTTGGACATAACATTAGCATATGCATATGCTATAATTTAAATCAGTATTAGTATTGTTTGCTCAGACAGGCATCATTATTACTATTGCTTATTACTCTTTTTTATTTTTCTTACTCAAGATTTCTTCACTTGTGCAATGGGAAGTTTCCATAGATGTTAAAGATTCTTTATGGAACCAAAGATGCCTATAAAGAACTTTTATTTTTAAGAGTGCACAGACATTAATGATGTAGTACATATGCACGTACATATACATGCAGCTTGTGGAGGTGACAATAATAGACAATAATAAAAAAGGCATTAATAAAGAGCTGAAGAGCTAAAAAAATCTAATACACAGTGAGGAGACCAATATCACAGAGACTTGGAAATGGGCTGTTTTCAGCAGTGAACAACACTCTAACTGCAAAAAGCATTACGTTTCAGATATAACAGTGAGATGTATCCCACAAAATTAAGTTTTGTTTATCCAACATTCCTGTAACCTCATATAGTGCAAGCGGTTTGGAGAATGGATGGATGGAATATTTCAGTTTGTTTTCAATTGTTATTAGATGCTGGGATAATGTGACATTTTAGATTATTGTTGTTTTATATTGAATGTTTTAGGTTTGGCAGCATTGTGCAGACTCTTTAAGAACCCAAACATTTTTTAATTAAATGTCAATACAATTTCAGTTTAACAAAATTAGAGCAGCACTATTGCTATAGTCGTTACAATAAAACTCAACTATAAGACTGTGGTTGCATTCACAATTTACATGAACAGCAATTACAGGCAAAGAATAAATACAGGCAACGCCTATTGACAGAGAACAGAGTGACACACACACACACACACACACACACACACACACACACACACACACACACACACACACACACACACACACACACACACACACACACACACACACACGCACACACCCTTCATAACCCTTCTATCTCAGACATGAGCAGAGACAGATATTTAGTAATTTATCTCTCCATGGCATAGTAGGTCAGAAATTTTTAGACTAAAAAGAGTGATCTTAATGCATCTTTGTCCAGTACTCTTTCCTTTTTTAGGGTTTTGAAAACAGCACTGGGGAGATGCAACATCACTGTCCTCTACTGGTTAAAAACTAGCTGCTTAACTTCATAGTCATAGAGTGCTTTTAAGTCTTTGTTGTTCCACTCATTTACAGTTTTAAAAAAATAGCTTAGACACTAAAAGTGATACTTGAGGCCCACTTAGTGGAACCATTCACTCATATACCTAATCTTTAGACAAAGTCTGCAAAACAAGCACATTACATGCTTTAAACTCTGTTTAATATTGTAAAAAAAACTTTTTGCAAAACTCTAACACACAGTTCTCTACATTACACACATCATTCGAAACAAACAGCTCTTTTGTTTAATTTGGGAACTGCCATTTTAATGCCACACTCATTTACTGATGACCTACACACAGTGATCATGTGTGAAAACACTTATACATCATTTGTTCACTTAGTAATCAAAACTTGTTTTCTTAGAAATAAATAATTTTTAGCCCCTTGCATTTCGGTTTACATTGTATCTATATTGTAAAAAGTGACTTGGCTTATATGCATATTCAGTGTGTGTGTGTGTGTGTGTGTGTGTGTGTGTGTGTGTGTGTGTGTGTGTGTACAGGTGCATCTCAAAAAATGTGAATATCGTGAAAAAGTTATTTTTTTGTAACTTATTTCTAAAAGTGAAACTTTTATATATTCTAGATTCATTACATGTAAAGTAAAACTGTTTATTTGTTTGACTTTTGATGATTAGAGCTTACAGCTCATGAAAGTCAAAAATCCAGTATCTCAAAATATTAGAATATTTACATTTGAGTTTCATTAAACAACCATCCATACAGTATAAATTTAGGGTATATCTTGTTCTTTGAAAACACAATAATGGGGAGGACTGCTGACTTGGCAGTGGTCCAGAAGACAATAATTGACACCTTCCACAAAGAGGGTAAGTCACAGAGGGTCATTACTGAAAGGTGTGGCTCTTCACAGAGTGCTGTATCAAAGCATATTAAATGCAAAGTAGACTGGAAGGAAGATTTTGGGTAGGAAAAGGTGCACAAGCAACAGGGATGACAGCAAGCTTGAGAATACTGTCAAGCAAAGCCGATTCAAACACAAGGAGTTTCACAAGGAGTGGACTGAAGCTGGAGTCAGTGCATCAAGAGTCACTACGTCTTCAGGAAAAGGGTTACCAAGCCAATTCTGAAACAGAAACAATGTCAGAAGCATCTTACCTGGGCTAAGGAGAAAACGAACTGGACTGTTGTTCAGTGGTCCAAAGTCCTCTTTTCAGATAAAAGTACATTTTGCATTTAATTTGGAAATCAAGGTCTGGGGTCTGGAGGAAGAGTGGGGAGGCACAGAATCCAAGCTGCTTGAAGTCCAGTGTGAATTTTCTGAAGTCAATGATGATTTGGGGTGTCGTGATGTCTGCTGGTGTTGGTCCATTGTGTTTTATCAAGTCCAAAGTCAATGCAGCCATCTACCAGGAGATTTTGGAGCACTTTATGCTTCCATTTGCTGACAAGCTCTATGGAGATGCTGATTTCCTTTTCCAGCAGGACATGCCCACATTGCAAAAATCACTTCCAAGTGGTTTGCTAAACATGATAGTACTGTGTTTGATTGGGCAGCCAATATGCCTGTCCTGAACTCCATATGGAATCTATGTGATATTTTCAAGAGAAAGATGAGAAACAGTCGATCCAACAGTACATACGAGCTGAAGGCTAAATAGTGCCTCAGCAGTGCCACAGGCTGATCGCTTCTCCATGCCACACCTTATTGATGCTGTCATTTGTGCTAAAGGAGCCCCAACCAAGTATTGAGTGCATAAATTAATATAATTTAAAGAACTTGAACTTCTCTGTTTTGCAAATGCTTGTTTTGATTGATTTTAGGAAATATTCTAATATTTTGAGATACTATATGTGACCCTGGACCACAAAACCAGTCTTAAGTGTCAATTTTTCAAAATTGAGATTTATACATCATCGGAAAGCTTTCCATTGATGTATGGTTTGTTAGAATCTGACAATATTTGGCTGAGATTTGAAAATCTGGAATCTGAGCGTGCAAAAAAATCTACATATTGAGAAATTCGCCTTTTTATTTGTTCAAATCAAGTTCTTAGCAATTCATATTACTGATCAAAAATGAAGTTTTTATATATTTACGGTAAGAAATTTACTAAATATCTTCATGGAACCTGATCTTTACTTGATATCCTAATGATTTTTGCCATAAAAGAAAAATCTATAATTTTGACCCATGCAATGTATTTTTGGCTATTGCTACAAACATACCCCAGCGACTTAAGCATGGTTTTGTGGTCCAGGGTCACATATATATATATATGGAGGGCAATATTTATGGAGGGCACTGTATATATATATATACAGTGCCCTCCATAAATATTGGAATAGTAAAGACAAAAATTGCTCTGTTGGCTGTGTAGTCAAGGCATTTGCAAATATGATTAAAAGATGAATACGAGACAAAACTAAAGAATGTCAAATTTTATTATTAGCATTTTCAACAAACATGTTTTACCAAATAAAAAGAACAGAACTTTTTGAGTTCATCCCACTCATTGATGTGAGCATAAGTATTGCGACAGTTGAACATCTTTTATGCCATGCATGCCGTGTATGCCATTGTAGCCTGCTGTTTTAGTGTTGTTGTGCTTTTTAATTAAGAATAACAATGAATCCATCTTTTGTTTTAGTCTTATAAAGTGAAAGGTAAATAGATGTAAGCAAAATAGACAATTATATTTTATTTTAAAACGTGACTACAAGATCGCTAATTCAAAAGCGAAAGTGAAAGCATCTGAAGTCTGGCTTACATTAGCAAAAGAGAAATTCCCCTTCACAAAATTCAAATCACAAATAATACTAATGACAAAAAATATTTTTCGTTAGCATATAACTATAAACTATGATAAAAGTTCATCAGCATGCATTGATTTATCCCATTTTGTAGCAAAAAAAATTAAAATAATAATATGTGCTCGTGCGACCAACTGAGAAAGTTAGTCGCAAAAGAGCGGCCAGTGGCAAGAATGAGTCTAGAGCCCTGATTGGGCATTTCAAATTAATGTAGACCTGTTACATTCTTATTTTTATTAGGCCTATTATTAGTATAAAGTTACTTTTATTATTAAATTAAAAGTACAATTAATTTGCCCCGCAATAATTAGCACATAACTGAAGCGCTGCGAGGATAGGAGTAGGCTATTTACTCAAATAAAATTGAGGAGTTCAAAAAATTATGAATTTAAAAAGTTTTTTTTTTTTTAAAGGTCTTGTAAAACAGGTCTATTAGGCTATAGGCTACCTACAATGAATCATATAATTAAAATATTAACATTGCAGTCATCAATAAAAATCAACTAAATAAAAAGCTTTTATTTCAAGCACCGACTTTCAAAAACAACCTGTTTAACACGAAATAAGTTTCTTCTCATTTTTTTTCACTATGCAGGCCACAAGAGAAATATAAAGGAAATAAATGAAAACAGCATTCGTATCGTATCGAACCGAACCATGAATTTTGTGAACCGTTACACCCCTAATATATATACATATATATATATATATATATATATATATATATTAGGGGTGGCACGGTTAAACTTTTTTACGGTTCGGTTTGTATCACGATTTTAGAGTCACGGTTTCGGTACAGTTCGGTATGTTTGTGTAAAAACTATACTGTCAAATAAAAATACAGAAAATAAGAATAATCTGTCTAACTACAAGCAACAGCAAAAATAAATACATTAGAGTAAAGATACAAATAAAATAGACAGTGTTTTTTAGGTAGGTCTAGCATTAGTTTTTAGGTACAGAAACTGAATAAAGTAATCAAATGTAAAACAGCACTGCATATTTGACTGTATAAATTAAATAATATTTATTAAAGTTACAAAAGTGATTCAATCAAGAACAGAGAGTGATTTCTTTGTTGTTGCTGTTTGATGAATATTAAGAAAGTGCTGTCACTTTAAGAGAATGCACTGATACTGATTATGTCTGCTATAGGATACTTACCAAGACAGGCATTTTGCAATAATTTTTGTGTGAATTTTTCCATTCAAACACAATACTTCAGAGAGAGCTTAATATTTGCTCTCTGAATGCGAATATGTGCGTTCTGAGGCGCGGGTTTGCACGCTTCTGATGAGTGCACGCACAAATCACTGCACGCACAAGCAAGCGTCCTCTGGCTCTTAAATGATTAAACTGGCAAACACTTACATGAGTTTAGTTTAAACACAGATCAACGTGTGCTGTTCAGGTCTCCCCAGTGCTCGCGCGCCATCAGCACCCGGGTGATGACGGAATAAATGCTCATATTCCAGCATAAACTTGCATTGAACAAGAGTGAATGGTTTGTCCACTTTTTTCTTCTTTCATGGCTGTTGTTGTAATGTATTGGGAAGCCAGAATGCACATGCATCAACAGAAGCATACATTAGCCGAACCCTATTTGTTTCATGTGTTATTTATAACAAACCATATTGCAGATATGTTGTCAGATTTAAGTTGAACCGCGGTCCTAGCACGTGCCGAACCGTGTGTGGATAACCGGACAGTCCGGATTTTTTCCGCGAACCGTGCCACCCCTAATATACAGGTGCATCTCAATAAATTAGAATGTCGTGGAAAAGTTCATTTATTTCAGTAATTCAACTCAAATTGTGAAACTTGTGTATTAAATACACAAGATAGTGAATTTGTGGGTTTTTGTTAAATGTGAGCCAAAATCATCACAATTAAAAGAACCAAAGACTTAACCTACGTCAGTCTGTGTGCATTGAATTTATTTAATACACGAGTTTCACAATTTGAGTTGAATTACTGAAATAAATGAACTTTTCCACGACATTCTAATTTATTGAGATGCACCTGTATACACACACACACACACACACACACACACACACACACACACACACACACACTTCAGTACCATATTCATACTAACCATTTGTTTTAGTGTAATTATAATGGTTTTATGTGATATATAGGGGTGAAAATATGTACATGTATCCATTTATTATTTAGGGGTTTATCTAAAGTAAATTGTAAATGGAAAATACTGATAGACTAGTACACAATGCCAGGCTTAAAGAAGCCAGATTTGTGCAGTGAATGAACACAGCGTCAGTGAACAGACAGTGAGGCGTCTGATGCAGTGCAGACTGAAACTAATCTGACTGATATTACTGAACATTTTGGAGTTCTGCATGGTGCTAAACTGAAGAATTACTGGATGAGTGGTCTCTCAAACAGTGTATGCTCTTACCATTGTGCAGCCAGGTGAGCTCAGGCAGCGGTTTGCTGTCCACTGAGCACTGCAGCATGAAGTCATGTCCCTCTAACACTGAACAATCCTTCAGAGGAGAGCTGAACACAGGGGGCTTCGCCTCCACCCTCACACCTACAACACACAAACATAACTGAACATCTGAAACCAACCAATAGATGGCACTGTCACACTAATACAGTAATACAAATAAATGAATGATAATAATAATAATATAAGTTATATAAAAGTATTATTATTATTAAATGATTGTTGAAAAATTATTATTATTTTAAAAAGATGCATTAAACTGATGAAAATAATCAGTGAAGGCATGGGAAATGTTTCTAACAAAAGTTCTGTTTCAAATAAATGCAGTTCTTTTGAGCATTATATTCATCAAAAGATCTCAAAAAAAAATTATTGCAGTTTCTCAAAAACATTAAGCTGCAACTTCTTTGCAAAAATAAAATGCAATAAAATAATTTAGTATAGTCTCTGAGCTAATATGAAGTTATGACATGTTTGTAGAAAAATAATAGAAGAATTTGCCAAATCTAATAACATGACACACTACAGGAGAGAGATGTCACTGATTAACATGTTACCTTATAATGAACAATCAATTGGCATTGTTGTTATACTTAAATGGCAATCCATAAGCGTAGATGTATAAAGTGACTGGTGAATTCTTACGTTTGGCAGTCAGGCTCCAGTGGGCCGCAGCCTTTCCTCTTTTGTTGGCAGCAGTGCAGCCGTACTGTCCCGTGTCAGTTATGTGAGCGCTCTCCAGACACAGGACATGCAGACTGCCCTCCTGTCGCGTGCTGACGCCTGATCTCTGTCTGAGAGGAGCTCCATCTTTCACCCAGCTCACTGTCGGCATTGGAGACCCAGACACTGAGAGAGAGCACAGCAGCACAACATTTACCTAAATCTCCGATACAAAGTAACACAACTTCACACAACATCTACAGTTCTTCTTAAAAATAGTATTCAAAATTTAAATGTAAATGTTTAATTTGTATACATTTAATATACATACAATATACTTGAAAAAAGGAACAAGTGTACTGTTTTTAGACAATGTTTTAATTGTGAATCAAACAAAATTTATTATTGTTTACATTTATATTAAACGCAGTTAGCCTAGTGTGTTTTTACCCAACTTTACAGTGCATTTCATTTTATAATTACTTCTATTGTCTTTGAAATATGGTTAAAGTGAACTGCTGAACATCCTAGCATTTGAGGTTAAGGTTAAAAAGATTTAAAGTTCAAATATACTTTATAGTTAATTCTATTTCAATTTCTAAGTCATGTATTTAAATATATTTATAACTGCATATTTGTAATGATGAAATTGCAATTTATTACATTTGAAATATATTAAATTGGAATAACACACTACAGATAAAATTATAATCAGCTACGTTGTGCTTTAATATATTAGTCAACCCATCAAAATAAGCATAATTCTTTACCTTTATATATTAAAACATAATGTTTTAAAATGTACGTAAAAGTAATTGTATTGCATATTTAATCCAATTTGGCACACGTTTTACAAAGGAATTCATTAAGTCTCATCCTTTGGCTTAGAGGTTATAGAGCAGACATATGAACTGCTGCTGCTGTGCAGTGATTTAGACTGATTTTAGAGTGATTTTTAGCTGTATACTGACCAGCATCAAGACCAGAACTAAATAACTTGCAACTCTATATTTGACTCCAGTCATTTCAGTTCACTAACTCACCTTGGCATCTGAATGTGACCTTTTCACCTTGCACAACCTCTTGGCTCTCAGGCTGGGATTCAAAACTGGGTGGAGTTTCTAGAACATCCGTTTTGCTCTCTTTGGTTTCCTGGCGGGCGTCTCTGCTGGTCTCCAGCCGTGATGCTTCAGGAATCTCTTCTGGAGCTCTGAACGAATCCCAAGCTCTTCTTATGCCATGTGACTCATTCTTTACAATGTTTTGACTTCTTTCATTCACAGAGTTTGATGTCTTTTGACCAGCTGCTGATCTTCCATCTGTGGACTTGCTGATAGGTTGAGAGGATGGTGATGATGTTATTTTTGGTGCCTCTGTTCTGGTCGCAGAATGAACACTGGCTACAGTAGTAATGGACAGCGGTGCACGTATCTCTGCGGTTGCAAATCGGACGGATGTGCCAGAAGTTCTCTGTTCAGAGTCCAGACTGTTGGTGCTGTGCTTGACCACAGATTGTGTAGCGAGATCTTGAGATGGTTTGGGCATGCTATGGAAACAAAGATTGTGAACAGTCAAGTGAACAGGCATTGCTGACTGTAAAGATGCACTTGAGCAAGTGGAGTTTTCAAACTGGGGTCTTGTGACCATCAGATGACCACAAGGGAGTGCTTGGGGTCTGTGGAAATGTTTACAGAATAAATATATAAAGTGATTAAAACAAACAAGTAAATACACAAGTAAATATACATATAAATACAGTACTATAAGTACTATGGGAACACCTAATTTAATAGAATCAAAATATGTTCCGTATTATTTGGGTCTTTACTCAAGAAACTATATAGATTTAGGATGGGGTCACTAACACAAGATTTATCAAATTTGGTGGTCATTTCATGAATCACTTCAAAGATTGAAAATCCCTGCTCTAGAGTGAATCATTCATGTAAAGGTCATACATGAGATAAAATTATAAGATTATAAGAAATTATATTTGGCATACAGAAATAAACTGGCCACCAAGCTGATGCCAGTTATATGATTCAACATGTAGATTACGTAAAATGTAGACATATTTATCAGAAGTACAGATAATTTCTTTAGGCTTTAAATAAAAAAAATATTATGAGTAAATTCTGTCTTGTCTTTTAAATTTGGTATTTTGTTGTCACTTTATAACTGCAAGCTCTAAATTAAAGGACTAAATAAAAGCTTTCACTTACGTGACTGTTGCAGCATCTCCATCTGCAAAAGAACAACAGAATATACTATGAAAACTTCAGAATCTGAACTGTGAGCTATTTAGCTGAACTGGATAACATTAAGACATTAATGAAACCCATATAATGTAGTTATTGCTCTGACATTGTTTTGTTACCAAAGGCTGTTTTGTTACCAATGGATTATGGTCCAACAAGGAACCGAGGCACCAGCCTTATTGGCGGCTCTCTCTGGTTGCAATTGTGAGATGTAATATGCAAACAACTCTTTTAAAAAATGAGAAATAAAGTTGCAACTGTGAGCTGAAATAATGAGAATTAATTCTTCATTTACAAAACACTTTGCAAAAGAGAGCAATTTTTTTTATTCAAACCCCTGGAGAAATTGCCGCTCATCCTGATCTGTTTCTCTATCAGTCTATATCCTTCTGTGTTACCTTGAGCAATGAGTTCAGCGGTTGCAGAGGCTTTCCCGGCACTGTTGGCCACCAGACATGTGTAAACACCAGCATCCGCTGAGCACATGTGGCGTATCTCCAGGAAATGCATTCCTGACCTCTCAAACATGTTAAAGTGATCTGACTGCTGGATCTTCTCTTCTCCCTGAAAGAGGAAATGTAGTGGATAAATATACTATGACCAAACCTGTGACTTCAGATGCTCTTTAATCATGCCTCACCTTATACCACTGCACCAGTGGCTGGGGTCGTCCCGTGATCTTGGCTGAGAATTTGCCGCTCTGTCCCACTTTGAGATACAGGCGAGAAGGTTTAGTCACAAACTTCGGGGGGCTTTCACCCCAGATACTGGGTCTGTTCTCTACTGCAGGAACACTCAAAGATCCACTGCTGACAGAAGAGAGAAAACATGAGTAACACTAGTAATTTAGAATACAAATTTATTACATTAATATGCTGTTTCTTGTGAATTTGGTCTAATTATATCTGCAGGTGGCTGGCAGCAAAGGCCAAAATGTTAAATATGCAAATGTGATTTTATCAATTTGTGGCAGCTGTTCTTTTTTTTTGCATTACCGACCAGCTCCGAGATTATTCACACAAACAACTGTTTTGAAGCAAAACAACAAAACAAAACTTTTTTTTTTTTGTGAAGGTTGTTGTCATTTCATGAATCATTGCAAATTCGATAATCAATTCAGCAAAGACAGTACAATCAATCAATCAATGACGGTTAAACAGGGTATACTCATTACCAAAAGGATATGGTATGTTGTGTATTTCATATTCATGCATGCAATTTCCTTTTTTCAGGCAGTATGTATCTCACCCTGCTCTGTTGGAGGAAGGAAGACTGTACTTTTTCCCTGCATTTCCTGTGTGGGATGGAAAAGGGTATTCATTATACTCTAAATATAAATGCACTTATCCATAAACACACAGAATCCATTAGAAACATAAAAAGCAGATATTCCCCGCTCGTCTTTCTCTGTTTCTTCTTCCTTCATAAACATGGCTTGCAAGGCTGCTATTATCTGCTGCTTGTAGTAAAATACTTGAATAGCTCCACATGTTTGTGTTTTTGTGAAGTATCCTGGAGGAAGTTTATTAAGCATTTATTAGTCTATAAATCAGTACAGATGTGCTACATCTCTGACTGTGGATATGTTTACTGTAGGCAAAAAGAGTGTAAAATGAAAAATGCTGAATATACTATAATGTAAACTTGTGAGTATATGCATTGCAGGGTAAACTGCAAGGTTGTGTTTATTCTACACTGTAATAGCAGCATTCCCGCACTGTGAGGGACAGCTTTTCCCTCAGTATCAGGCTAATGAACAGTCAGAAATAGGACTCCCACTCACACAACATGCCATGCACTGCACTTTAACACAGTTCTATGGACTACACGCACACACTGCACTAACAAACCTATCTGCTATCACTGGTACAATGCACATCCACGACACTGCATATGCATAATCTGTTGCACCTTTGCACAACTATCTGCTGCTCAACCAATCTGCTGATCTGTTGCACCTCACATTATTACTATGTATAACTACATAATGTATAGATACTGTACATAATGTAGATGTGCCCATACGGTGTTAATGTGTCGCTGATAAGAGTGTGTCTTTATAGTACACTATGTGTACTGAGTATATGTATGTGTATTTTGCACATTGTCTTCTGTACAGTCTGTAAATATGTACTGTCCATATGTAAATTGTTGTTGTTGTTTTTTTGCACTGTCTGGAGCACTGTAAATGCTCCAGTGCAGTTTTTTTGCACTGTCTGTCCATATGTAAATTGTTGTTGTTTTTTTGCACTGTCTGTCCATATGTAAATTGTTGTTTTTTTGTTTTTTTTGCACTGTCTGGAGCACTGTAAATGCTCCAGTGCAGTTTTTTTTGCACTGTCTGTCCATATGTAAATTGTTTGTTGTTTTTTTGCACTGTCTGGAGCACGCTCATAAGAATTTCACTCACCAAGGCACTTGTGCTGTGGTGATGTGACAATAAAAGTGATTTGATTTGATTTGATTTGAATATTTACAGAGTTTCTGCTGCACTGTGATGTAATTTGTATTTTCTGTACTGAGATTATTCATAACAGTATAGGAATATAAAATGCTTGTTTGTTTGTTTATTTATTTATGTATGGCTTAACAGAGAAAAAACAGTTGCCAAAGCTGCCAGTAGGTATGCATTATGCAAATGTGCATAATAAAAACAAAAATAAATAAAAAGCTTAATCTTTGCCCTTTAACACACATATTTTCCATGGCAACTGTTGTGCAGTTTAACATGACACACACACACACACACGACGAAAGACAACGGATCTGCACAGGACTGCAGACACCAGGAGGCTAAATAGGGAGACAAACGAGTGTAACGAGGGAGACACAGGTGGAGCAACTGAAACAATGATTGGTTAACAAGAAGGGAGGGGGCAGACGATAGACAGGAGAGCACATGGCACCAACAACAAACAACAAGCCATGTGCTCAACATACCGAGACATCTGGTGGCCAGCCCGGGCACACCAACAGTACGTGACAACAGTGTGTGTACTTTATTTCAAGTCTTCCGAACAGGATCCAGCTAACACCCGTTTAGTCCCATTGTAAGGTTTGGAGGGGCCAGGACAATTTTTTATATAACTCCAATTGGATTCATCTGAAAGAAGAAAGTCACATACACCAAGGATGCTAATTGCTAATGCTAATGACTCATTTTCATTTTTGGGTGAACTATCCCTTTAATTCAACATATTCTCCGAAAATGTGTTATCTTATTTGTATTTATTTATTAATCTACGGCATAGATAATTGTATAATCCTTACATGAATCCTTTTTCCTGATCTTTCTAGAGCACCCACTCAAGATAAACCTCAGGCCCATCAAGGTGATGCTTTACCTTCCACAATGATCTCCACTGTAAGCTGGCAGCTTCCAGCATCATTGAGAGCTTCACAGGTGTACCGTCCTCCATCGTCATCCTGGACTTCCTGGACCACCAGACTAAAGCTTCCACGAGCACTTTGTTCCATAGAATAATGATCTCCTGCTATCAGTAGCTTCCCATTCCTAAACCAGCAAACCTGGGGCTCTGGAAAACCACGTACCTGACAGAGATCACATATACACAGAGATAAACACTTCAAGAAATGTAAAATCAGTCAAAACATACATAAAGGTATGCCTTTCTCTGATGCAGAGGCACACAACGCAGTGATTAGATCAGCAGTAATTAGTCAACAAGAATGTTCAAGCAAACGAGTGAGACACAGATCTATGGAAAGACTCCTGGTCACTAGCATTCCTAAGTCTGACCAAAGGAAGCTGCTGGGTGTGTAAAGCGAACCAAGAGTGTGTTCCATAATTGAAAGGATTAATGAGACAAATATGAACAGCATTCTGAACTTGCTTAAAACCCAGTGAACAGAAACGGGAACAGCCTTCAGTATGTGTTACTCAGTAACTGATTATCAGTGTTGTCCTGCTTATAGACCAAACGGCAGAGAGTTCTGCTACTTATTTCCTGAGAGCACTGCATGTGTTGTGTGATGAACAAGAGACATTTCATAGTTGCAGCACTTCTCTTTCAGTATTTGTGATTATGCCAGAAAAAAAAATATAGGCCTATTTGGAGGGCAGGAAGTGATTTTTTTCTCCATAGGAATCAGTAGCAGAAACTCAAGATGCCTGTGTTTTGCGCTTAATAAATGCTCAAATCGGCCAAACCGAGAAGACACAAGGAGCTTTCATCGTGTGCGAAAATGTGTTGGTCATAAGGGGAAAAGTCAAGAAAATGACTGAAAGACGCAGGAAAAAGTGGCTTGTAAGCCTGCGTCTGCGGTCGACAGGAGCCGATCGGATAATGCTTGTGTGTGCACAGGGGCGTAGCCATCATTTCAAAAGTGGGGGAGACGGAATGTCTAGTGTTATACCTGTTTTTTTTCAGTTAACCTTTGTCTAATAGACATATTTTCTTTTTAATCATACCTTTTTGCTTAATATGCTTTATGATTATATTAGTATATATGATTATAAAACAGAAGGAAAAAGGAGAGAAAAAAGAAAGAAAGACAACATTAAGGTACATATTGGTACTCTAAGGTACTAATGTGCACCTTTTTGAGTATAAGTTACAAAGATGTCCTTATAACGGTACTATTGTTTACATATTTCACATTGTATTTTGTGTATGTTGTATGTACAGTTCATGGCACACAGTAATGGATACTTGCACATTCACATACTACTTTATTCACTTCTGTTCTATTATACAGTCCATGTTTCAGGAATTAAATAAAAAAGTAATTAAAAACAAACTATTGTAAGGAAAATATGTATTGAGCTGAACTGACAAACATGTCAAGGTAGACCCTATATCAATTAAACAACGAGATGAAATAATCATTTAGTGACATTTCCTTGAAGCTTTCTGGCTGGTTTGTTTAAAAGTAGTAGCTTTTTGACACAGTATTAAAGCTAACATATATCTCAATATATAAAGCTTCTTAAAACTAAAGTATAAAAAAGTACAAATTAGTCTGATTAGTCTATGTTAAAAGGTATAAGAAATATTGTATCATAGAAAATGCTATAAATAATCTGTCCTTACCTCTGAAGCCTCATTGAAACTTTCTGCCTCATTCACGCTCAAATCTGAATTCACTTCTGCCTCGGTCTAAATAAAGTAGTGTTTGAAACATGTACATAAAGTACAGGGAATAGTGACATACAGAAGAAAATAACAAATTAAGTACACATGCTGGACAATAACCAATCATTTGTATCACAAATTATATTTTAACATTTTAGTATGGGGAACACATATTCACTATTAACTATGACTTTTGCCTCAAACTCTTAATTTACTGCTTATTAATAGCTTGTAAGGCAGTCGTTGTAGTTGTTAAGTTTAGGTATTAGGTAGGATTATGGGATGCAAAATATGGTCATGAAGAATACCATACCAAGTTGTTAATCGTACTAATGTTAATATTTGTTTCTATATTTTACTAATTATGTGTTTTTATGATTGGTCCATATATAATCCTACAAACACTTGTGTATTAATATATTTTATACAATGTAAACACAGCCAGGTGTTAAAAGCCACTCTTTGTTCTCACCTGTGAAGTTTATCATCCTGATTCTGCCCTGACAAACCTAGGCTGTCTGTTTCTTCTTCATTTTTGACAACACATAAAAATTTAAAATTAGTGCAATAATGAAAGAGCACCCCTAAATTAAGATCGTTCCTATATCGGATCGTTAATGCATGCATACTTGACTGAAATACATTATGTAGAATTGGCAGAGTTAAACATGCCACAACGCTGTAAAATCTCAGTTCAACATTATCTGTATTCTTATTTGAAGGGTTCTGATAATATACAAACGTGTTAAAATAAAAAACGTTACAAAAGAGTTACGAAAAAATACACTGAAAATAAGTGCATGTTTCTCCAGGCAGCTTTTCTCTCTCCATATAATTAACATCAAAACTAGCTAATTATTCAACAAGAGCAATAGCAGAGTCATTCAACATTGTGCAACACAATTCGGATACACATGCCAACTTACGCTGCTTGACTTTTTCGTAAAAAAGGAGTGAAGAGTTTTTTGCCGCTTTGAACTCATCGCGACCTCTATGAATGTTGGATACAGCGCGGGACCGCGGGTGCGAGATAGGCGTGTCGTGACGTGACAAACTGAGTGACTGGTTGCCATGGAAACGTAAACGTCATGTATAGACTATCTTGTCTTTTTAAAATTTAAATCATTCTGCATTTTCATACATTGCTCCATTAAAACCTCAATATGTCGAGAATACATCTGTCCAATGAAAAAGTGCGGGGGACGAATTTACTTTTTATAAACACGTCCCCCGCGTAATCTACGCCCCTGTGTGTGCAAATTGTTAGTATAAGACATATATAAAAAGATAATTCAGGGCTGACACCTCCCAAGCATTCAGTGTGCGACAGTATGACGATGTAAATAAGATATTATTTGCAGTTCAGAGAGCTTCATTGATTAACGGAATATTGTGATATTGCAATAAATGAAGTGAGGGACAGCTTTATAGTGATTATATAGAAGCGCTACTCTGTTAACTGTTAACAATCTGCGCTGTTAACAATTCAGAATTTGAACGTACACAAAACCCCGTATGCAGCTAAGTGTCAGGCGTGACTGAACGGATGAGATGGAGGAAAGTCCGTACTGTAACGTTACTGGTTTAGACGCTATAGCAAGAGAAAGGTATACACAGAAAACCACAATGTTACATGATCCTCATGTTATAAAGAGGAGCGATTTTTGAACTAAATTGAAATACTCGCCTGCCATTGAGGCGGTGCATACCCAGGTAGCCAGCAGAATCGGGCCGAATGCGGCTGAGTGTCGGCTCACTCGGCTGTGTGCTGGCAGCGGCTTGCCAGAAGTGAGCCAGATCCGGCCCAGTAATGGTTGCCAGATTTGGTTAGGTTTTGGATCAGTGGATCTGGCCCGATTCTGGTTGAGAAACGGCGCATTTAGCCACATTCAGCCCGACTGTGGGCCACAAGTGTCAGTCCTAAAATGACAAAAATTCAGGTTTTACTCCTTGTGTGAATATTTGGTCCCCACAATGGAGGTTAAACCTGTACACACACAATCAATCAATTAGGCTGAATTATAAAATTACAAATATATTTTTAAACAAAACGCTTTAGAGTTGTCAAACCTTTTGCCTGTCAAAGTTATTTATTCAATTTTATTTTAATTTTAATTTATATTTATATTAATTTTTAGGCTGACCTCAAATGGATTTACTTATAATTTTAAAATGTTCTCTTTATCTAAACTTTTACAAAATATGATTTCAGATGTTATAATAGTGATTTTATTATGTCCAAATAAAAGTCCCACAGCAAAACTTAAGCTATGGGTAGAATGAGTCAATAAGTGATCCTCTGCTGCCATCTGAAATCAGTGAGTGAAACTATATTAATAACTGTAACTATATATATATATATATATATATATATATATATATAGTTACAGTTATATATATATATATATATATATATATATATATATATATATATATATGGGTCATAGATGAGATTTGGGTGAGCGCGGTAGTCTTTAGCCTCACGTCCTTTATGAATGGCATGGCATTGGCTTTGGAGGAATGGCGGCATGCATGCTGAACGCCAAATGGGTGGCTGTGATTTCTCTTTTTGGAGGTAAATAAGTTTTGTTTTATTTGTTGTCGGATGTAACATTTTTTTATGCAGGATATTTTGTATAATCGTGTGCCTTAACATATCTTGTGCAGACAGCATGTAAATATTGCACGTTTGCACCTGATATATTGGGGGGTGTTGAATCATTTTGATTTCAACTTGCTACCAACCAAGCCTATTTATGTATCTGTTTTAGAACTTCTGTCGAGCTGTTAATAAATGACAATTATATGGATGATTTGAGTAGAGCAAGTCATTACTTGTCATAGATGGGCTTTACATATATATATGTGTGTGTGTGTGTGTGTGTGTGTGTGTGTGTGTGTGTGTGTGTGTGTGTGTGTGTGTGTGTGTGTGTGTGTGTGTGTGTGTGTGTGTGTGTGTGTGTTTATTTATTATTTTTTTTGCCAGGGAAAATATAACGAGCTAATGACTTAAATGTACATCACATATGATTAAAAAAAAAAAATCAATAAAATAGATATAAATGTAACTTTGACTAATTTACACCTCACGTGCAAAGCCCGCGAAAGAACCAGAGGTTATATAAGCTGCGGTCCGTCACATCACGCGCACGCACAGCCGGACTCTGAGTGGACGTCGCTTGACGGTAGAGCTTTTCCATAAGTAAAGTATTTTTGTGTACATAAGTATAAAATCGACGGGACTGTCATTTATATGAACCACAAGCTTATGTTCACATCATCGTCTTTCCGTCTTTATTTTTCTACGGCCCAGCTCTTCAGCACCGTTAATTAACGTCAATGCGGTATATCTGTATGACGTCATTTGCGCAGATCTGCTAGAATTGAGAAAACCCCTTTCGTTTCACATTCATGTCGGTTAAGGTAACTTTAGTTTAGCCTATATATTAATTTTACAATTATCATTAATCCAGACATCTCAACCTGCAAAAAAGCATTTCAGGGAGGTATCCCTAAAGCACACCCCCTGCCGATCCCCCCCCCCCAACAAAAAAAGGAGGCCAAGGATATGATATTTCACCACAGAACATGACTTTACTTTATAACGAAATACATTTGAAACTATTTATACTTTATCCCCAGGGCCATCAAAAACTGAACAATCATTACCCCCTACCACCCATCAGCACAGTTGCACTTTATAGATAGGACTTTATGCAATGGACTTCAGTGTAATATTGGATGCCCGATATTGTTTTATAATTGTTATACTTTATTTATTGTGTGAGTGTGTATATGAAAGCGAGTAATTTTTAGATGATGCACAAGCAAATTTCGTTGTAGGTACTACTGCACAATGGACAAATAAAATTCTCTCTTTCTCTCTATCTATTATGTAAACTGCTTTTTATTTATATTCCATTGCAATTTTAAATATGTCTAAGGTGTTTTCATGTAGCTAGTTGTTAGCCACCTGAATAATATGCACATGAAATCAAATTGAAACTTGATGAACTCACCTCAACATGTCTCTACAATCATTTAACCCACCATGGGCAATGCTGAAGTCGCTATTGCAAACTGTACACGTGCAAGAGACTGTCATTATTTTTCACTTTTATAAGACAGTGTACACTTTCGTTAGTCTTGGGTAAAATGTGTCTTTATTTTCGTTTTTTGGGGCCCTCTCCCTCTGCCATGGCGCCTGTTTCTAGATATACTGAACTGAATATTCATTTCGGGACTCGGGATAAGAATAAAAGCCCGCCCACACTGACAAATGATTGGTTGACTTACCGAAACAGGCCAATCAGGACGCTCTCTGTATTACATGCGCTTCATGAGGCACACACGCAGACTAGCACACGCACGCACACGCAAGGTCCCTCGCTCCCTTCCTTTCTGCCGTGCGCGCGCTACATGTGTGAAGCACAGTCTCTGTCTCGCATGCGCGCTCTTGATCACTCACTCTAGATTCCGGGATATTTTAACTCATTTGTGGCATCAGGAGCCCTATCAATATGCGGGAGACTCCCCCGAACTTCCGGAGACTTGGCTGTCTGTTAATCATATTTTTACATTTAAGCAGTGTTGTCTCACCGATTTGCCTGAGTGAGAGCGCGAGACACTAACGCCCACTGAACGCGCACTCTCTCTCTCTCTCAGTGTGTGTGATAGAGCGAGCGAGAGACAGTAGACTCTCACAAGCCTTATGAGATGATGATGATGATAATAATAATAATAATCTGCTTTTTAATAACACAGAATTAAAATAAAATTAAAACATGCATCATGTACACCAGGGAAGAATAATAATATTCAATAAAATTATAAATATTTTCATAAGAAAATATTTATTCTTTTTTCTTTCTTTTTTCAGATTGTCATCTCATTTTAAAGTGATCATCTAGCAGTCATCCTCATCTTGAATTTGCAATGTTCAGTTGACAGATATATCATTATCTGATATTGAGTGATGCTTTTCCTTTTCTCCCCCTTTGTTTCTGTGTCAGTAGCTGCTGCACCCCAAAGCCTCACAGCACTTGTCACAAGTCTTTGGCTTTGTAAGTAAATTTTTTCAAGCTGACTGTCAAACATTTTCTCAATATTTTTTTTATTTAGGTTCATTAAAATATATGTCATCAGCAGTTATTTATTTATTTAGTTAACAGTCAAGCATCATCTGATCTTTTTTAAAAGTTATGTATTTGTAGTTTGTTTGTGAATTTTAGTTATTATTTACACAACATATTATGTGAATGGTTAATAATTTTCCTGCTACACTTCTAATATTTAGTGATTGCTTTTTTATTTTTTTTATCAGACTTGCAAGATCATCTGAAAAGAGTTCACTTGTGCCATGTAAGTAATTGAATGTTAAATTTTGCTATAGAGTAGATGTGTAATAAATGGTTTATCTTTTAGGATATTGTAATCAGATGGGCTAGGACATAATATCTTAAGATTAATTTTCTTGTACTGTTTGAGTCAGGGTGTCGTAAGTGGTCAAGTAGTAGTGACCATGCGGGTGGCCCATTTTTTTAGACCTTTTCTTTTTTTGTCATTTAAATCTACAACATAATAGGGTGCACGATATACCGGTACTACGGTAGTATCGCGATACTAAAGCATAAAAATACCCGCGGTGCCATTGCATTTTTTAAACGTAGTATCGTCCATACAGTAGTACCGTAAGATATGTTGTATGCACGGCAGGAACACTGTTTAAAATGCTGGCATGCATGTTCAAATGAACAGAAACATTACAAGTTAATTGCCAAATGTCTTTTTTTTGCTGTGCTCTAGTAGAATGGTCGGTGTATACGCTTTATATTGTAATGTCTGAACGACCTGCCGCTGCTAGATTTGCGCCTGCTCTCTCTCTCGAAGAAATGACAGACAAATGACGCTCCGTGTATGCACGTTTAACTCGCTTGTCTCTCTCTTCCGGTCCTGAACTCCCGCATTAACACTATCATTGCCGGTGCAAAATATGGTCTTGAGTGTTTCCCGACACTTCAGTTCAGTTTGTAATGAGAAGTTGCACTTGCATGTCATTGTTCATGCTGCAGTTTATCAGAAGAAAGGGCTAATTCAGACCGTCTGATCTCATTTAAAAAAACAGAAGCTCAAGCATCACTTATTCAACATCATAATATCTACAAGAAAGTATTCTCACAGTTTTATTCATTTGACTACTTCTAGAACATGTAAAATAGTTTGTTTCTGAGCAAGAGTGCTGTTTTTGTTTTGTTTCTTTGTTCGAATCTGAATCCACGTTGGCTTGGGTTGACACAGTGATTCAATAACGAACTGCTGCCACCTGCTGGCCGTTTTTTTTTCCAGTTTCTTATCTAAAAGTAGGCATATACATTATTTTCCAACATATTTTTCACATTCAGAATTTTGTATTTAAAACTTTAAATCTCATAAAAAATGTATGCAATTATAAAAACAGTCTAAATGTAAAAATGCCACATCTAAATGTCACTTCATGCAGCTTCTGTGTAGTGCTAAGATGAGTTTTGTTTACATAATTTCAGGCAAAACAATAGCCAGTCATTCATTCACACATAATTAAGTATTCAGAGAAATACTATTTTTTCTGTTTTAATTTATTTATGCAATTTTGATTAATTTGGTAGATTCAATTTTTAAATTAACAATACTGCATGGTATCGTGATACTACTTGGTATCGTGATACTTCAGCTGGTATAGTATCGTAAGACATTTTTATGGTTTATCGTGACAACCCTACAACATAATAATGTCTGCAAAAAGTGAAAAATACTCTGAATTTCTGATAGCTGTTTGACCACATAACATAATATATAATTTTTTGTCTTCCTACTGGTCTTTATGGATAACAGCTTCATGTTTAAAATAGGCAAACTATATACGCATATACCAGACTATATACACACTTACCAGAACTGACACACACACATACACACCCTTACTTGTCACGCTTTACCATGTTACCTTGGGAGATATCATTAGGAAACACGGTGTTAGCTTTCACTGTTATGCTGATGATACTCAGCTCATATTTCTTCTCGACCGATGAAACTTATCAATGTGCAAAACTAACAGAATGTATAGTTGATATCAAAACTGGATGGCTAGCAATTTCTTACTGCTAAATTCTAAAAAAAACAGGTGTTAATTATTTGGACCAATATTTTGCATGTAATAACCCTATCTAATTCTTGACGGCTGTGCCTGTAAATTCTTCGTCATCAGCTAGGAACCTAGGCATACTTTGATAGCAATCCTTTCTTTCGAAAAACATGTTTCTAGCATTTGTAAAACTGCATTTTTCCAGCTTAAAAATATATTCTATGCTAATATTGTCTGTTTCTTTCTTATTCCAAGGTCACCATAGCACCCAGATCCAGACTGTATCCAGATCAGATGGTGGATCAGCACTAAAGATGACCTCTACAGCCCTGAACGTCAGCGCAGACCAGTACAACTAGATGAGCCCCAGAGATAGACTCTGCTGCTGCCTAGATTTAAACTGCTGATTTTGTCTGGCCAGAGGAGAATGACACTATTCCGACAAACTATTTCCCCGTCTAAATACGGTAAAGCTGTTAAAGCCACCCAGCTTTATATCAAGCGATGTAAAGCTGCTTTGACACAATTTGCATTGTTAAAAGTGCTATACAAATAATAGTGACTTGACACACACACATACACATATATATATTTATTGATGTATTTTTCTGCAAATACTGCAGTGTGCGGATGGAGAAACTGAGAAGTTTATAAACAGATGGCATGGAAGAAGAGAGTAGGTCCTACAACAAAAAATTCTTCTTAAGGTATGCTCCAAATTTACCATTTACCATTGAGATCACTGAGATCTGACTATGTCAATATGTGTCCCCTCTTTATCTCTCTTTCCTTTTTTCTGTCCCTCTTTTAGGATAAACTTGAGGTCCTAGAGTTCTTAGAGGTTCTAAAGTGTTTTTATGCCTTTGTTTGATGTCAGTTTTTCAATAATAAATTCAAATAAATTCTCATATTTTTACATTTATATGGTGTCATTCTTACTTGGGGGTATTGAGGGGGGAACTGCATGTGTGTGTGTGTGTGTGTGTGTGTGTGTGTGTGTGAGTGTGTGTGTGTGTGTGTGTGTGTGTGTGTGTGTGTGTGTGTGTGTGTGTGTGATATTTGTGGAAACAACATTGTAAAAAAAAGACTGGAGGAAGTCTTTAATAATATTTTTTTTTGTATTTTTAAGAGAACCAATTAATTACATGAAACAGTTCTTATCCATGTAGGCTATATAGCAAACAAGCTAATATTGTTTGGGTAAAATTTGTTGTTGTTATTAATTAAATAAATTTGGTTTGTATTTTTAACATACATTTCCATTTGGAATCCAGACTCGGGCCAGTACTGGCTAATTGTATAATCTATGCTGCGTGATTGTGGCCCGATGCCGGCAGTGTCGGCTCAGTATCGGCAGCCGGACTCGGGCCAGCGTACGGGCCGATTCTGGCGCGTCATTCACTCCCGTAATTCACAAGAGTCCGGCAACCGCATCCGGGCCGAGTTATTTCTTCCGGCTTGCCGGATTTGGGCCGTTACCGGGCCGGATCGTTTTGGCTACCTGGGTATATAGCTAAGCAACTTACCCTGACTGCAAACAAGCAATTTCGAAAGTGAATCAATCCCGTATTTATATGAGGGATATCATTCCTGAAAATTTGCTGCATACAGTTTCAGAGTGGCCGTGGGTCCTGTTAGCAGCACGAAAACAACTTTTATTTAAATTTTGATTTGATTATAGCCTAGAAACGAGCAAATAGCGCTTCCATGTAATAACTAATGCTGTTTATCGCTGATTTAATTCGGACTGGGTGACCTTGTATCTATGTCTTTATTAATATATGATTATGTCTTATATCAACTATTTGCAAACACAAGCATTATCCGTTCGGCTCCTGCCGACCGCAAATGCAGGTTTACAAGCCACTTTTTCCTGCATTTTTCAGTTAATTTCTTGACTTTTCCCTTTATGAACAATACATTTTCGCACACGATAAAGGTTCCTTGTGTTTTCACGGTTTGACCAATTTGAACATTCATAAACAGTGCAAAACACAGGCATCTTGAGTTTCTGCTATTGATTTCTATGGAGAAAAAATCACTTCCTGCCCTCCAGCTGCAGAAATGTAAAGGTATTCACGGCAACCCGTCAAAATAAAAGTCCCGTTTTTTTGAAGACCTTGCAGCAGAAATATTTGTTCAGCAGCATGTACATACTACTACTACTATTACTAAAATTATGAAAACTTTATTTTTTAAGGAATGATCACACAAGATTTCTAACATGTTTTAATTTTAATAGTAAATTCCCTTTGTTTGCCAAAAAAAGTTTAATTTTCAATCATTTAAAGATAAATGAAATTAATAAATGTTTAATTTAAGCAATTTTATGTATCACTTTATTTCTTATTACTTGACTTAGATTTTATGAGATGAAAAAAAAAAAAAAAAAAAAAAAATAGGCCAAACACATCGGCCCAAAAAAATCGGCATCATATATCGGCAATCGGGTGCCCTGATTTCTAAATATCAGCATCGGCCAGAGAAAAACTTGTATCGGTCGACCTCTACACTGGACGCGATAAAGCGACCGTTGAAAATTATTTTAAATTTGTGTCAGCACGTCATAAACAGAACCGGCAGCAGTTTTCTGTCAGAGATTTGTTGCGCCACGCAGCATCCAGTGTAGACAGACTCACTGATTACAATGACTTCTATAGTATTTTGGCGCGCCCCTCGTGCCGGTGTAACGTAGGCTACGTATGTGTGGCACGGAGCTATCAAAATAGGGGCGAGACCCTTTTGGTGTAGGGGCGTGTTTGTTTTGGTGATTTCAAATATCACCATTGGCTACCAGAAATCGCTTACCCCACCTTTAAAAACATTAACTTTGTTCATCATATTGTAGATGTAGAGTTTAAAACAATGGTTGAATTTTATGTAGAGAACTTACATAAACATAAACATCTAGTTCCGACCAAAGTGACTTGAACGCACCTGCATCATAATTACGACTTGTCAACTCTTAAAAACTAACTTCCCAGGAGGACTTGAATGTAGTATGAAGCAGCATGATGGTCTAATAGAGACTGTTGGTGATAATCCAAAAATACTGCAATTCTAATTTCTTGCTCAAAATTAAAACAACATGTTGTTCAAAAGCATGTTGTTCATGTTGTTCAAAAGCAAGGTTAGATTAACACACAAACTGACCACCAAGCACAACTTTTAGATTTTATTTAAAAAATCACAGACTGGAAAGCACAGGATAGTGGGATATGATATGCTTCCTTCAAAAACCAGATGAAGCCTTAATTTGTTCAGCTTTCAGATGAGCCTGGATGTTTGTTGTAGGCCTAATCTAAAAGACCTCGAGAGCTATAGGTGTGTTTAATCAGGGCTGGAGCTAAATCAGCAGCATGTTGGCCCTCCAGAAGCAAGGCACATATTCAAAGACCATGGTACCACTAAGGTAACACAGACGTACTATAATAATTCTGTATATCCACTAACATTCTGACATATATACATTCACTCTTTGAAACCTGCAACCACAATGTTAGGGTAGTTGCCAGATAGTTTTAGTTACTTTTTCTTATTTGTAAGTCGCTTTGGATAAAAGCGTCTGCTAAATGACTAAAAAGTAAAAGTAAAGTAAAAAGATTGTTATACAGTTGTAAAGATGTTCTGTTCTGAGTGGTTTTGAATCCATAAAAATTACATCTTCACGATGAGTCTATAAATTGATGTTGTGACTGAATAGTATTGCAAACTTCCTTAACTTGCTTAGCAAAATTAGGACTGAACTTGCCTTAGCGTGTATCGCACTAATTATGTATTATTTTCATTCATCCGGAGAAGTCTTTGTTTTTGGCAGCATTGAAATGTCTATCGTTTATAGATCAGCAAGATGAAAGGATCACCTGATCCGTCTATAATAGAATGAGCACAAATGCTTGAGTCATAAGGATGGGAGCGGTACAACTGTGTTTCAGAGCTCAGACGCTCTCCTGTTCACTTCATTGATCTCTTTCTGCTTGTTTTCTCTCAGTTCTGTCAACCATTACAAATCTGTGTGCTGACCATGTCTAATAAGGACACCATATAGATAATCTCCCTCCATTCAGAGTCTCTTTTACCAATGGTGGCATTTCTCGTCTCCACAGATCTCAGTGAAATCGTTTAACATTGCACACTGGAAGAGGACCAGAGTAAAATCATGAAACACAAACTTCCTCTCTGTCTGCAAACCAGCAGTACTGCACATCCACTTCACATGAAACAAAAATCAGAGGAAACTGCTAACTACTCCAAGCTGCAATGGATTTCAGATTAAATATACAAATGTATACGGTTTGATGCTTAGTAGACAACAGATTAATTCCAGATGCCCTTCCAAAATTCCAAGGCTAAAATGAGAAGAAAAACTTTACCATACAGCAAGGGTTTCTAGGAGCACGTCAAGACTGGCATCTCTTCCTTTCAGTTAAAAGTTACCTCACAGTGACTGGTCCACTTTAGTGCAGATTTGCCCAAAAATAGCAATATTAGCTCTGAACTCTCTATTGAATCAGAGCAGCGCTGGAATTTCCTCTATGTCGGCAGCTGTTTTTTCTTGTGTACACTCTCTCAGTTTGAAGTCTTTACTCTGAGACTTGTGGTCTGGAGCTCTACCTCAAAAATCCAGCAAGACTCACATCCGACGCTGAGGGGAGGAAAAACAGAGGGTTGTTTGGACAAAAACTCTTGCTTTTTTGTTTGTTTTCTCTCACACAATTCATACTGACAGTACAAGTAGGGCAAGTAAGTCTTCAGCAGAGCCAGACAGAGAAGACACTATTGTTTTCACAGTGTATTCACCTATAAGCGAATCTTCATTGTGATTTTTATGAAGAAAACGTGTGTGGTGTTTGCACAAACTAAACTCACAACCAACTGTTTTGGGGTGTGTTTCTGCTGCTTTCTCTGCTTAAGTACCAAGTATGATGCATCGTTAGAGAAATTAACTAGCCACGACTGTTTCCTGAATCTGTAGTAGCTTTGTCACACATGTGTGGTTTGAATCACGTTGTTTCACTAATATAACTGTTGG
Organism: Ptychobarbus kaznakovi; assembly: GCA_027422405.1. Taxonomy (NCBI): domain Eukaryota; kingdom Metazoa; phylum Chordata; class Actinopteri; order Cypriniformes; family Cyprinidae; genus Ptychobarbus; species Ptychobarbus kaznakovi. Next base: position 2,103,360 of record CM049804.1, read on the forward strand.
TAGTAATGTTACGCAAGTGGTGGAGTAATAACTTCCCCAAATTTTTCATATTGCATCCTTCTAAGTCATATTTCAGGATTCCCCAGGGGCTCTAAACTAGAGAACATGCTCACTTATTCTTTTGACAAGGTTAGATTATTGTAATGCTTTATTGGATGGATGTTCTGCACGCTTAATAAACAAACTACAGATGGTTCAAAATACAGCAGCTAGAGTCCTTACTAGAACCATGAAGTATGACAACATTAGCCCGGTTCTGTCAACACTGCACTAGCTACCTATTAAACATCGTATAGATTTTAAAATCTTGTTAATTACTTATAAAGCCCTGAATGATTTAGCTCCTCAGTACTTGAGTGAGCTCTTATCTCATTATTGTCCTCCACGTCCACTGCGTTCTCAAAACTCTGGCCATTTGATAATACCTAGAATATCAAAATCAACTGCGGGTGGCAGATCCTTTTTCTATTTAGTGCTCAAACTCTGGAACAATCTATCCAACGATGTTCGGGAGGCAGACACACTCTGTCAGTTTAAATCTAGATGAAAGACCCATCTCTTAAACCTGGAGTACACATAGCACACTAATTCACTTCTGATATTCAAATCCGTTAAAGGATTGTTAGGCTGCATTAATTAGGTCAATCGGAACCGGGAACACTTCCCATAAAAAACGATGTACTTGTTACATCGTAAGAAGATTGACATCTATATTAGTCTGTTTCTTTCTTATTCCGAGGCCACCGTAGCCACCCGATCCGGTCCTTATCCAGCCCAGATGGTCACTGCAGTAACCAGATCCAGTCTGTATCCAGATCAGATGATGGATCATCACCTAGAGACAACCTCTAGAGCCCCTACAGCCCTGAACGTCAGCGGAGTCTAGGACACCTAGTTGAGCCCCAGAGACAGATCCCTAGTGAGGACCCTGTCACCTAGACAGCCATCGGGAAAAAACACTGGAACCAGTTGAGCCCTTACAATCAGACTTTGCTGCAGTTGGAACAAACTACTGGTTTGTCTGGCCAGACGGGAACTGGCCCCCGACTGAGTCTGGTTTCTCCCATGTTTTTTTCTCCATTCTGTCACCGATGGAGTTTTGGTTCCTTGCCGCTGTCGCCTCTGGCTTGCTTAGTTGGAGACACTTCATTTCCAGCGATATCATCGACTTGATTGCACAGATACTATTTAAACTGAACTGAGATGGATGATGCCATCACAAAATTCAATAATGAAAATTGAACTGAAAATTGAGTGTTAATTCTTGTCATTTTACATTATTGACTATTTTCCTATTTTGATATTGTGCAGTTGCTTTGTTACAATTTGTATTGTTAAAAGCGTGTGGAGACGTGCTGAAATCGCATTTGGTCTCGCACTGTATCGTGTCTCTTGTCAGTGTCGGGCGCTTGCTTGGCCATTTATTGTGATTAACAGGAAATTGTGTTCAGCTGAATTGGAGTAGTATTTTGTTAGATGGGTATAAAAAGTGTAGTTTACCGCGGCAGCCTTCGCGTGAAGCCCTCCTTGTGAGAAGACCAAACAGTGTACAGACCATCGACTCCACCGGGCAGGAACACTGTCAAAGGATATAAGTATCGCTTTTTATTTATCTTCTTTCTTACTGCTTGTTTCACTTCTGTTTTAGTTTTTATAACCAAATCTTACTATGTGTAAGTTGTTGTTTGTTAGCATGTGTTTTTTACAGTGTTCTTTTTTTAGGATTACTGATAAACTACTCCCGCTTGATTTGTTATCTATTTTAATTTTAGATAAATTATGTATGAATTTATTATGTCTTTATAGGTATTTTCTTTAGTTTTAGTTTTAATAAATTGTATTATTTTAGTAACGTTACTTCAACATACTTGGAAATGAAAAAACACACACACATATATATATATATATATATATATATATATATATATATATATATGGGTGTTTGGCTTTGTGCCATGTTAGAATAATTTTTATACTCATACCTTTTTGTTGTTTTAATATTTGGAAATGTTTTTAGCTTTATTTTTTGTTTTCATTTAAATGTTTAGTTTTGAAATGTTGTTGTATGCATTTGTCATTTTATTTAATTTCTCCATTTTCTTAAATGTGTATATTGTGGCGGGAGGAGCAAACGACAGACACAGTGGGTGTGGCGTCAGGCCTCGGAGAGGCTTTTATTCAACATAAATAATAAAATAGTGTCCAAAGGGGATGAAGTGTCCAAAATAAACGGGGGATCTGGTGTCCTCGTCGTGCTGCGGGGTTTGTGAAGGAGGGGCAGTGTTCGAGAAGGAAGGGTCCAGGCAAGGGGCGGAGTCCGGCGGCCGCACGCGCTTCCCTCTGAGGTCCGGGGCGCGAGGGGTGCGGCTTCCTCAGCGGCTTCTTCCCTGGCCCATGGCGCTTGAGGGGAATCACCAGCCCGGCATCCTGGCCCGTCGGCGGCGTCACGGGTGCGTCCTCATCCGGACCACGGGTCCAGCAGCTCACGCTTCTGGCGGCGCGGGAGTCCCTCTACGCACCCTTCCTGGACCCACGAGGACACCAGCGTGCATGCACGGGGAAGAGACCGGTCTCCCGAGGAGAGGCGCCCTCGGCCTTTAACAGCGGCGGTGATGAGGCTTCATTCACTTCAGGTGTGCCTCATCACACGCCGCCAGACCTAGCTGTTTCAGCGCCCCTCCTCTCTCACACACCCACTCCCGTCGGGAGCCTGGTGAAGGGCGGCGTTAAAGGACGGGGTGATGATGATGAAAAGGGGGGAGGCAGCAGACTCGTCACATTCCCCCCCCCCCAAGCGACATCCCCGTCATACAGCCGCCGCCCACACAGGAGTGCTACCTTCCTCAACCAGGCTCCAGCGGTCGGAGTGGGCGGGGATTCCTCTCCGGGCAACTCTCCCTCTCGCACCGCGCCGGAACCGGGACAGAGAAACCGGGTTTTAGACGACAGCCTCAACCAACCACAGGGTAAATGACAATAAACGGAACGTCACTTACCCATTAGGTGGCTGGGAGGCCGTCTCCGTCGTTCCTCCGTCCCAGTGCGGATTTCCACGAACTTTTGCGAGCGAGAGGGGATGACGTCATCGGTGTTGCCCAACTGCGCTGTCTAAGCTCCGCCTTGCCTGCATTCTCCACCACTGTGGCGGGAGGAGCAAACGACAGACACAGTGGGTGTGGCGTCAGGCCTCGGAGAGGCTTTTATTCAACATAAATAATAAAATAGTGTCCAAAGGGGATGAAGTGTCCAAAATAAACGGGGGATCTGGTGTCCTCGTCGTGCTGCGGGGTTTGTGAAGGAGGGGCAGTGTTCGAGAAGGAAGGGTCCAGGCAAGGGGCGGAGTCCGGCGGCCGCACGCGCTTCCCTCTGAGGTCCGGGGCGCGAGGGGTGCGGCTTCCTCAGCGGCTTCTTCCCTGGCCCACGGCGCTTGAGGGGAATCACCAGCCCGGCATCCTGGCCCATCGGCGGCGTCACGGGTGCGTCCTCATCCGGACCACAGGTCCAGCAGCTCACGCTTCTGGCGGCGCGGGAGTCCCTCTATGCACCCTTCCTGGACCCACGAGGACACCAGCGTGCATGCACGGGGAAGAGACCGGTCTCCCGAGGAGAGGCGCCCTCGGCCTTTAACAGCGGCGGTGATGAGGCTTCATTCACTTCAAGTGTGCCTCATCACACGCCGCCAGACCTAGCTGTTTCAGCGCCCCTCCTCTTCACACACCCACTTCAGCCTGGTGAAGGGCGGCGTTAAAGGACGGGGTGATGATGATGAAAATGGGGGAGGCAGCAGACTCGTCACAATATATAGTATTTATAGAGTTTTAACTTATAGTTTTAGTTACTTTTTCTTATTTGTAAGTCGCTTTGGATAAAAGCATCTGCTAAATGACTAAAAAGTAAAAAGGTTAAAGTAAAAGCGCTATATAAATAAAGGTGACTTGACTTGACAAGCTAAAAGGATTAAAATAAAATTGGCATATATGGAATGAAAGATTGTGCACAATAGCTTGCTTATACTTATACTACAAATTGAATGCTTGAATCTTATTGGCTGACGAATGTTCTAAGGTGTGCAATTATTTTCAGGGAAACGCACAGCGAACAGTTCCAGGCAGCTCTTGACTGCATTACATGTACATATAACTTCACAATTTTTTTCCGTTATTTAAAAGATCCTTACAGCCTAAAACAGCAAAAGAACCAAAACCCACAATGACACTGGCCAAACAAATAAATATAGTAACTGATAGGATAAAAACAACAGATCATTGCCATGTTTTTGCCATAAAATTACGTTTGATTATGTACGGAAAGCACATAGCCTATGAGAGATGCACAGACTCACAGAGGTAATCTCTCTCTCTCTCTCTCTCTCTCTCTCTCTCTCTCTCTCTCATAACTTAGTTATTAACTGCATTAGTCAGCTATCAACGGCTCAAGCCTCCGTTACTAGATCTAAAATTACATTTTGGAATTAGCAACAGAGGCATTGGATGAGATGCAGAAGAAATTAATCCTACTCTCAATAGCGTTTTAAGTAGAATAAAATTGACAAATGCCTTGAAATATGTCATCTTATCGATGTCTTGAGGTGTGGTAACCATAGTATAAGAGGAATAATTGACTTCGGTCCATTGAATTCTTAGAAAATAATGCACACACATTATTTTCTAAGAATTCAATGGCCCATTGTCAATTATTCCTTCCTTATTTTGCTTTGCATGAACTATTTAAGTGGAGAGCTGGATTTCCAACAACACAACTTGTCATGCTATTTGCAATGTTTGTTGTGAGTATGGTTTTGGGAAATTCAGAATTGTTGAACTGTCACAACTGGGATGCTGTATTAATGCACAAGACGAGGAAGTAGGAACTGCAAGTGGCATTTATTAAATCAAGAATACAGAGGAACACAACCACTAAACACTGATGAGATCAGACAAAGAACCGAAAGACAGGGAGTACATATACACAGAATAGACGAGGGAACTTATAAAAAAATGAATAGCAGGTGAACTGATTAATTAACCAATAGGTATAGAAACTGACAAGAACTGAAGCACAACAGGAGTGAAAGGAAAGGAAAGGAAAGGAAAGGAAAGGAAAGGAAAGGAAAGGAAAGGAAAGGAAAGGTGGCCAGCACACACACGCAGAGCAGTGAGTTTTCTGCGGCGCCCAGGGAGCAGTTGGGGGGTTCGGTGCCTTGCTCAAGGGTCTCACCTCAGTCGTGGTATTGAGGGTGGAAGAGAGCGCTGGTCATTCACTGCCCCACCTACAATCCCTGCTGAGACTCAAACCTGTGACCTTTGGGTTACAAGTCCGATTTTCTAACCATTAGGCCACCCTACTGCCCCCTACTGAAAAACAGAACTGAACAGAACATAACCATGACACTATATTGTTAATACATTATAATAATTGGCTAACAATGCTTTTGGGAAACACACCCCTGGGTAGTTGGCAGAGCATGTGTGGTTGATCATTTCGATATCACAGTAAAATGTAACTATTTTGCGAGGTGGCGATTTCATATGAATTTGTACAATGTACGATTTTTAGAAAGAACAGGCATCCCAAACTCCACCCCTAAATATAACCATCCCAGAGGCATAAGCAGATTGTACAAGAACTTATAAGTGACACGAATTAGCCACCAATTCGCCAAAACATAAAATACTTATGCATTGCCATGATGTGTTGGGTTGACACTGTTCTGAGTGATTTATTACTGCTATAAGTCTGTTACCCAAGCTTGTATGATATTCTGGTCTCTAGGTATCTTAGAAAACTAATACCACACCTCTCCTCAATAAAATGTATGATTTGAGTTGAGGAAGAATTACATGCTGGAATTTGTAGGGGTTTGTTCAGATCTTTAACCCTTAATATAACAGTTATGGGTTACACTTTATTTTAAGGAGTCCTTGTTAAGGTGTAATTATACATTGAAGTACTGAGTAATTAATTAACTACTTGCACTTACTATAGGGTTAGAGTTAGGATTTTACTTAGGGTTACTTGCATGTAATTATGCATACTTTATTGTTATTAACTAGTAAGTACATGTAACAAGGACACATTAACTAACCTTAAATTTGTTAAGCAAACCTTAACAAACACTACTAAATACACTCTCCATGGCTAGTGCATTGACAATAATACATTGTGACTTACAGTAAGTGTTCAAATACTTTTCAGGGACACTGTATGTGCACATTCAACCACAACAGCACCAGCACCAGCACCAGCACCAGCATAAGACAAGACCACATACCCAGCTTGTTATAATATGTCAATAATCAATGTTTTTTTATGCTACAAGATCACTAGTAATCTAAACCCACTCATCTTTTAATTAATTCTTTAATCTGCTGCACAGAACTCATTCAGGGAACATCAAACTGCTCAGACATGCTCCGAGGCGTCTCACAAAATTTCTCATCTAGAAGCCAAACCGAGACACAATACAGAGAACATCCAGCTGGGAAGTTTTTTTTATGTTTTTCCTTGCATGCTTTTTTATGGGATATAATTTTTTTTTCAATGACAGGCATTTCTTGTTTGTAATCTAATCATGATGACAACCGCCCAACTAAAACAATTTTTATGAATTCTGGAGTCTGATATGTTGATTTCATAAATAAGGGTGCAGACTGATGCTCCATGCAGAGTTCAGAGGGTCTCTGGGCTGATCTGGAGTCAGTATTGGGGATGTCCCACCTGGCTCTCATTATGGGGCCTCAGACAAATATTCACTAATGACCTGCTGTTACTGAAATACAGCCAAAACTTTGCATAGCACATAGCTACTAGCCACATATTATAAAAGAGTCACTATATGCTCAATTTAGTGTATTCTGAGCTCTCCGTTCAGTAATGTACACACGCCACACACTCTGATAAACAATTCACTCACAGACTTTATGAATGAAGTGTAATCTGACTATTATGAGTATAAACTAGACATGCCTTTACTAAACCATTTGCCTTATATGAGTGAAATAGTTTTAGGCAACCCAGCCTCATTGGAAAAATGTGCAGGTGATTACATTGCATTGCTTGTTGCACGTTTTGCAGCATTCAGCATGAAATGTCCAGTGAGTGGCATTAAAAGTTGGCTTACATTCACTTAAACAGATTAATGTAAATCTGGCTTTTTGTATGTATCATGGCAGTTCGGAAAATAAATGGTTTGTTGAGTTTGGCGATATCATACCACCTACACTAAACCTAACTTATAGTGTCAACAAAGCAAAAATGAGATAAAAACATATTTGCTGTGGCAATTTGTCATTTAGCTTGCTTCTACAGGTCTTTGAGCTCTTTTATTATAACATATGTGTCATGGGACTTGTCTCCGAGCGCTCATTTCTAATTTGGTGGAGTTCAGGGTGTACTTAGCATGACTGATGAGGCTTTAGGGTACGCACAACCAAAAACGAAAAACAAATGCTTTAAACGGTTTAAGTTAAATTAATTGTGAGGAAGGAAAAGCAGAACTGAGATTAATTTTAATACAGTCTTTCCTTTCATGCAATGCGAATGCCTCTCATAGCTCTAACGGATGGCACATGGTCGCTCTGAATGCCCCTCAGGTCATGAAGGTTTATGCAGTAAACTGATAGGCACCGCTCACAATCCACTGGGTAGTGGGCCGAAACATCAGGCTGTTTTTTGACAGAGAACTCAACCTCATGTTTCTCTCTCCCTCTCTTTCCTGTTATCACTTTTTCCTGGCTTCACCTTCGCTGTTAAAACCTGGCGAGGTCACGCACCTGAAATACTGCAGCACAATAAGTCCAGAGGCTCCCAGAGCACTCAAACACACTGATATCATTAACACATGCTCCTCTCTCTTACACAGAACTCATTCCACACCTCAACACAAGCTCTTTTCTGTATTGATATTACCAAAATGCCAAAAATCATTAAAATAGCTTGTTTAATATTCACAATGACTTTTATTTAAATACATAATCAGGTACACTGTATGTTTGAACACATTAGAGCGAATTTATGTTTCTCATTAACGTAAAGCCTTTTGAACTAAAGGTTTATGCTTAAATATGTTCACATTTCATTACAAAAATAGCATTTTAATTTTTGTAATGGGTGAGTTGCAGTCAGGGGCAGGGCCGTAGCTGGAGTTTGCGGGGCCCCAGTGCAGGTTGTACCATTGGGCCCTGTTTGAAATTGCTAAATTTGTATGTTCGTTCTATTTATTTATTTGTGCTATTTACACAATGTTTAAGTTTGTAGGTACTTTATTTTGCTATACTCACTTACATAAATGAACTGTAGTGTCCTGCACCCACTAGTAAAAAAACAATAATCTAAAATTAGATCCGGTGTCTGAATAATTTTTGGTTTGACTGTGGATTAATTCTTGTTAAAACTACAGAGTAATTCAATCAAGAGCAGTGAGTGATTTTCTTTCTTTCATTTTCTTGGATTAAAGGTTCTGTATGTAGGATTTTGACTCAACTAAAGCATAAAAATACCATAATATGTGTCAGGATTGTGGATTGTTTTGTGTGTGTTTTGCTCCCCATGTGTTCCCTGTGACCCAGTTTCTCCCTCACCTTGATAGTTAATTTGATTACAGGTGTGTCTCGTCATCTTCCCCAATTATCCTGTGTTTAAAAGCTCCAGTCTTTCTGTTAGTGTTTGTCGGGTCTACTTCATCATGTTCTTGTGTCTCCAGCTGTTTCCTGCGTGAATTCCCCTTGTTTGGAGTATATTAAAGATTGTTGTAATTGATTCAAACACAGATTGTGACAATATGTTTGCTGATATTATACTCCTTTTAAAATGTGCATTCCGGCCTGGAATGTCTGTGTTTGTTATGGTTTGTGAAACCCACCCACTGCCAGTTTTGTATTGCATTTCGGCACCCCGGGTTGTCAGTTGGCAGAAAATACAGCGCATTTAATTTCATTCATCGTCATATGTGCTCGTTTCTATTGGTGTTGTTAATCTGGCAACCTGCGTGTGCATCAAATCTGAGGAGGAGGGACCGGGTGAAAAAAACGTCTCCAATATGTTTAATTTGGACTGCAATACCCAGTTCAACCACTAGGTCAATCCTACATACAGCACCTTTAAATCAAATCAAATCAAATCAAATCACTTTTATTGTCACATCACCACAGCACAAGTGCCTTGGTGAGTGAAATTCTTGCGAGCGTGCTCCAGACAGTGCAAAAAAACAAAACAAAAACAAGACACAACAATTTACATATGGACAGTACGTATTTACAGACTGTACAGAAGACAATGTGCAAAATACACATACATATACTCAGTACACATGGTGTACTATAAAGACACACTTCGTTATCGACGAAAATAACAACTACACATTATACACCGTATGTACACAATCTATACATTATGTAATCTATGCATAGTAATAATGTGAAGGTGCAGCAGATTATAAATGTACAGCAGATTGGTTGAGCAGCAGATAGTTGTGCAGAGGTGCAACAGATTGTACATATGCAGTGTCGTGGATGTGCTTTTGTGTGATGTCCAGTGATAGCAGATGTGCTAGTGCAGTGTGTGCGTGTAGTCCGGTAGAACTGTGTTAAAGTGCAGTGCATGGCATGTTGTGTGAGTGGGAGTGTGTTGTAGGGTGGTCATTTCTGACTGTTCATTAGCCTGATAGTCTGAGGGAAAAAGCTGTCCCTCAGTCGGCTAGTGCGGGATCGGATGCTGCGGAGACGTCTCCCTGAGGGCAACAGAGAGAGCAGTCTGTGGGACGGGTGGCTGGAGTCTTTGATAATCCTCCGGGCTTTTCTTGTACACCGCCTGGTGTAGATGTCCTGGAGGGAGGGAAGCTCACCTCCAACAATGTGGCGGGCAGTTCGCACGACCCTTTGCAGAGTTTCCAAACCCTGCGGTTGCCAGCGGTGCTGTTTCCAAACCAGGCGGTGATGCAACCGGTCAGGATGCTCTCCACAGTGCAGGTGTAGAAGGATCTGAGGATGCATAATCTGGGGCTCATTCCAAACTTCCTCAGCCGTCTCAGGAAGAAGAGACGCTGATGTGCCTTCTTCAGCACTGCATCTGTGTGAGCAGACCATGTGAGATCCTCAGTGATGTGAACGCCGAGGAACTTAAAGCTGCTCACCCGCTCCACAGGTGTCTTGTCGATAGTGATGGGTGTGTGTTCTCTGCTCTGTCTCCTGTAATCCACCACCAGCTCCTTGGTCTTGTCGGTGTTGAGTGAGAGGTGGTTCTCCTGACACCATTTAGTCAGGGTACTCACCTCCTCTCTGTAGGCCGTCTCATCGTTGTCGGTGATCAGGCCTATCACCGTTGTGTCATCAGCAAATTTGACGATGACGTTGGAGCTGTGTGTTGCTGTACAGTCGTGTGTGTACAGGGAGTACAGGAGTGGGCTGAGGACGCAGCCCTGCGGAGCACCAGTGTTGAGGGTCAGGGGAGATGAGGTGTTGTTGCCCATTCTGACCACCTGACTTCTGCCTGTCAGGAAGTCCAGGATCCAGCTGCACAGAGATCTGCTCAGTCCCAGACTCTGGAGCTTCGCAACCAGTGTGGTAGGCACTATGGTGTTAAATGCCGAACTATAATCCACGAACAGCATTCTCACATAGGTGTTCTTATTTTCCAGGTGGGAGAGAGCAGTGTGCAGGGTGAAAGCAATAGCATCGTCTGTGGAACGGTTACTGCGGTATGCAAATTGTAGTGGGTCCAGTGAAGCAGGCAGCACAGAGCAGATGTGTTCTCTGACGAGCTTCTCAAAACACTTGCTGAAGATGGGGGTCAGAGCAACGGGCCTCCAGTCATTCAAGCATGTGACTTTATTTTTCTTGGGTATGGGCACAATGGTTGATTTTTTGAAGCATGCAGGAACCACAGACAGAGAGAGGGACAGATTGAAAATGTCTGTAAAAACCCCGGCTAGCTGGAAAGCGCATGCTTTGAGCACACGGCCTGGTATACCGTCCGGGCCCACAGCCTTGCGGATGTTCACCCGTTTGAAGGATCGGGTTACATCCGCGACAGAAAGGGAGAGTGGACTCACCTCTTCTACAGCAGCCGCGGGTGCGCTCTCTGTGTGGGCGGTGTTATCCGCCTCGAACCGAGCATAAAAGGTGTTGAGCTCGTCCGGTAGAGAGGCGGCAATGATCACAGTAGCTGGTTTATTCCCTTTGAAGCCTGTGATGTTGTTGATGCCCTGCCACATGCTTTTTGATTATTGTTGTTGAAATGTTCTTCAACTTTGTTTTTATATGTTCGTTTGGCTGCTTTGATGGTTCTCCTGAGATCGTAGCTGGCTTGTTTCCGATCGTCAGTGTTTCCGGATTTAAAGGCAGATGTCCGCGCTGACAAGGCTGATCGAACATCGCTGTTAATCCACGGTTTTTGGTTGGGGTAGATGCGGATTGTTTTGGTCGGAACTACATCATCTATACACTTCTTGATGAAACACGTAACCGTATCTGAGTATGCCTCCATGTCGTCATCAGACGCCGCACGGAACATGTCCCAATCCACGTTATCAAAACAGTCCTGTAGTGTAGCGTCCGATTGGTCTGACCAGCATTGTATTGTCCTGAGGGCGGGTGCCTCACGTTTCAGTTTCTGCCTATAAACAGGCAGGAGCAGGACGGAGGAGTGATCTGATTTGCCGAAAGGTGGGCGGGGGAGGGATTTGTACGCATCCCGGAAGGGGGAGTAACAGTGGTCGAGTATACGATCTCCACGCGTGTTGATTGTGATGTGTTGAAAGTATTTTGGGGCTATTGTTCTGAAGTTGGCTTTATTAAAGTCTCCCATAATAATGAACGCTGCATCTGGGTGCGCGGTTTCCTGCTCACTTATATTCCTGTACAGTTCCCTGAGTGCCTGGTCTGTGTTGGCTTGAGGAGGAATGTAAACAGCCGTGATTATGATCGCTGTAAATTCTCTCGGTAGCCAGAATGGTCGACACAGAAGCGTATGAAATTCCAGATCGGGGGAGCAGAGGGATTTAATAGAGTGTATGTTCCTTTCACCACACCACAAGTTGTTAATATAGAAACAAACACCCCCACCTCTGCTTTTCCCTGTGAGCTCTCTCGTTCTGTCCGCGCGATGCACGGAGAAGCCCGTGAGCTCGATGGCTGAGTCTGGAATCATAGCAGACATCCACGTTTCTGTGAGACAAATAACGCAGCAGTCCCTCGTTTCTCGTTGGTATGAAATGCGCGCCCGCAGTTCGCAGAGTTTATTATCCAGTGACTGAACGTTGGCCAGCAAAATTGTAGGAAGAGGAGGTCGGAAAGCACGGCGTCTCAGTCTGACGAGAACGGCAGCTCTTTTTCCTCTTTTTCGGCGGCGTCGGCGGCGTTTCTTCGGTTGCGCAACCCAGACAAAGGGTTCTGATGCCATGTCTGTGAACGATCCACCGGCATTGAAAAACTCAAAGTCCGGTTTGCATTGCGCGACGGAGGAACCAATGTTTAAAAGCGTGTCTCTATCGTAGACAGTTATACTAACAACATCTAACACACAAAACAAAAAAAAAAAAAAAAAAAAAACATACGAAAAACTGCAAAGTTTTCCCGGAGCACGCAACACGGCTGCCATCCTCGGCGCCATCTTGTACGTTCTTGATGTAAGAACGTACTTTAACGTACTTTAACGTCCTTTATGTCCTTTAACATTAAGGACACCGACAGCAGAGAGTAAATTAGGCGCGGTCACTTTAAGAGACAATGCATAAAATATAATGATGCACATCTGATTTATTTCTCAACTGTTTACTTTCACGTAAGACATAACCGACAGTTTTTTCGAGGATACTCTCCAAGACGGGTATTTTGACATAATTTTGTATGTATTTGTCGGTACAAGAGCAAGAAGAGGCAAATTCGGTGTTCAAGTGCTTTGAGACGCATCTCTCTGCGCGCAAAGAACACCGTGCGCGGGTGCTGAATTGGGCTCTTTCACATCTTTTTCTGTTTGTATGTTTAAACTTACATTTGTAAGTCGCTTTGGATAAAAGCGTCTGCAAAATGACTAAATTTAAACGCAGACTGCAATTTGAATTTGTTCGCTCAGATGCAGGAGGACGCGAAGGACAGCTCGGTTCGGTGTTGTGCTGTCCAATTCAGCTTTTCCGAGTCTTGTGTTTGAATGCTTTAAACTCTTTTGAATGTTTAAATTGGCAAGGCTTAAAAACATGTGTAAATTATAAGCTTTCGTGACAACGCGCAGCAGTAGCCCATCAACTGTCCTGATAGTCTTTTTTAGGCTGGCCTCAGCCAGGCGGTTGAGATTGCCGGTGGCCCCCCGCTCAGCCGTGGGCCCCTATAATCGTCACCACCTTTCACCCCACTAGTGACGGCCCTGGTTGGAATAGCATACATGTAAACTCCCACAATACTGTTAAACAGGTATGGGTGCTCCCCATAATGTTGTTTATAAATATATATATATATATATTATATTTCCCTTTTTCTTTTCTTTTTGGAACAACCTTTGCCCTTTGCACCAAGAGCGTGTCTGTTATTAAGCATTATTAGGCCTTATATCGGAAACATACTTTAAGTAATGTAAATGCAAACAATACTAGTTTCTAAATTTCTGTTTTATGCCAAGTACTGTAATGGAGTAACAGCCACTTGAATGGAAACAGACAATTCATTTAAATTTCTAACTAACTCCATAATAACATATTTTGTTTAGGTGAACTCTATTGCCCCTTTGAATGTTGGAGAGTGTTTATGCTCTTAAAAAGGTGTCTAGGTAGCAAGCTGACTTCAGATATTGCCACAGATATATTATTGTTTAGAAATCTGTCTTATTTATCCTTACTAATATACTGTATATATATCAACATATTTTAAAGAACAAATATTTTGTACACATACATAGTGAGAAATTAGAAACAACTGATGCATTAGAACTTCGGTAATGAAAAAGGGCAGAAATTATGAATAAGAGAAAGAAAGAAAGAAAGAAAGAAAGAAAGAAAGAAAGAAAGAAAGAAAGAAAGAAAGAAAGAAAGAAAGAAAGAAAGAAAGAAAGAAAGAAAGAAAGAAAGAAAGAAAGAAAGAAAGAAAGAGGAAAAGCAATAAGTTTGTGGAAGTAAAAGTCTACCACATCTGTTTCCAATAAGCTCCTGTTCAGTCTATTCAATTTTCAGAAAGTCAGTGCCTCACTGCCTCTAACAGAGTGAGAGTAAGAGATCATTACTACTATTACTATGGCTTGTACAGGTTAGTGACAGACTAATAGCATTGAACGTAAGCAAGTCTTTTGCATTATAAATACAGTACATTAATTATCCTAAAAGTATGTACCATTTTTAGAAGAGGTGTGGTGTTTTAAGCAATCACATCTATAATTAATGCTTGCTGGATTCTAAACACATGGAAGAATCTAATATTAATGTATAAGCTGTACGGAGCTAGGGGTCTCCTTTGGCCGCCCTGGTTTTAACCTGGGGACCCCCTCGAAATGCTCTGCCTCCCAAGTCTGTTTGAGGGCCCCTACCTGGCCACACATATCCTGGCTCCACCACTGATTATAAGAAGAGAGCCCAGCCATATCTAAAAACAAGACACGTGGGAGTGTACTCTTTTGACTTGGGTCAGCACCTTAGCAACTAAAGTTTCAAAATCAACAATACCAAACCTGTTTCTTTATATCAGACACCACTCCCAAATACTTTCAGGATAATAACTGATATTGTTTGTCTTCAGAACGTTTTCTATACAATATAAATGGAATAACAGCAGACAATTCCAGTCTTCCGGAACTAAAATACCTAACGTCTAACGGCCTAACGTCTGAAGCATGATATATTGTTGCCACTGTAGCTCTTTCCAGCCATAAGAAACGAGCTATGTGCTTTTCCGTCCCTGCGAGAGAGGTGTCTGACTATTTTATTGTGGATTCGCTTTCCTGATTAGATTGCTGCTGAACTGGATCTTGGTGAGGTCCTATGAAGAGTTTTAGAGCATATCTCCCTCTACACTATAAAAGTAATACTGTAGTTTCTTATGGTTTTGTCCTTATCCCTCTGTGTGTGTGTGTGTGTGTGGTCAGTGATCTCAGACAACATGGCCACAGATTGCCCACAGTCTGTTTATGCACTGCTGATGCATCTTGTAAAATGTCAAAAGCACATGCTACAATAAGATTTTTAGCTTGATCGTTGTACTATAATCAATTTCAGAAAAACCCACCCTTAAGCGTATTGTAAAACATACACAGATTTTGGTTGATCACTTTGCATGTCAGTCAGACAGTCATTTCCTGTTTAATAGGGCGGCTCTTGAACAGATAAAGTAAAGTCCTCAAGTCTGATTCTGTGAGATGTTAGATCACAATGTAACTTGTTCTCATGAGAACCAGAAAAAGGTCTCTGCACACAGTGCCCCTGAACTTTAACATTCCACAATAAATCTAGCAAAAAGAGTTATATGCTTGTGCATGCATGTCTGTTTACATCTATTTTATTATGCATCAAGTTTTACCCAGTAAATAGGCCTACTACATTCCAAAACATTTTTTACATATAGTGTAATTCAGAGTGTATATATATTGTTCAAACCTCAACCTTATCAAATATGGATCACTTCCTTTTCACAACTGATTTTGACTGTACATTTGAAAGAGATAGTTGAATAAAATTTGGTCATAATTTTACTCAATCTTATGTTGATCCAAAATTGCAAGACTAGTTAATCTTTGAAACGCAAATTAAGATATTTTTGATGAAACTTGATGAGAGTTTCCATGCCTAGGCTGTTTAATTCTGGTTCATTGTTGTTTTCAATTCTTTTCCCTATGTTAAACTTCAGTTTCCTTATGAACTAAGTTTTCTTTCTGTGTTTTGGATCACTTCTAAATCAAATCAGAAATATATGTTGGATGTTGTGAACGAAATCTTCAGCAGATCTGGGAGCCCAAAGACAAGACACAGAGAGGCATCATGGCTTTTGAACTCATTTATTTTAAGACAAGCATGCCTTTTTATATGGTACCAGAGGCTCTGTATTACAGGAGGTTCACAAAATGTAAAGCAGGACAAACAAAGAAATAAAATGACCCTCCCTTCACACATAGCCCAGAGAGCCATGTGCCAACTAATGTAAAGCAGGACAAACAAATAAATAAAATGACCCTCCCTTCACACATAGCCCAGAGAGCCATGTGCTTTCAGTGAGCAGAAACAGCAGGACAGACAATAAAATAAAATGACCCTTCCTTTATGTGCCGTTACGTTCATCTATGCGGAAATTAAATCTAACACCCTATAACTAGATGACATTAATGCTTAACCCCCGTAACTTTCTTTTGTATCCATTGATTATTAGCAGCATCTATTGTCTCTTCTCGCAGTAGCACTCAAAATTTTCATCGTGGGAAATTTTTATATACTTAAATACACCTATAACATACACCTATAACAATTGCACAGATGGGCATCAGTGTCTAAATTGTATGATCAAAACTCTCAGGGTCAAAATGTTTTAGGGTCAAAACTTTAATTCAGGAAGCATTACTTAATTAAGGACACTTAATGTCTGGCAATATTGTCGAATTGATTGCCCAGATACTATTTGAACCGAACTGAGCTGGATGATGACATCAATTATATTAATCAACGATGAACTGACTTTAACTGAAAAACTGAGTGTCAGTCCTCTTGCATTATCGATACACTACTTTCCTGTTTAACACTGTAAAGCTGATTTGACACAATCGGTATTGTATAAAGAGCTATATAAATAAAGGTGACTTGGGCAGTCGTGGCTCTAATGGATAGAGCGTCTGATTTGTAACCCGAGGTTGTGGGTTCGAATCTCGGCTCCGGCAGGAATTGTCCACGACTGAGGTGAGACCCTTGAGCAAGGCACCGAACACCCAACTGCTCCCCGGGTGCCGCAGTGTCGGCTGCCCACTGCTCCAAGTGTGTGTGCACTTGGATGGGTTAAATGCAGAGAACACATTTCACTGCTGGATATACTCTGTATAATTGTGTATGTGAGAAATAAAGCTCATCTGAGCTTAATAATAATAATAATTATTATTATTATTATGAGTTGACTTGACTCCAAAAAGGTCATACAAATTTTGTCAAATTAATTCATATGAATCAAGTGTAGAGATATACGTTAGCTTTGTATGGTAAACTGATCATTTATGCATGTTGATCATTGTTTAGATGATAAATAAAAGCCTAAATATATGAAGTGATCACATCTCTTTTCAAATTAAACTGCTCGATCCAAACAGTATATGGACTCATTTATTTACCTTTATTTACCTTTTTCGATCGTATAAGTTGCAGTTTCACTTGCACTTTCAATAAAGGGACAAAAACCACGAGGATGAGATTTTTTATTATTATTATTATTTTTATTAACTATCCCTTCCTACTTTTTTTTTAACCAAACCCCAACCCCCCTTTTTGTAAAACACTGCAGTGAAACCATGCGTCAATGTAGCTTTTGATGCTTGACTTCACCTCTCAGTGCCCCGAAAGAAAACAGGAGTACAACAGGAAACTAGGAGTCACAAGACAAAGGTATTTTAATCCCTGTTTGTGCTCTTTCTGCTGTCTCACAGAACTGGTAGAACAGACCACAACACAATGAGAACTCACAACCTCAAAGTCACATTCAGCCCTTTTAATATGAGGAATATGTCATTCATCTTTTGAAATAAAGGAGTTAATTGTAAATTAGTTTAATTTAATCTGAATGAAAACGATCAGGAGCCATATGTATAGAGCCGCTCAGAGTAAAATTTTAGTCATAAGTATGTCAAAATTCTAAAAATGACGTAATTTTACTCTCATTCCTAGACTTAAGAATAACATGAATTCATAAAGGTTCCTAAGTGTTAAGACTAGGTCTCAGCTCCTAAATTATTTAAGAGAGCTGGAGAGGTCGTCTAACCTAGTTAGGAGTAACAAGATGGCAGCAAATTCATTTTTTTATTTGTAAATGACAAAGTAAGAAATGTAATAACTTCTTCTACTCTACAAATCAATGCTCTAACTGCAAAAGTGATTACATTTTTGGGGGCTGGAAAATTGGAAAAATGTATCAATGCACCAATGACACAGTAAGCAGGTTCTAAGATATTGTGGCACCAACCCCACCAATCACAACAATGGCCAAAAGTGATGTTTGGAGGTTTTTTTATGACCCCACATTTCACTTAAACCATCAACATATGAACAAAAATATGAAGGGAACAAAACAGTGACCAGTTTTGCCAACTGCTTTCAATTGAAAGTAGCTAAAACAGTCGCTAAATGTTGCTAGATTACATCATAATGGCTAGTTCACTGATCTATATAAATATAAATATAGATTGGTGGAAGAGTCTCGGAATCTAGATACTTTTTTTTTCAAGAAATTGATTTTGTTGCTTGGCTTTTGAAAATGTCTCTAAAGGGGAGAGGACGTCACTAAATCTAGTGACAAAATCACAAAATTGGCAACATTGACAATGGCTACAACATAATCCGTTATTAATATTGCATTGGTCCTCCCTTGTTTTTGCATGTGTTCATAATTTCTTTGCATGACAGCATGGCCAAAAATTATGAACACACAATTTGGCATGTTTAATTGCATTATTATAACAAATAAAACAATTGACTCTAGGCAATATGCTTACAAAATCTTAAAACATTTTATTTATTTATTTATTTTTTATTAAGGGGGAAGATGTCAAATTTCCTAGGCCGGACATCACTTTTGTCAACAACTATATGGTCCACAACTGACCATCAAACCATGCTGAAAAAACAAACCATTTTATGAGGATTGTGGGCTTTCCTAGAGAGAGTTGTTGGAGTCATGTTTAATGGAACTCATGTTCACATCATTTTTCCAATTGTTAACGAGGAGACATTGTTAATGATTTGGTTGTTGTTTTATTTTATACTGTTTACTTGAATTGTCTATTTTTTTCATATTCCTTAAATTATTTATTAAGTTGCCTATTTTGAAAGCGTATCATGTTTAATTTTGGGGGTTTTATTTTGTTTATATGTCTTGTGGTAACAAAGTCTCTTATTTTGACATTCATCTGCGTAAGCGGATATATTGTGGCGTGCTCAAAGCATTCTAGTACGGAGTGCAGCCAGCTAAGATGCACGTGGTCAATTCATTCAAAGGTTCACGGTTTAAGAGAATTTCAAGGATTTAGCTCCTGGTTTAAATGAAGAATAAGGTAAAATATTGACTATCTGTATTGTTTTGGATTTCCTTTTTTTGTAATGTAGTATGCTTATTTGCTTTTTGATGTATGCTTGTTTCAAGGTTTATTTATATTATTATAAAAAAATGTAATACATGCAAATCTACGGTGACGGATTTTTAAATAAAGCTCATTATGAATCATCAGTCGAAGAGTCCAACATTTCTTAAGCCAGGGAGCTAACGTTACAGACATACCAATAGAAAACAATTTCAAGGCAACAGTAATCATTTGTGATAATTTTGCTCAGTGCAAAGCATTAAAAATATATATTTAAGTTTCTTAATTAAATTATTTGTTTTAGTTACATTAAATTATTAGTGTTGTGCTGCTGTGACTTCACATGAGCAGGCTCACAATTGGCTGTTTAAGAGGTCGAGGGTGGCCATTTTGGGTTGACATCATTGTAGTCCTTAGATCACAACACTTAACTGTCACCTCAGTCAACATTTAAGAATCAGCCATAGACTTTACTGAAAGTTGCTTTTAGCTTCTTTATAATAGTCTCCTACTCTTAGAAAAGTCCTACTTTTGAAGTCTATTCTTAGGAGCATTTCGGAGAAGTTTTATACATACGAGCCAAGAACTCAAAACTCCCCACCTGTCCGAAAACGTCGTTTTTTTAGTTAAGCTGCAAAAATGACTTGTTTCAATCTTCCACAAGCCTCACTTCCTGATGCAGACAATGTAGATGAGGGGAACAGATTTGTATTTATCATCATATATTATTATTATTATTATAACCTAATTAATTAATATTTTTTTTTTTGCAGCTTTAAGCTGTTGCAAGTTCCAATGAAAAATAGACTCCAGTCAACAGCTGAAACCAAATTAAGAAAGTATAGTGCATTAAAGTTATGTTGTAAAGCTGGATCCTGTGTGTTGTTAGATGTTGTTCTCAGCCTAGGAATGTTAGCTAAGAGCAAAAACAGACACCGTCTGTGTAAAAATGGATGTAAATTCTGCCAAAGTGCTAATAGAGGAGATCCTGTCAGACTTTCCACTGACAGCCTTAACAAATTCACTCCAATCCAGCAGCTGTACCTGTGCTCAGGGCTTTCCTGTGTCTGCTAGAACACTTTACGCTTGAGGAGAAATTCTGAGTTATACTTTCAGAAAACCCCCATGCCATATGGAAGTAATACAGGTAGCAAAACGTCTCAGAAACTCAAGACTGTGTGACCTTAAATGGAATGTCTGATATTCTGCATACCAATAAATTACACTAAATAAGAAAGAGAACGTTCGGTTACGACTGTAACCTCGTTTCCCTGA
The DNA here is from genome assembly GCA_027422405.1 of Ptychobarbus kaznakovi. Lineage (NCBI taxonomy): Eukaryota > Metazoa > Chordata > Actinopteri > Cypriniformes > Cyprinidae > Ptychobarbus > Ptychobarbus kaznakovi. The sequence continues at coordinate 2,123,871 of CM049804.1, forward strand.
AGAGGGAAAGAACGTTGCATCACAGTTTTTAGACGCTTGGGGAGCACTTTGCGTGATAAGTCTTGAAGCACATGTGAAATCAATCCAAGGTGTAATTGGGACGTCAGAGCGGGTGACGTCATGAACCAGGAAGCTATAAAGCCTGCCCAAATGAAGCTGTCACTAGCTTAAAGTCTGAGCAAGTCGCCTACAGGCACGGAGGAGATATGGCCGGGGACGCAACGTTCGTTCCCTCTTCAGGGAACCGAGGTTACAGTCGTAACCGAACGTTCCTTTTCAAGGGAACTCCGTTGCGTCACAGTTTTTAGACACTTGGGGAATGTTAATACAACACCACCATAGCGACAAGTGCCTGTCCTGTGTGAAATCTAACTAGCAGCACTTGGGAACCTGGGGTAGAGTCCAGGTCCAAATAATAAAATCTGACGAATGTATGCGGTGAGGACCAGCCTGCCGCATCACTAACCTCTTGGAGAGCAACTCCTGATATCAGGGCCTTGGAGGCCACCATACTCCTGGTCGAGTGGGACCGGACAGCCAAAGGAGAAGGTTGACTGGCCGACACATAAGCAAGTGAGATGGCATTGATCACCACATTTTAGCGCCACAGGGCAGCTCTGTAGACGTAAGCAACTAATGCCCGCACTGGGCAAAGCAAATTGTGCCTTTCCTGGTCCGCATTCTGAAAGGAGGAGGACAGAAGGCTTCCAGCACCTCAGCCTCAAAGTACCACGGAGGAAACGAGATACCAGGGGGTCTTTCCCCAAAGACATTCCACCCAAAGGAATGTGGTAAGCACTTATGGCCACCACATAAACCTTTAAAGTGGACGGGGCTAGCCCTGCAGTGAACCGATCTTGCAGGAACTCCAGCACTGTACCGACTGGGCAGTTAACTGGGTCCAGCTGATGGTCAATACACCATGAAGTGAAAACTTTCCACTTCAAGGCATAAAGTTTCCTCGTGGAGGGAGCTTTGGAGTGGAGAATGGTCTCAACAACCTCGGTTGAGAGACCTGAGTCTATGAGCTGGGCCCCCTCAGAGGCCAAGCCCACAGTTTCCACAGTTCTGGTTGGGGGTGAAATATCGAGCCCCCTGCTTGGGACAGAAGGTCCCTCCTGACGGGGAGCTCCAGAGGAGGCCCGTCGAGAAGGGATATTATATCTGGGAACCATACTCTGCCCGGCCACCACGGGGCAATGAGAAGTAGTAGAACCCGGTCCCGGCGAACTCTCTCCAGGACTCCCGGGAGCAGAGCGATCGGGGGAAATGCATACAGACGAAGCCTCGGCCACGTCTGCACCATCGCGTCCAGTCCGAGAGGAGCTGGATGCATGAGCGAGAACCAGAGTGGACAGTGAGATGTCTCTCGAGATGCAAACAGATCCACTTGTTCCTGGCCGAACTCCCTCCATATCAGCTCCACCACCTCAGGTGGAGCCTCCATTCCCCGGGCCTCAGCCCCTGTCTCGGCAGGATGTCTGCTCCTATATTGTGGGCCCCTGGGATGTAAGCTGCTCGAAGAGGCAACAACTTCCCTTGGGACCACAGGAGGATTTGGCACGCCAATTTGCATCCATAAGAAAGTTTTTATCTTTTCTCTTGATGTTACTCAGATTCAACCATAAATGTGGCCCGACGCAGTTCGAAAACTGCGTTTGGACACAACCTCCGCCCTCATCGTGGTCTCCTAACAATTCAGCCTTGTAGGCTTGCAGCAGATACATTGTGTGTAAACACACTTCTGCCTGACCAGCCGTTGCCTTTCCCACCAGTGCTGATATAGTTCTCACTGGCTTAATGGGTAAAACTGGGGAATTATTTATTTATTATAGAGGAATAGTGAGATGTTTGTGTACTATAAACTCTATAGGGAACCGGTTTCTCCTATGATCTTGACACGTCGGTGTGGAGCTCAGAAAGAATAAAAAATAAATAAAAAACGGCAGTCCCCGGAGATGAGGTTGTGCACGAGAAGGCAAGAAGCGTTCATCCTTCTTCTCTGCTGGCCAGTCAACCGCTCTTGTTACAACCTCAACAAGCTCGAGACTGAGGTGGCGAATCCTCAGTATCTGTTGCATTGACACTAACAACATCCAATTCATCAGAATCAGATAGTTGACGCATCTGTGCTTCAATCGTGAAGGAAGAAACCGCAGCACATGCTTCCCAACCCTGATAAGAGGCACTGGACCTGTCAGGTGAAGGTAGAGATAAGGCTGTGCTCGTCCCTAACCCCACTTACAGATCCATTTGCGAACCCCAGGACTGTAGCCTCCGCTGTGCCTTGGCAGCAGCGGAACCAGAGCCCCGGGGAATGCGAGCCTGAGCATCCTCTTTGTGAAAGAACGCCAGGCGGGATCAGAGTGTCCTCAAGGGAAGCACATCGCAGTGCTCACAGCCAGCTCTATCGAGCGCTGACTGTGCATGCTCCTCTCCCAAACAGGCAACACAAAGAATGTGTGTTTCCCCACCTATTTAGATAACAAGGGCAGGGAAGAACGCACATTCTAAAAGCTTGTCGTTGCTTGCTCGCCATATCTGTTCTCTTTGTATTAAAGTAATGACAGACAACACCAAATAGGACAGACAATTTCACACAGAGCGCTTGTGAAGACACAAAAAGCTAGTGACAGCTTCGTTTGGGCAGGCTTTATAGCTTCCTGGTTCGTGATGTCACCCGCTCTGACGTCCCAATTACACCTTGGATTGATTTCACATGTGTTTCAAGACTTATCACGCAAAGCGTTCCCCAAGTGTCTAAAAACTGTGACGCAACAGAGTTCCCTTGAAAGGGAACTCGATTTTTATATTCTATATTTATATTTTATAAGAAAATGTGAGTGGTATTTTCCCATCCTAGGGTGCTGTGGCTGTTTGCTAAAGTGTTGTAAGTGTTTTAAGTCTCTGACACACCAACCTGACATCAAAGAACCTGAGGCAACCAAAGCAAACTGCAGTGTTGCTTCACAATAGCTTTTTCCCTTAAAATAGTTTGATTAGTAAAATGAGCTTTCTGTGTCTTGCACTGTCATCAAGTGCAGCTTTGGCCATTCATACGTAGCCTAAACAAAACTAAATAATCATATTGTGAGCAATAATCCCAAATTGCATCTGAATTCAACAGATGAAAATGACTGAAGCATGTAAAATGCTGTAAAACTGAAAACAGACCCTTAATTCTCTCTTGTCTCTTGGTATGATTCAAGGCTTGAATGTTTTTAACCAATTCTTCATTCAAAAATTGTAAGCATGAACTCTTGGAAAAGTAACAGAATTCTTCAGGGCTTTTCACAATGCATCCGACCCAAAGTTATTATCATTGTTCTAAACCTTGCTTTTATCCCCGGGTGAAAGAAACCTTTCACATTTGTAATTTAGTAATTTAGTACGGGGCTAGTATGTCTTTATGACTTATTTATGAGCACAGCTTTTTCACTTTTCAAATGCAGTAATTAAAAAAAAAGATCAAATGATGATGTAAAATGCGTCAATTTGAGTGAGGCCCTGATGTAGTCAATGTTGTTTTTATTTCTTTGTTTAGGAGTAGAAATAAGTTAAAAATACCTGAGCAGAGATATGTGCTGTAGGCTTTCTTTTTAATAACAAAATATTATTATAATTTTTTGTTTTGTAAAAACTACTTTTCCATTTTTAAGCTTTACGGTATTCAACATGAAAGTGTCAGTGCTAGAATTACTACTTCAAATATTAAAAAAAGCTAAAAATTACTAAAAATATACAAATAGAAACATAAACCAGGGGTAGAAGAATGTACAGTGTGAGACGTCAGCTTACATATCTTGGGTTACTCTGTAACCCCAGGTAAAGTAAGAGCAGTGTGAAACGTGAAGCAAGATAACCCAGTATTCCATTTATCCTGGGTGACCCAGGGTTAGATAATTCAAGTGTGAAGTCCTCTCTCTGCATGATTTAAGATATCATTCATGTTTGTACCACAATTAGTGCACAATTTATTATGTTTACTCTCTCAGACTCTCTCCTTCTCTCTGGCCTCATACACTCTTAAAGGGGTCATCGGATGCCTATTTTCCACAAGTTGATATGATTCTTTAGAGGCTTAATAAAAAGTATATAACATACTTTGGTGTAAAAAACATATGCCAAAACAGCTCTGTTCAATTTCTGTGCATGTCCCATTAAATGCTAATGCTGGGGGGGGGGGGGGGGGGTGACCAGCCGTTCTGTTTACTTTAGCCACAGTTAGCCACGCTAACTAGCACATTATTAGGAAACCCCTTATACTCACTTCTCTAGGTGAAGCTGGATCACAAATGATTTGCATGAACAGACGCATTTAGGTTAGAGGTGACGAAATGAATCAATGCATCGATGCATCGCGATGTGCATGTGGATGATTCTGCATTGATGCAGTAATAGACCATAATCGATTATAGCCTATACTGACGTCATTCGCATACGCGCTTGTCATGCGAGAATTAAAAATGCACTCTATATTTTTAAATCTGAGCTTGGCTTTTTCCAGTTAGAGACAATTGCAGCGGGCTTCAATGCACAGAATATGCGCTGTGAGACACGTACGCATAGCTTGACAGTGCTTCCACTCGCTGTTATTTCAGTGTTCTACTTTAGATAAGCTTTCATTTCTGCCGTTTGGAATGCAATATGTATTAGATGCACTGACAGACTTTCTCATGCGCTTTTTATGTTTGTTTGTCCTGAAGCTCGCGGCTGCGGTTAAATGCACTTGCATATCCGAATGCTTTTATGATTCAAAATGAATGTGTGAACAATCAGTTATGTCTTCAGAACAGAACAAAACATCTGATATGTAGAAACAGATCTGTGCATTAGTGTAAATGCAACCTATTAAAGCTGCCACAGTCTATGATCTCATCAGTAATAATCAAATGGCAATAATGCTGAGCATTATGCTGAGCAGTGGCGGCTCCCGGATTTTTTAGTTGAGGGTGCTAAGAGGGGGGGGTTACTTAACAGTTCAGAGGGGGTGCTAAAAAAAACAATTAAATTGAGAGAAAGTAATGAACACTTAAACCAGTGGTTCTCAACCCGCGGCCCGTCACGAATCCAAATGCGGCCCACCATGCTGAACATAATTAAAAAACAACTTTCAGTTTTACAATTCATTTTAGTTTTTACATTAATTAAAAAATGCGCTGCATCCTCTAGGGATCACTATGGGAATGCCTTCAGCATGACCGGTGTCTGAAGCATGAATGAAAAAACCCAATGCACTTGACATTGGCAGATAGAAGCCTATGACGTAAGCAAATGAGCATCTGCGGGAATAAAAGGGCACCTGTAGAACACGTCATCCTCTTTTTTTTCAAAGGGGATGCAGACAAGAATGCCGGAAGCATGGCCAAGAGATGCATCGTCTCGTTCCCTATTCTCAGGGAACCATGGTTACATGTGTAACCTGAGATGTTCCCTTTCAAAGGGAACTCTATACTGTATCCTCTAGGGGTCGCTATGGGAACGCCATACCAACGCCACCATGCTGAGGGTGTCCGAATAGCTGGATTCCTAAGTCACAGACTCGAGGAACACCATCCCTGCCCAGCAGATCTAGAGTCAAAACCTCTCTACAGGCAAGCTCAAAGGTCGCCTTCATAGACTATCTCTTGGCTCTCAGAGAGGAGGTCTCAGGAAAGCTACTCTCTAAATTGAGCGGAGACCTCTACACTCGACGCTATAAACAGCTAGTGAGGCTCAAGAAAGAGCCTGTGGATAGTACTGCCTATGCGGAGCTCTGGAGAGTGGAGGCTTCAGCAGAATGACTCTAAAACAAGAGGAAGCCTAGCAACACTCGATCCAGGTAGGGGAACTCTTAAAGCAGAGGTCTCACCATTACGACTCTCTAAGCAAGAGGAGACCTGGCTACACTCAATGCCAGAGGCAGTTAGTGAGGCTCAAGAAAGAACCTGTGCATAGTACTGCCTAAGCAGAGTTCTGGATAGTGGAGGCTAGGGCTGTGCGATATGACGATATATATCGGATGGACGAAATAAAAAGTCTATCGTTTCAAATTATGTTCTATCGTTTATTTCGTGGTGTCGCAAAATAGATTGTTTACGGTAATACCTTTTTATCATTTGAGTGACTGCGATCTTTATACGCCGCCCACCACGGGGCATGGAGGAGAGACAGAAGTAGGTGGAGAACGACCAGCTTGTTCTAAACAAGGAACTGCATCTGTAGCATGGTCACGCGTTTTTAAGCACTGCAGTTTTAAAACAGCCGATTTTAAGCCGTTGAAACTCAAACAACATACCTATATGTGTGCGCCGTCTCTTTGTTTGTGAGAGGAGCGCACATTTTCTTTTTTCCCGACTTTGAACAATTACATAATCACTTATATGCGTCAGAATCCCCGTCTTTGCAAGTATCCTCATAAACACAACGCTTTAGGTCTTAAGAAAGATTAAACGGCAGAAAGAGAAAACGCATATGTAACAGTAACTGAGCTATATTGGATCCGGACTTCGGTCTTAAAGGGGAAGCTGTCCAATATTCGTTCTGTCTGCCATTCATGTTAATCACAGCACACTGCTAGAAAATCTCTCACTGCTCTTGACTAAATCACTTTTGTAACTATAGAATACATAAAAATAACAATAATAATGATATATTTATAATATGTATAGATTCTATACATAATACACATGTTAATTATATCTATCGTAGATAGATAGATATAATTAACTAATTAATTTACACAATGTATGTAGCGTTTCTTATTTATTGTAGTTTTTTGTCCTATTGCTTGCAATTAGTTTCTTATCTTTATTTCATCACTGACTGTTTATTTATCTTCAGTGAGGTTGAGTTTTTCTCTCTCTCTCTTTAGGCTTGTATTAGTTTGATATTGTCATTGGTGAAAAGGATTATGAAAATATGGTATCAAAGATTTTAATATAATAAAAACCTTTTTAAAAGAAAAAAAAACACTATATTGTGATATATATTGTTATCGTGATATAAAATTTGTCATATTGTGATATAAGATTTTGGTCATATCGCCCACCCCTAGTGGAGGCTTCAGCAGAACGACTCTCTAAAACGAGAGGAAGTCTAGCAACACTCGATCCAGTTAGGGGAACTCTTAAGAGTGGAGATCTCAGCATACAGACTCTCTAAAGTGAGAGGAGACCTGACTACACTGAGCGCTAAAGACAGCTAGCAAGGCTCACAATAGAGACTACATACTAATGGTGCTGCCTAATCAGAGCTCTGGAGAGTGGAGGCTTCAGCAAAAGGACTCTCTTAAACGAGAGGAAGCCTAGCAACACTCGATCCAGGTAGGGGAACTCTTAACCCTTTAGGCGCCAGGGTTTTTTGGAAAAAATGCTGGATTTTGACATCAAGATTTCAAAAGCTTGTGGCTTGAAAGGGGTTAAAGATAGAGATCTACTGTAAATTAGAAAAATGTTGGGCATGACCGATAGTTTATGTGGGGTGTAAACATACCCATCTAATTTGCATATTATGACATCATCAGGGGGCGGCCCTCTTGAATTTCATAATATTCAGGAAATAGTAGATATTGATTTGATATATGAACTTATTTGCATGTTTTTTTGTCTTTTTATCCTCATTCAAAATGATCAGAAAAGAAACCAATAATAAAACAGGAGATAGTACTAAATTATTACTATACTATATAGTTGTACAACTCATGTGAACAGTAGCCTGTTTTTGATCTTTTGAACTTTTTGATCAGTTCATCAGTAATATTCAGGAAATAATAGATATTGAATGGTTGTTTGAACTTATTAGCATGTTTTTATCTATCTCTTTATCTTATTAGTCTTTTTATCATTATTACAAATGATCAGGAATAGAGGAAATAACAGTAAAACAGGAGAAAGTAGTACATTATTACTATATTACTGTGCCATAGTAAAATACGTGTGCTTATTTTTTGATCAGTTGACCAGCTATCTGCCCAATCAGGTATCTAGGTGACCGTTTATAGTTCTTGAGAGTTTGGTACCTCTTATTGCATGGCACAGTGCACAGACCTACTCAACACTGACTGCTATACTATTCTGCCGGCGGCCCTTTGAGCGCACGCGATCAGAACAAACAACGCAATATGAATGATTATCAGAAAGTAACAGCCCTCCTATGGACACTAAAACCACGTTCACCCCTGCCACCCCTATCCCCATTGGGCAAAGGACAGAAATGATCACTTGTTTGTGCTTTGTGAACACTCACGCCTTGCCCGGCGGCACCAATGCACATTCAAAGATGTACCGGGAGAAACGCAATCAGTAGACGGCCGATCATCATTTCCAAAAGACAAATATTCCCCTTCAGAGTCAGAATCCGCAAATAAATTTGCAACACATCCTCAAAGTACAATTTTTACTAGCCATTTGGCGATTTTCTCTCACAAATCTCACAATTTACTCACACGCTATGAACTGAGCTGCTTCCGCATCAATGACACGATCGCTCAATTGCTCTGCTATTTCCTCAAACACTTTTGTTCTAGAATCGAAGTACTACATGTCTGCCATCTAGTGGTAGGGAATACAAATGAGATATTACACCATATTAGGAACTACAGTCTATTTCATGAAGTATGACGTCTTGTCGCAATTTTGCGACTTTGGCGCTCAGAGGGTTAAGAGTGGAGGTCTCAGCATAACGACTCTCTAATTGAGAGGAGACCTGGCTACACTCAACACCAGAGGCAGTTCAGGCACTCAAAAAGAGCCTACATTCTCCTATTACTGCCATAGACGGAGCTCTGAAGAGTGGAGGCCTCAGCAGGACGACTCTCTAAACAAGAGGAAGCCTAACAACACTCAACCCTAGTTGGGGGGCTCTTAAGAGTGGAGGTCTCAGCATACCGACTCTTTAAAGTGAGATGAGACCTGACTGCACTCAGTGCTAAAGACAGCTAGGGAGGCTCACAATAGAGACTACATACTAATGGTGCTGCCTAAGCGGAGCTCTGGAGAGTGGAGGCTTCAGCAGAACGACTCTCTAAACGAGAGGAAAGCCTAACAACACTCAACCCTAGTTAAGGTGCTCTTAAGAGTGGAGGTCTCAGCATAACGACTCTCTAAAGTGAGAGGAAACCTGACTACACTCAGCACTAGAGACAGCTAGCAAGGCTCAAAATAGAGCCTATGTACTTGTTGTGCTGTCTAAGCGGAGCTCTGGAGAGCGGAGGCTTCAGCAGAATGACTTTCTTACACAAGAGAAAGCTTAGAAATACTCAATCCAGATTAAAAAATACACTTAAATTAAACCCGGTACCAGACCACAGAGTTCACTGTTAAGTGCACGGGGCTACTCACCTTTTCCTGTCTCTGGCCCGCAGACCAGGATGGGCCAGGTCCCCCTCGGTGTTCAGGCTCAGACCGGCACGGTATACATGATTATACCTGCTGAGCGCGCCTTCTCCTCCTTGAATTTATTGACCACCGTCTCAACGGATGTGCCGAACAATTCCAAAGGCGAAACCAGCACATTGAGAAGAAACCGTTTTTCTTTCCCCCGATGTCTGCCAGGTTAACTCACAGATGTCTCTCAGTGGCCACCATCGCCGCCATCGACGACCTATCGATCACGGCAGCCGTTTGTTTGGTGGCCCTAAGAGCCAAATCTGCGGTGCGGCGCAGCTCAGTTACCGCCTCAGGGGGGAGCCCCTGACCCTGATCTAGGTCCTTCAGCAAATCAGCCTGGTATGCTTGCAACACCGACATCGTGCAAAGCAGCACCAGCCTGACCCGCTGCCACATATACCCTGCCATTGAAGCGAGATGTATCATTTAGTGGCTTGGATGGCAGGACCGGAGCCTTCAACGTCGATGTCACCCCAGCCGAGAGATAGCTGGTAAGAGTCCCTCCAATAAGAAGCATCGACGCCTATCCATGCTCGCGCATCCCTTCGATGTCAGCATAATTAGCATGCTTATACCGATGGATGTGGGCTGAATATGGTTTATCCCATGCCTTCATTATCTCACTGTGAAGATCTGGAAGAAATGGGGGGCTCACAGGAGCTGAGAGGTTATGTCCAAAGAGAAATTGCTCATCAATTCTACTGCGAGATACTCCCCCTTTTTCGTGCCTCCACTGTAGGTCTAACCTAACAGTAGCACGATCCATAACTTCCAGCAGCTCTTCATACACGGGGCAGACAGGCTGAGAAAGCTCAGAAATAACCTCTTTGCCCTCATAAGCTCACTCCTGCCCAGGAGCCAGCAGAGCACTTCCTGCTGGATCAGAAGATGTAAGTGACAATACATCCTTCTCCAGCAGTTCACTCTCGTCTGCCGCCAACGAGCACGAGAGATTAATTACTCTCTCAAACTCGTCAGCAAGCTTCATCTACGATCTCCCTGATCTCAGTCTCATTGCTGCCTCAACAACGGCTGGACCCGAGCCGCGGATGGCAGATGATTGCCCCAATTCTCTCGAGAAAAGGGACAAACGAGAGCGGAGCTTTACAAAGAAAAAACAGTTCGCAATGAATGCACTCCATTCCCTCGAGAACAGAGTGCGCGTGCTCTTAGTTTTCCCAAACACATAACGCATAGGTCGTGTGTGTCATCTGGTGTCAAAAAGTGCTGACACGGATCGGCACACCTCCTAAAACGTTTCACAATACTCACACTTCAGAAACAAATGTCCCCTGAAGACAAAAAAGAGGATGACGTGTTCCACAGGCGCCCTTTTATTCCTGCAGACGCTCATTTGCTTACGTGATAGGTTCTATTCAATAAAGAACCTTAAACATCCATGGAACCTTTCAAATGCAGAAAAGTTATAGTTCAAATAGTAAAAAAAGGTTCTTTAGATTTTTAAAATGTTCTTCAAAATGGTTATTTTAGGAAATGTTCACTCAAAGGTGAATGGCATCACTGCAAAAACACCCTTTTGTAACCTTTATTTTTGAGAGTGTACAGCACAACCCAGTTTTAACGACACGTATTGTATTGTAGTTTCTCCTGTATCTGCCTGCTGTGTCAGTCTGAGACCGCAAAGAACACACCTGCTCCTGTCCTCAACGCACTTGTCAGAGCGTAATGAAACACAGATGTGTGCCTGATAAGAATCTTCAAAAGAAAAACTCATCATATAATCTTGCATGTTATTGTATATTTCTATGCTATCAGCTGAGGACAAGGGAGGATGGCTTGATATTTTAAAAGAAGGGTCGCATATTTTTGTAAACTCTTAGAGAAACAGGGCCATCCGTTGACTACTGCCAGCTGTCTATATGTGCTGCAGACAGCAAGGCAGCTCTCTAGGTGTTAGAATAGAGCTAGTTTCTAAAATAGATTATTGTTGGGAGTCCTGAATGAAATTCATTGGCAGACATAGTGTCTGCTTCATTACACTACTGAGGATCAATTTCTGGCGGACTAGGATGGCTATGAAGAATCTCTCTCACCTTCCCTTCAAGGCGTGCAGTACCCCCTTGGCAGATGCGGGTATTACGTGGCGGGAGGGTAAAAACAGGGGGCTCTTTGCTGGGGGAACCTCGTCCCAGAGTCAGAGTCATCTTGGACACATGAGATCCCGTAACAAACTGAATGTCACCCATCATTCTGCAAACACAAGAACAACAGAAGAGTTTTGAGTTCCATGTCAAGTTCATTTAAGTAGTTGAAAAAATTTAAATAAAAAAGGCACAACAATGTAATGCATTCTCAATGAAAAGACAATGAATGCATTCAAATTCATGAACTGATTTTTAACATATAGTCCCTCCAATAGCTTCAGGATTTATATTTATGTTATTCTTTTTCACAACACTTTTGGACCATAATCCATATGATCGGCCCTAGAGCAATGTGCATTTTGTAATGCACTTACTGTGTAGGGGCCATAAATATATACAGTATATATATTTTTTGCATGTATTTGTTGTCACACACAACCATTGTCCCTTTTTAAAACATGTCTATGCTATCTCCTTGCAGCTTAATGTGAAGACACAATTGATTCACTGATAGGTTGAATCAATGACAGATGGAGAAGTGTTTGGAGAAACTAATTTGAACCAATTATTTTTTTAATTCTATTTGGCGATGCTAATGGCACAGAGATGTCACATTTACACTAACAACAAGTAGGCCTATGTATTATAACAGTTATAAATATTTATTATAAAAAAGGTCAAAAACTCCCTCACGACCGAAAATGTTAGTTGATTTATGAGCATGCAGCAAAAAAGATCTTTGCTGAAACATGTCACATTTGACCTCTGAGTCAAAGTGTTACCGTATGCTAGGCCTATCCTAAATCCAGTGAACAGGCAATACCATGACAAATGTACTTGCATATTTTACACATACAAGCACAAGCACACTCAAATACATGTCAAACAGCAAGTGAAAATACAGTCATTTCCTCTTTAAGAGGTCTGCAGATTGTAACACATGACCACATCCCAGACTGAACACATTAGCCTGTCGCAGTGAGCGGTCATCGCAGACTGTGCACTCCAGACTTACATAGAGGATGTTTTTACACTTGATTCATTTGGGTAATCAACAATCAATCCGAGTTCTGAAGAGTAACTTACTTTTATACCAACCAAAACAAACCGAACTCTGATAACAAACAGAATTGCATCAAAAGCTCCAGTGTGAACACACCCTTAATAAGTCACCGTGCATTAATTATAGCGATGCACCGATTGACCGGCCAGTGATCGGAATCGGACAATTTTTCGCATGACCGGCCCGGACCAGTGACCGGCCGGTCACCGCGGCGCAGGCAGAGATACACAGTCACACAGTTGCGTGTAGACACGTCGTTTCGTGTGAGAATGATTCTAATTTTAACGGTGACTGATAATGTATTTATGTCGTGCCAGATGAGGCTTACACAGCCTGAGTGAGCATGTGAGAGAGACAGCACACACAAAGTAACTCACAGAAATGTATAGATGCATACTGCGGGAAAAAAAAAATGTACAAAATATGATTTAGGTAAGCAAAATTAGACGGCCATGATGTTTCCCCGAATAACAATATCAGCCCGATTGCAATGTGACACTGATTTTATACAATAGTATTTCAATAAACAAGAGGTTAAAATTAAATGACTTAAATTTTAGACAAAATATTGACTGTTTTTGCTCAATTTCGCTGATGAAAATAGTTGCGATCAAAGCCACAGCAGAACTGTTTTTGTGTCTCCGAGCAACAATCAGCGGTGTTTCGTTACTGAATGAATCCACGTTTTTGAACGAATCGAGGGAGTCAATGATTCAGTGGGCCATTCATAAGGACAGTCCCTTGCCTCGTTTCTGAATGAATGAGCCATTTGAATAAATCGGTTGAATGAATGAATAAATGACTCGCTCGTTAAAACCGACATTTGCCGCCACCTACTGGTGGTTTAGTCATATTTAAAAGTATCATTGCATTTTTTCAACATTTATTAGTATTTTGTAAATTATGTAAAACATTAATCTTATAAAAGTATTTATGCATTTGAAATTTTGCTGTGTAAATTTATGGCACCTCAGCTTAATCAAACTGTCTGTATAAATACATCTAATACCACTTCAGATGCAGCTTCTGTTTCCTCAGCAGTGGAAAGATGGAGTTTGTTAATACTAATTTCATTTGAATGGTAACAACTCTACAGTTTCTTATTATGCTAACTGAATTAATTGAAACAAATTAAGAATTTGATGTGAAAGATGACACATTTAATAAGTTTAGGGGAAAGAAATGACCATTTATAAACAGTGGGAAATGACACCTGTTTTGTTACATACAGCAACTAATTTTAAGTTAATTATTTATTCTTCTTTCCAGTCACAGAGCACTTTAATTTGAGAGTTGTTTAAGTTAAGGGAGAAAATCTGTAAATTAGTCCAGATTGGGGGAATTGTAATGTTTAATAATTTTTTATTATGTCAATATTTTTTCGTTGAAATTTGCATAGATTTTTGTTTGTATATGCTTTCAATTATAGTTCTTAGAAAGAAAATCGACATCCGCAAAAGTCGGTATCGGCAGGTCACACTCCCAAAAAAATTGGAAATTGGAATTGGCCAACAAAATTGCAATTGGTGCATCTCTAATTAATTATTCCTTCATCTGGATCTGCTGAAAGGATGCTTTATAACTTTAATTAAAGGGTTCAAATATGACAGAGCGCAGCGTGCATGCAAGGAATGTAACCTCACAGTATAGGTAAATACAGCTGGATGTTTGATGGGCTTTCCTTCTCTCTCTCTCTCCCTCTCTCTGTCCAGATTTTTCACCATTGTGCTTATTGGCAGTCTCCAGACATGCCTTTCACATGGTTGTTTTTGAGTAATGGAATATTTTGTAAAACACTCACAAAAAGGACAGTGTTATGCTGAACTATTGATACAGTCAACTGGTTCATCTTCAGCCTGTTCTCAACTACTACTTGAGCTCATTCAAAGTGATTTGTGTTAGTTATAATAATTAACCAACCAACTGAGATGCAACTGTTTTCTTCTAGGGGCAAACGCTCACAATGGGACATAATATTTTGCATTTATATTAATATATTTTTCCTCCTTATGGCATAGACACTGTCAACATCCCTTAATTCCAGTCCGGCGAAGAGAAAAATCTCCAAAAGACCTGCATTAAGAACTCTATTACAAATTTAAAATGAGTGAGCTACTTTTTTCTATATCCTTAATAAATAACAGAGGTGGGGGCAAGTCACACATGTTCAAGTCTCAAGCAAGTCTCAAGTCCCTACCATCAAGTCTCAAGCAAGTCTCAGGTCACAGTGCAAACAAATCAAGCAAGTCAAGTCAAGTCCTGATAAGGGTCAAGTCAAGTCACAGTATCAAAAAGGAACAAATATATCTTTGCCACACGACCTTATTATTTTTTCCTCAGAAATTAACTTTAATTATACATTTAAAATAATAATGTTTTAAATATAACATTTTGAAAAATACTACTTTGTATACCGATAAGTCTGTAATTGAGAAAATATTGATAAAAATATATATCTCATATTTATTTTATATTGAGTTTGACCATCCTAGGAGACACAGATAATATTTAACAGATGTTTGAAAATGATTTTGCACTAAATATTTCCAGCGAAGACTGGGATTCAGTCTGGGAGCACGCTAAAAAATTGCAGTGAGTAATAAAACATGCTATTAAATTTAAACTAACATGCTGACTACAAATCACCCCTTATATCAGAAATAAAATGGACCCAAAATTGTTATAGGATATAGACACCCTATTTGGACTGTTTCTTTCACTTTGCATAATTGCCTAAATTGTTCTTGAAAACTATTGTCATCATGGCTCAAAACAAGAAGCCTATTGCTGTTAATGTTTATGTATCTTCCCCTGTAATTTATCGATTTCTTTGATTTTATCTTAATAAGAACTAAATTGAAAGCTGTGCATTTAAGGTCTGCCTAAGATTTTTGTTTTGTTTCGTTTTTGTTTTCTGTTTGTTCTGTTAAAAAAAAAAAATTAAAAAAATTGAATATAGAAATTAAATGATAGACCTACTCTATGACATTAATGCCGCCAGTAAGTGGTGGCCAGAGGTGGGTAGAGTACCCAAAAACTGTACTCAAGTAAAAGTAAAAGTACTTCTAGAAATATTTACTCAAGTAAAAGTAATAGTCTGAATAGTTACTTGAGTAAAAGTAAAAAAGTATCGGATAAAAAAACTACTCAAGTAGTTAGTTAGTTACTTTGGATCATATACTTTATATCTATAGTCTATATCAGTTTTTATTTTGATATATAGATACATTTATGTAATGTCTGTGTGTGTGCGTGTGTGTGTGTGTGTGTGGCTGTCTGTCTATATATATATATATATATATATATATATATATATACACACACACACACACTGTCGTTCAAAACATTTGTAAAGGTGTTTATTTTTTTATTTAATTTATTTCAGTGATGCAAATCAGAATTTTCGTCAGCCTTTAAACCAGTCTTCAGTGTCACATAATCTTTCAGAAATCATTCCAATATGTTAATTTATTATCAATGCTGCTCTTTTTAGCTTTCTGTTCATCAAATAATCTTGAACAAAATGTCACAGGTTCCAAAAAATATTAAACAGCTAAACTGTTTCCAACACTGTAATAAATCAGTATTAGAAGGATTTCTGAAGGATCATATGACTCTGGAGTAAACTGGAGTAACAGCTGATGAAATTTCTGATTTGCATCACTGAATTTAATTATATTTCAAAGTATAATAATTATGTATTATAGCCTAGTGTGAATATGTAATCATGTAATCCATAAAGAAGTAACTGTATTCCGATTACGAGTATTTTAAAATCTAACTTACTCTATCTAATTACAAGTACTTATTTTTTGGAATCTGGTTACGTAATCCAGATTACATGTAATCAGTTACTACCCAGCTCTGTTCATGACCCTATCTGGTCACTCATCAACTGAGAACCACTGCATATTAACTAGCTGGTACATATTCAGCACAAAAGACTTGAAGCTACTACTGTATGGATGTGCATCTACAAAATTAGAATTTCTAACCAGGTAAACAGCACACTGGTAAATTATATGGCCATATATGGTCAGGTGTATTTGTATGTGACTGTAAACATGCCATTCTTTAAAAATAATGGTGTATTATCAGCACAGCTGCAGTCAGGCATATGTTTTTGTTTCTGGGTGTCTGTTGAGGCACTGATAACATGAACAGAGCCAAAGCTTTATCAGTTTACCACTGCACAGTACATATTCCACTGACTCTCAATGTGTGTGTTGAGCTGATGCTGTTTAGAATGGCTCCCAGTCAATAATGACCTGATTCAACAAACACATATTAATGATATTATCTGCAACATGTGAGACCAGGATTTTCAGGACAGGATACTGTTTGATAAAATATCATGATCTGTGGATAAAAAAAATCAGAATAATATAGTAACTATTATGGTGATATATTTACTGAATTCACTCTTCACCTGTTTACGAATGTTTAATCTGGCCTATAGTTACATCCAGTAAAGTAATGTGACTGAATTGACTTAAGTGATTGGCTGATGGTGCCTCAAGAACATGTCTTACACAGTCTTAAACATTTCAAAGGCAGCAGACAGAAAAAAAAGTATACTGTTAAGAGCCTTCCAAAACTACTTGACACTGGTAAAGCATCTACTATATGTTGAAATTATTGTGATTCAAGTGTTTGAAAAAATGTTTGTCAAAATACATGGCTACATTAAATCACCAATAAAGGAGAAATATGCTTGTGGAAAATAGGAAGTACACTTTAGCTTACTTTTAAAAGAGTACTTATAGAGAAATAATGTGCTAGGACGCAATATTCCCAGATGTCCTTCACCACGGACCCTGGGAGCACCAGCAGCGGAAGATACAAGCCAAGCCCAGGGCGACAACCTCTACTCCTCCGCCGCCTCCGGTCTTTAGATCTCCACCCGGTACCGCTTTGCTCTCCTCCGCAAGACGGAACGCGATGCTGTGATCGTGGGAGACTCCATCGTCCGGCACATCCGTGCTACGTTAGCTGAAGGTAAAGTGCACACTCAATGTTTCCCTGGTGCTTATGTTCTCGATGTTTCTGTGCAGATATCCGCGATCCTGAAGGGCGACGAGAGCTTTGCAGCTGTTGTGATTCTTGACGAGGACACGAAATGTTCAGTAGACTTTTTTTCTTTAAACAAATGTTTATTGTCATAGTATAAAGAACAGAAACTGCTTTTTGTTAATAATTGGAATCTTTTCTGGGAGCGTCCTAGGCTTTTCCGTGCTGATGGCCTGCACCCCAGCAGAGTCGGAACAGAACTTATTGCTGCTACTGCAAGCAAGTACAGGAACTTGCTACTGCCAATGCATATGGCAATACGGTGCCATGAGTATTTAAGATATACTGCTGCTGCACAAATAGCATATAAAATAACCCGTATCAGATCTATACAGGTGGAGCTGAGGGAGGTGGAGGGCTTCAGAGATACTCTGAAAGCGTGCTGCAAGAATCTCAAGTGAATACTACTAGCCAGCCATATAAATGCAAGGCAGTAAGCTCATTGGCTGCATATGCAGTATAAACCAATAAGCTAGTGCCAAGTTGTTTAACTCTCTGAATATCATAAGATATGTTAACAACCCATCAGCCTGCGCCATCTAGAGTTTCATGACTGAACTGTATTATTTCAATCATGACAACTCTTGGAAGATTTTAACATGGTGATGGATATGACAATGTTAATGTATTTGGTCTTGGCGGAATAGATCTGCTACATTGCTGCTGAATTGCTGCTGCTGTTGATTATAGCTGTAGTTGTAGATTATTGCTGCTGCAAGCAAGTACAAGAACTTGCTACTGCCAATACATATGGCGATACAGTGCCATGAGTATTTAAGACTTACTGCTGCTGCACAAATAGCATATAAAATAACCCCCCAACAAAGCTGTAAGAAGAAAACAAAATTAACTATGCATTCTGCTGCTATACAATAATATGCTTAAAATAAGCCCTATAGGCAGAAGGAATATAAAAGAAAAACCCTCCAAAACAAGCAGATCTATTGCCAAGACATATGTACTGCTGCTGCTCTGGAGAGCCGTGAGACCGTGTGTTTTGCTATCTATGTGAGCCTGGGCCGGCTGTGCAGAATGGCTTAATGCTAGTGAACTATTGCTGTGTGAACCTGATCGGTTGACCATGTAGCTTAAACTAGTGACCTGAGTTAAATGTGTGTCTGGGCTAATGGAGCCCAGATAAATTAACTAGTGGCTTAACAATGTGAACCTGGGTGCTGTACCCTTGGGTTTATTTAACTAATGACCTAACTAACTATGTGAGTCTGCGCCAATAGCTCAAACTTACCAAGGTAGAAACATGCACTATGTGTGTCATTAACAAACAGGAATCACACTGTAGCCTGAATATGAAGTAACCCCCAGCAACCACCTGACTCGGGCTAGGCGGCCTGTGCAAATCATTTTAATTTGTCATTCAAGTTGTTTTTTGAAGAGGGGGGGGGGGGGGTACTTTAATCAATGTTACTGCGATGGAAATACTTACTGTACACCCTGTAGTTGTGGTGTAATATGCCCATGACTAATTCTGCTTCAAAAGCAGCTGCTCATTTATTTTGATAATTTAAAACATGTATATTGCATATTAAGAACAATAATGTTTGCATTGTATGAACACAACATTGCTAAATGCATGGCTCGTTCCAAGATGGTCTTGAGCAAGTCACTGTGACTTTATTTAAATGCAGTTGTCTGCCTTTATTTTAATTGTGTCCCAATTATATTACAACATAGAAATGCTGTGCATGCTACTGCTGAGAAAATTCCGATGACTGAATGACTATGCCAGCTGCTGCTACTGCACAAGAGACTGAACTGCTCAGAGCTCCATTAATTAGACACATAGGTAGCTAGGCAAATGCCTATTTACTCTACACGGTATATACGCCAGACACGAGCGCATTGCTATGCATCCTATAAAATGTCCTAACACTGCGATCTAAATAGTTATTAGAGGTGGAAAGAGTACGAAAATATTCTACTCAAGTAAAAGTACCATTACATTAGTTAAATTTTACTTAAGTACAAGTAAATGTACCTGTCTAAAAATCTACTCAAGTAAAAGTAAAAAGTAGCTCATTTTAAATTTACTCGGAGTAAAAATTATTTACATTTTTACAGGGGGAGGGACAAAAAAATTAGATAGGCCAAAGGTGTCAAACTCAGTTCCCGGAGGGCCACAGCCCTGCACAGTGTAGATATAACCCCAATTAAACACATCTGATCCAGCTAAACTAATCATTTAGGCTTATCTGAAAACTACATGGTATGTGTGTTGGAGCAGGGTTGGAACTAAACTCTGCAGGGCTGCGGCCCTCCAGGAACTGAGTTTGACACCCCTGGGATAGGCCTATAAATCTCAAACTAGTTGTTTTTAATTAAAGGAATCAGTTATTTAGAATAATAAGACATTTGGGCTGTTACCAGGCAAATTAAATCAGTATCAACAAAATGTATCTTTGCAATGCAGAGGAAACACAGAAGCTTCATCTGAAGTGTCATTTAGATGTATTTACACACGGTTTAAAGCAGGACATGAATGCATTTAACCTGCTGTTAATAAGTGAATAATTGTGATTGAACCGAATCATTTAAACGGTTGATTCATTCAGGAACAAAACACCATCATGTGCTCAGAGAGGGTCTGCACCATAACGCCTGTCTTGTCCGTCTCCATCTTTCTTGTGATTTTAGCGCCAGTGTGTTCTTCTGCCCATTATTTACTGAAGTAGTTTCCAGGGAATAATTTTTTTTTACTCAGTAATGAATGTGTTTTAAAATGTAGTGAAGTACAATACTTCAAACAAAATATACTTAAGTAAAAGTAAAATTACAGATTTTAAAAGTTACTTTAAAAAGTAGAAGTACACAAAAAAGCTACTCAATTACAGTAATGCGAGTAAATGTAATTCATTACTTTCCACCTCTGATAGCTATGCATACTGCTGAACAAAAGTACTTAGAATGGCTACCAGTTGGGAAGGTTACTTTGGAAATGTAATAGGTTACAGATACAAGTTACCCTACTAAAATGTAATAAGTAGTGTAACTTTCAATTACTTTATAAAAGTAAAGTAACTGATTACTTTTTGATTACTTTTCTAAATTTCTAATATTTCAACTATTAATCATTTTCAAACATGCAAAGCAGGGCAGGGTTAACTTACAGTAGAGTTTTAACACTAATTACTGTCAGACTCTCGAAAGCCTTCATCACTTGAATTAAGTTTTTTAAAGGTTTTGAATTTTTGGGAGGTTTTGAATTTAAAGCGATGTTGGATGCAAAATACTTCATTTGCATATAAGTATGTCCTTTGCAGTTGTGGACACAACCACCCTACAATGGTAAAAATTTCACCTCCTTTTTTGATCCCCCCAAAAAGCTAAACAGTCTCAATTATCAAGCAATTTGATTTTGTAATATGAATAACCAGCACTTTCTCCATCCTCAATACCACGACTGAGGTGACCCCTGAGCAAGGCACCGAACCCCCAACTGCTCCCCGGGGCCTCAGCATAGAAGGCTGCCCACTGCTCCGGGTGTGTATTCACGTGTGAGTGTGTTCATGGTGTGGTTTGTGCACTTGGATGGGTTAAATGCAGAGCACAAATTCTGAAATGGGTCACCATCCTTGGCCACAACGTCACTTCACTTCACTAAATTAGTTTATGTCTGGCTGCGCAAATCATTTTACTCCAGACTGCTTCTGAATGAGGACAATTCAAGGCAGGTTTTGTTAAAAAGTTAAAACTAAAGGATGGATTAGCAACCATTGTTTATGATCCAGCTGCAACCTCCAGAAGAAGTAAGTCTCCACTTTATATTTTTTTATTATTATCTGCAAACGCCTTTGCTCTTCACAGAATAGAGTGGCGGGGTGAGCAGAGCTCATTAAACATGTAAAGCGATATGCACCGAAACGAGTCGCTGTGTTCTTTTAACACCCACCGACACCATTTCAAGATTACCCTAAAGAATCATACCCACTTGTGAAAATAGGCATCCGATGTCCCCTTTTAAGCACAGCCACCTCAAAATCGGACTTACTTTAAAATCATTATGAGGTTAAATACAGATTTAAAATCATAACAAGAAATTGTTTAATAGCTAAAATCAAATCTTTGCATAGCTATGACATTGAAACACTGGAATCTAATGAGCCTTAGAAAAAACAGTTATCTTAAAAAAAAGCATATACATAAACCCAATAGGAAATATAAGACTTATCGGAAAACCATGATTTAAATTTCTGAAACATTGGTGCTTCATATTTTAGAGCAGTCACTGCAATTTATGAAAGAAATCAATTAAATTTGTATGTGGGAGTGTGTGTAAAAAATCAGATGTACCCTCTGTGTAATCCTTAACATTTTCATAATAACTGTAATTTAATTACACATCTTTCTAGTAACTTAACTAATTACAATTACTTTTATTTTGTAATTAAATTACGTAATTCCGTTACATGTAACTAGTTACTCCCCAACAACAGATGGCTACTGCCCCTTTATTAAATAACCAAACACAACCAATTATTGCTTATTTTGCTTTGAAGAGTTCTATAAACCCTGATGAATTGAATAGCAATGTAATAGAATGCCTATTTCACCTAAATGTTCACTACCCTCCAAACGTTATCTTATCACCAAAATGTCATGCAAGCAAATGCACTTTCTGCTGCCGCTGCTATAATAGCAACAATGATAATTGGATTGCCATGCAGACTTCTACTAATATTTCTAACATTGAGTCTGAATTTTGCTACGCGTGCTGCTGCTGCTATACAAATTTACTAAACTAGCGATCTGAATACTGCTACAGCTGCACGAAAGTACTTAGAAATTATATAAGCGTCTTTATTAACAAGCAAAATCTCAAAATCTCTGTACACCCTGTTAAATAAACGATGTAATACAAGCCTATTTCAATTTTAAAGAGTTACTTACTCCACGTGTTAACACAGAAATTTCATGCAACCAGATACTTTCTTCTGCAGCTGCTATAAACAACACTTGGTTTGCTATGCATACTGCGATTAACAATTTTTTAATATTCTAATTTGAATTCTATGATACTGCTGCTACACTCCGTGAAAGTACTATAATTGCTGTAAGCCCAACTGAATACACAAATTACATTCCAGTTTAAGAGTGCCCAGCTACGTCTGGTATGGGCAGACGTATGTTATGGACAACGAACACAGGTGCATTTTATTGATGGCATTTTGAATGCACAGAGATACCATGATGAGATCCTGAGGCCCACTGTTGTGCCATTCATCCACGACCATCACCTCAGGTTGCAGCATGATAATGCATGGCCCCATGTTGCAAGGATCTGTACACAATTCCTGGAAGATGAAAACAGTTCTTGCATTGCAAGCACACTCACCGGACATGTCAACCATTGAGCATGTTTGGAATGCTCTGGATCAGCGTATACAACAGCGTGTTCCAGTTCCTGCCAATATCCAGCAACTTCGCACAGCCATTGAAGAGGAGTGTACCAACATTCCACAATCAACAACCTGATCAACTCTATGCGAAGGAGATGTGTTGCGCTGCGTGAGGCAAATGGTGGTCACACCAGATACTGACTGGTTTTCGGACCCACCCCCCCAGACCCCTCACTAGAGTAAAACTGCACATTTTAGAGTGGCCTTTTATTGTGGCCAGCCTAAGGCACACCTGTGCAATAATCATGCTGTCTAATCAGCATCTTGATATGTCACACCTGTGAGGTGGATGGATTAATTTTCTAATTTTGTTCAGTGTAGGTAAGGCTGTTGATGGTATGACGTTTATAGAAGACAGTTACGCAGGTTCACCTTGACTTAAAACTGTGAAACACCAACTGCAAACCGACCCCACTAGTGAGGTGTGCATCTGAAATCGATCCATTCACAATTAATGTAAAAATTAATGCTCATAGAAGATATTAAAAGCATTGGGGATTTT
This sequence comes from Ptychobarbus kaznakovi, assembly GCA_027422405.1. Classification (NCBI taxonomy): domain Eukaryota; kingdom Metazoa; phylum Chordata; class Actinopteri; order Cypriniformes; family Cyprinidae; genus Ptychobarbus; species Ptychobarbus kaznakovi. The sequence goes on from CM049804.1 coordinate 2,147,393, forward strand.
GGGCAAATAAGGTAATCCCCAATTAACTTTTCCGTTCTAAAAACTGTGACGCTTGACAATGTATTCTCACATACATGAACTAGGAAACTGCTTGCTGTTGCTGCTAATGCTACTGCTGTTTTATGAACAATACATGCTTAGTAATTACTCCTCACGCGAATACCCTACTTGTAGTTTTACAACTTGTTTGTTTTCTAGTTTAAAAATGTAAATCTGACGAACGCAATAATGCACTGAAATCAGAGTGAAGACCGTTTACTTATCTAGATGTTGAGTTTCAGAGATACTCTGAAAGTGCACTGCAGGAATCTCAAGTGAATACTACTAGCCAGTATAAATACAAGGCAGTAAGTGTATTGGCTACATATGCAGCATGAATCAATCAGCTTGTTAATAGATAATAGTTTTGATGTATTCTGCTTGACTGAAACCTGGCTTAAACCAAATTATTATATTTGTCTAAATGAGTCCACTCCACCAAGCTATTATAATCATGAGCCCCGTCAGATTAGTCGTGGCGGCAGTGTTGCAACAATTTATAGTGATATTCTATATATCTAGCAGCAGCAGGATACAGGTTTAACTCATTCAAAATACTTCTGCTTAATGTTACACTGTCAGATACACAAAATAAATATCTCCTATCTCTTGCTCTGGCTACTGTGTATACACCGCCAGGGCCGTATACTGATTTCTTAAAATAATTTGCAGATTTTGCAGTTGTTGCCCCCATCAAATTGAAAAAGGTTAAAGAAAAACGTACTGTGCCATGGTACAACAGCAATACCCATTCTCTCAAGAAATAAAACTTGTAATCTTGAGCGCAAATGGAGAAAAACGAACTTGGAAATGTTTTAAATTGCGAAAAACAGTATGTCCAGCTATAGACAGGCTTTAAAAGCTGCCAGGACCAAACATATCCACAGACTCATAGAAAGTAACCAAAACAATCCAAGGTTTTTATTTAGCACAATGGCTAGAATAACAAAAAACCAGACGCCACACAATCTAATTATTGCCTCACAGTTTAATAGTATTGACTTTATGAATTTCTTCACTGATAAAATAGATAACATCAGAAATACAATAACAAATGTAGATTCTACAGCATCTAGTACTTCAGCTTCATTCATCGCACCCAAATAAAAAATGCAGTGCTTTACAACTATAGGACAGGATGAGCTAAATAATCTTATCACTGCATCTAAACCAATAACATGTCTATTAGATCCTGTACTAAATTACTGAATGAGTTTTTACCTACAGCAGAAGAACCGCTTCTCAATATTATTAACTCATTGTTATCTTTATGTCATATCCCAAAACCATTCAAGCTGCCGGTTATTAAGTCTCTTATTAAGAAACCACAACTAGATCACAGAGAACTGGCAAATTACAGACCCATTCCAAATCTTCAGTTTATGTCTAAAATTTTAGAAAAAGTTGTGTCTGCTCAATTGTGCTCCTTCCTGCAAAAAAAAAGATCTCTATCAAGAAATTCAGTCAGGTTTCAGGCCTCATCATAGCACAGAAACTGCACTTCTTGCTTCAGACCAAGGCTGCATCTCTTTGCTAGTTTTACTTGATCTTAGTGCTGCGTTCGACACTATAGATCATGACATACTCATAGATCGATTACAAAGCTATAGGTATTCAAGGGCAGGCTTTAAGATGGTTTAGATCCTACCTTTCCGATCGCTACCACTTTGTTTGTTTAAATGGGGAGTCATCTCAATTATCACCAGTAAAGTATGGAGTGCTGCAAGGATCTGTCCTAGGTCCGCTGCTATTTTCAATATACATGTTGCCCCTTGGTAATATTATTAGAAAATATGGTATTAGTTTTAATTGTTATGCTGATGATAATCAACTATATATCTCAACAAGACCAGATGAAACTTCAAAATTATCTAAGGTAACAGAGTGTGTTAAAAATGTAAAATATTGGATGACCAATAATTTTCTCCTATTAAATTCGGATAAGAAAGAGATATTAATTATTGGACCAAAAAACAGTAAACAGAATCTCTTGGATTACAATTTGCAATTAGACGGATGTACTGTTACTTCCTCTAAAGTCAAAACATGGGTGTTATATTATACAGCAACTTGTCTTTTGAAAACTATATTTCCAATGTTACAAAAACAGCATTCTTCCATCTTAGAAACATTGCCAAGCTACAAAACATGTTACCTGTTTCTGATACAGAAAAGCTATTTCATGCATTTATAACCTCTAGACTGGACTATTGTAATGCACTGCTAGGTGGTTGTCCTGCATCTTCAATAAACAAGCTACAGATAGTACAAAATGCAGCGGCTAGAGTCCTTACCAGGTCAAGAAAATATGATCATATTACCCCAATTTTACAGTCTCTGCACTGGCTACATATTAAGTTCCGTATCAGTTACAAATATTACTACTTAAGTAATATAAGTCCATTAATCGTTTAGCTCCTGCATACCTAACTAGTCTTCTATCACGCTACAATCCATCCCGCTCCCTAAGGTTGCAAAATGCTGGACTGTTGGCAGTACCTAGGATAGCGAAGTCCACGAAAGGCTACCTGGTCTCATGGCATTTACATACCTTACATAATAACTTCATATTACTGCAGTTTCCAAAAAGAAACAAACACTAGAGGCAGTAAAACTCCTACATCTTTTACTCCTTTTCACACAAATTTACAGAGTTTTGATTAATAAAGCGTAATTTTCGCACAATTACTTGAAGAATATCATGTTACGACTTCAAAACAATATTAAAAAGCTGGGAGATTCGAAAACTGATGCTTTTGAACGTTAGCATCCATCGCACATATCCAACCTCGAATCTATGGGTTTTCATAGACGGTAAGTTTGTTCGGTAGCTCACGGAGTACAGAGATGTACTTAGGAGGCGAGGAGCTCCGAATCGAATCCCGTGTAATCACAGTTCGACAAAGCAGTTCAAATCTGCATATAAGGAAGTAGAAATGGCACAGTTGCATCAACAAATACGTTTTTAAATCAGTTTTGCATTTGTTAACACTATCGGGTAGGTTTAGTCAGGGCCGGCCCTGACCAATTTGCTGCCCTAGGCAAGATTTCACCCGGTGCCCCTTGCCTCACATTAGTGAATATTAACTAACTTGAACTAACAATGAACAATAAATTTGTAACAGTACCTATTTATTATTTTTGTTAGTGTTAGTTATTGACAATTAACCTTATTTTTAATTGTTTCCAGTGAAACTATAAAAATATAGGTGTTGCCTAAGTCACTTTATAAATTAAACACAATTAAACATCAAGAATAATTACATCTGGTATTCCTGCACAAAACTGTATTAACACACAGTAGGCTACTGTTTAATCTTCAAAATAAATTAGAAAATTTTCGATTTCCAGTAGATGTCAACAATGTTCTACTAGCCCATTCTAATGTTTTCGCCATGAATTATAGCCTACTGAGAAACGTACATCTTTAAAGTGAATTTTACAGAAATTGTACTAGTTTAATAAGCCCAGTTATATGCCTATACAAACATTACTAAATTTGCCAATTCAAATTAAAAATACAGTCCCAAAAACTACACAACTGTAGTGTAAAAACATGATTAAAACGTGTTCTCATGTAAAATTACACTTATGTTACAACATCTTGGATCTCTGGAACTCCAGAGATTGTTATTAGCCTATTTTTAAACTTTTAGTCTATAGGCTTTCTAGACTAGGCTAACATAGTTTGTTCACAAACTTTTACCTCATCTAGAGCCCTTAAATGCATAGGCTACCTCATGTCTTTAGCGAACTGGGAGATCATTTACTACCTTCTCCCTCCTTCATTTTTTTAAGTTAGACACCAACTTTCTTTGTAGTCTATTCCACAATATATGCATTATAAACAATATAATGAAAACAATAATAAAATATAAAAGAATGGCTGTTTTCTGATTATTTTTTTTTGTGTAAAAAGTGTATAGGGTTGCTAAAGACATGAGGTATGTTAATGTGTAAATATATTTTTCCTGCTCACTGACTCAATGTGCACTAATTCTTTATTCCTCGAGGTGGCACTGTTTGATACACAATGCCGACATGATGTTTCACTCACAATTACGAGATGGTCCTAATAAAACAAAATAATATCATCAGCAAAAATGTTACTGGTTTGAATGGCTTTACTGCAGAGCAATTACTGTATGCAGTGAAATATAAATGTCACTGTCATTTGATGATGGATGTGGTGAATAAGCAGAAGATCATGAGTCGAACTGAGGAGAGCAATACAATAGTTGTTTTTGTGGGGCGATCGCTTTTTGTGTAACATTTTAAAGAATTGGTAATAAAAAATAAATAAATAAAATAAATCTTCAGATCATTTTGGAGCCCCTATGGATCGGCGGAGCCCCTAGCATTTGCCTTATTCGCCTATGCCACGGGATGGACCTGGGTGGTTGGGGGGGGTTGGTGGTAGGGCATATTTTCACATCGTTAGTGAGAGCCCAAACTTGTGGGGGGTAAGGCCAAAATTTTTAGCATATTAAATCGTCCACCCCCCCAAAAAAGCTCTTTGTTATTGTATAGATTTAGGGTTTAAGATATATTTACATATATTTTTGCATTGTCTATTTAAATAATTGCAGTTGTCTCTGCACAAATGTTTTTATTTTTATTCCACTGTTGGTAAGTATTTGGTATGTGAACTATGTATAATTAATATAAAATTTTTTTTATAGATGTTATTCACTTGTTATTTATTTGAATGCTTGGGTATTTGTCCTGATATGGTTGTATCACATGTTGAGGTAACATGGTAGGTTGTGACATTTGGTGTTTATTTGAAAATTTCGATTTGGCCTATTTGCTAGGCCACGTGCAATACCGCTAAAGACTGTAAGGGATGGCCGAGAACAGTTTGGGAAGCACTGTGATAGGGCATTAACTAGGGGGTGACCCGGATATTTGAATGTGAAAAAAACAGCTATGTACTAGGGCTTTTTTAATGAATTGGTGGGTAGGGATTTCGATTTTGAGCCTGTTAGGGGAGTGTCAGTGGGGATGAATAAAAGTATTTTTGTTCAGGTTGATGTCCTTTAGTTTTGGGGGGGGGGCACAAATGGAATAAAAAATGTAATGGGTGCACGTGAAACTGTTTTGAAACGGGATCCAATTGATGATTTTGATTGGTTATGTGGATTTAGGTTTGGGGAGGTTGATTTATGTTGTTTGGGTGGACTGTTTTGGGTTTTGTTAAGTCATAGTTAATAGGGTTGTGAGGTGATTGAATATAGATGGACAATACAGTATGGATAGTGAGTGTGTTTAAACAGTAAATAGGATATATAATATTGTGTGTATTCAAGGCGTGGGGTGTGGGTGATGTTTCCACCCTCGGTGGTGGTTAATATGTAACGTTGAGTGGTGGTGAAAATACTGTGTAAACTGGTAAATTGGATCCGTGCGGCTCATAAAGTGACATGTGCGCTATATTCCTGCTGCAAATGTGTGCTTTTATATTAATTTATCAAACAACAATTCAAAATCAATCTCTGCTCTTGAGTGAAGGACTTTTGTAGCTTTAATAAGAAACAAAGGAAGTTTCATTCTTACAGTGAAGACTATGCTGTTTTATTTTACATTAAGGTTGTACAATTTCTCTAGTAGGCTGTTAACTGAATAGCTATTTAGACTTGCATTAAAAAAACTTAAAGCACAGTTTGTTTCATTTGTATCTTTTTTATTCTATTGCATTCCTTTGCTTTTTATTACTGGCAGCTTAATTATTTTCAATAATTTTGAGGACCTTTGTTGTTTGTTGTTGTTGTTGTTTAACTATTATTAGTTACTCTGATATCAAATCAAATCAAATCAAATCAAATCACTTTTATTGTCACATCACCACAGCACGTGTGCTTTGGTTAGTGAAATTCTTGAGAGCGTGCTCCAGACAGTGGCAGAAAAACCATACATATAGACAGTACATACTTACAGACTTATCGAAAAGACCATGAGCAGAATACATATACATATACACATACACACAGTGAACTATGTAAGACATACTTACAATTATCAATATACGTTATGCACCGTATGTACACATTTTACATTATGTACACATATATACACACAATAGTATGCAAAAAAAGTTGCAGCAGATTTTACATAGGCCGGATACGCCAATGTGTATGGATGTGCGTTGCATGGTATCCAGTGGTAGCAGATAGATTGTTGTGTTTGTGCAGTGTGTGCGTGTGCGTGTGCGTGCAGTCCAGTTTAACTGTGTTAAAGTGCAGTGCATGGAATATCGTAAAGTGGGAGTGTGCTGTAGGGTGATTATTTTTTTTTCTTCTGTTTCATTAGCCTGATAGCTGAGGGAAAAAGTTATCCCTCAGTCGCAAGTTGCTTGATCGGATGCTGCGGAGAGACGTCTTCCTGAGGCAGCAGAGAGAGCAACTGTGGGGCGGGTGGCTGGAGTCCTTGATGATCCTCCTGGATTTCCTATACACACTGCCTGTTGTAGATGTCCTGGAGGGAGGGAAGCTCACCTCCAACAATGTGGCGGGCAGTTTCGCACGACCCTTTGCAGAGCTTTGCGGTTGCCAGCGGTGCTGTTTCCAATCCAGGCGGTGATGCAGTCGGTCAGGATGCTCTCCACAATGCAGGTGTAGAAGGATCTGAGGCTCATTCCAAACTTCCTCGGCCGTCTTAGGAAGAAGAGGCGCTGATTGTCCTTCTTCAGCACTGCATCTGTATGAAGCAGACCATGTGAGATCCTCAGTGATGTGAAACGCCGAGGAACTTTAAAGCTGTTACCCCGCTCCACAGGTGTCTTGTCGATGGTGATGGGTGGGTGTTCTCTGCTCTGTCTCCTGAAATCCACCACCAGCTCCTTGGTCTTGTCGATGTTGAGTGAGAGGTGGTTCTCCTGACACCATTTAGTCAGGGTAGTCACCTCCTCTCTGTAGGCCATCACATCATTGTCGGTGATCAGGCCTATCACCGTTGTGTCATCAGCAAATTTGACGATGACGTTAGAGCTGTGTGTGGCTGTACAGTCATGTGTGTACAGGGAGTACAGGAGTGGGCTGAGGACGCAGCCCTGCGGAGCACCAGTGTTGAGGATCAGAGGAGATGAGGTGTTGTTGCCCATTCTGACCACCTGACTTATGCCTGTCAGGAAGTCCAGGATCCAGCTGCACAGAGATCTGTTCAGTCCCAGAGTCTGGAGCTTCGCAACCAGTGTGGCAGGCACTATGGTGTTAAATGCCGAACTATAATCCACAAACTGCATCCTCACATAGGTGTTCTTATTTTCCAGGTGGGAGAGAGCAGTGTGCAGGGTGAAGGCAATAGCATCGTCTGTGGAACGGTTACTGCGGTATGCAAATTGTAGTGGGTCCAGTGAAGCAGGCAGCACAGAGCAGATGCGGTCTCTGATGAGTTTCTCAAAACACTTGCTGAAGATGGGTATCAGAGCAACTCTGCCTGAGTGCCAATGGGTGCCTCCAGTCATTCAAGCATGTGATTTTATTTTTCTTTAGTATGGGCACAATGGTGGATTTTTTGAAGCATGAGGGAACCACAGACAGAGAGAGGGACAGATTGAAAATGTCTGTAAAAACCCCAGCTAGTTGGAATGCGCATGCTCGGAGCACACGGCCTGGAATGCCATCCGGACCCACAGCTTTTCGGATGTTCACCCGTTTGAAGGATCGGGTTACATCAGCGACAGAAAGGGAGAGTGGACTGACCTCTTCTGCAGCAGCCGCGGGAGCGCTCTCTGTATGGGCGGTGTTGTCAGCCTCGAAACGAGCATAAAAATTATTGAGCTCGTCCGGTAGAGAGGCGTCAATGTTCACAGTAGCTTGTTTATTTCCTTTAAACCCTGTGATGTTGTTGATGCCCTGCCACATGCTTCTTGTGTTGTTGTTGTTGAATTGTTCTTCAACTTTGTTTTTGTATTTGTGTACGTTTGGCGGCATTTGAA